>JAZAVK010000135.1:0-109966 GCA_037954305.1 Neonectria magnoliae | reverse complement strand
CTCTCAAGGTCTTTGAGCTCCGCAAGAAGCAGAATGCCTTCTAATCTGGCAAGGACCAAGCTAGGTCGGCCGTCTTGGATGGCACATACGAAGATTCAGGAGTCAATCCATTGCCACTCTTTCAAGGATGGCTGCTTGTCGCTCACTTGAGGAATGAGTCGTTTGTTGCAAGCACGCTGGGGAGATTAGGTTAGGACTTGGAAGTCACGCACCGAGAACTGGGTTCTAAGTATTTCGGTCATTCAATTGCACAGGTGCTTGCACAATACCAGTGTGGCAGAGATTATCTTGTGACATGATGTAGTCTCTTCGTTCGATGACTGGACTGCGTCTGCTGTGAATATGAGCTCCACTCAAGCTGGACCTACAAACCATCTATCAACCAACGCTTATATCCCCATCCCAGCTCCCACTCCCTCACGCCTTCTTCCCCTCGCCCTCCGTCTTCACCGGCGGAAACTTCATCCCGCGGCTCTCATCACTCGGATTCGACCCCGGCCCCCAGCCCCCGTAGCCCTCGGCGGCCGCCACGCCGCCCAGCCCGGACGTCTCGCCCATGGCCAGGTTCCCCGCGAGCTGGTTCCTGCCGACGCCGGGCCGTCCGTCGGCCCACGTCTTCAGCTCCGCCCGCGACTTGCCCGTGTACTTGAGGACGTCCTCGTCGCTGAGCGGCTGCCCGCGCTTCTTGTCGTGCATGCGCTTGTAGAGGGATGGCTTCTTGGCGGGTTCTGCCGTGGTGGTGGCGGCGTCGCCGGGGGCTGGGCCGGACTGGGAGTTGCCCATTGTGTTTTGGAGGTGCTGGGGAGTGGCTTTGTGGTGTTGGTGTAGACGGTGATGAAGTGCAGTCTTGGAAGGTCTACAGTCTTGAAAGGAGGAGTCACTCTTGCGAAAGCGAACTGCTTCTAATTTATTCCATGTTCTAAAGCACTTCTTTGTACAACGCCTCCGGCCCACGGTCCAGCCGACACCACTTGGCCGCATCCATCGGGCGGACGCCAACCAGGGTCATCTCGCGAGCTACCCCGCGAGCAAGCGGACGAGGGGCAGTGCCGTAGATCTACAGCCCACACGGGGGAGTTTATCGACGTCTGAGGTTCCGCGTTACCCGTTTGCAGCCCTGTTTCTCTGGGCAGCATGGGCAATGACGGAAACCACCCGCTGTGAGTTAAGCATGTCTTGCGGGGGAGCTTCGTGTTCTGGATGCTGTGCAGACGGCCCAACCTCGGCCGCTAGCTGCGGCTGAACCGCCCGGAAGACTGCATGGCGTTGACGACGCGATGGTATAGCCTCATTTCTGCTGTTGGATAGGACGAGGTTGGTTCGGAAATGTGGCTGAGCAGTTGCGTCGCGACATCTCTATTGTCGCATCTATAGGTGCTATTATCCTATTGCCTGTTCCTTGAGCTGAGGCTCTGGAGATCACCGTATTGAGTCTTGTCTTGAGCTAATCTCCAGATATGATCGAGACGAGTAATAAATGCTTAATTAATACCCCATATCGCTAGACGATGGCATGTATCACTGGGGGATCCTGCCACATTCCCACGCCGTCATCACGAGCATCCTACCAAAACCACCTGTCAGATCTCCGATCCAAACATCCGCAGCCTCTACAGATACTCCTTCTTGGCCACCCGCTCGCAAATATCCTTCAGCGCCGCGGTCGCGTACTCGTAGTCCTCCAGCCCCAGGTACACCTGCGCGCTGAAGCGCACCCAGAACCGGCCGCCGTGCACGAACAGCGACAGGAACGTCTTGTACTCGTCCATCAGCGTCTTCAGGATCCACTGGAACGCCGTGATGGCGTCTGCCGCCGGCACCACCGCGTCGCCCTCGCCGGCCCTCGCGCCCGCGTCCGTCCAGATGGGCAGCGCGACGTTGCCCATGGCGCAGTTGCGCAGCGTGCCCGTCGCGTTCTCCATGACCTCCGTCCCCAGCCCGTCGGCCACCAGCTGCGTGCCCGTCTTGTTCAGGTCCCACAGGTACGCCAGCACGGCGTCCTCGCCGCCCAGGACCTCCCGGCGCCAGGCGATGGCGTCCTTGACGCACAGGTACGGCGAGTTGTCCAGCGTGCCCACGAACTCGAAGTTGGTGATGAAGGCCGGCTTGGTGCTCGGCGGCAGCGGCGAGATGCGCGACGCCGTCTTGGGCACGTAGCCGTGGCTCGTCGCCAGCGTCGTCGGCAGCAGGTGCTGGTTGCGCTGCGGCGTGTACATGACGGCGCATCCGCGCGGCGCGAAGAGCCACTTGTGGCAGTTGGACACGAAGAAGTCCGGGTCGGCCGCCGCGATGTCGAGCTTCACCATGCCGACGCCCTGCGCGCCGTCCACCATGCTGATCACCCCGAGCTCTCGACAGGCGGCCACCATGGCCTCCCAGGGGAAGACGACGCCGGGCCGCGACGACACGACGTCGAAGATGCACACGCGGGCGCGCTTCCCATCCGCCTCCAGCTTGGCCACGGCGGCGCGGAACCGGCGCAGGATCTCGGCGTCCTCGAGCGGGTACGTGATCTCGATCTCGTGCGTCGACAGCTTGCCCTGGTAGTAGTCGACCAGGTAGTCGGCGACCTTGCCGCAGGCCTCGTAGACGGTCGAGAAGCTGACGACGACGTCCTTGCCGTCCGGGTTCCACACCAGGTTGCGGAAGACGGTGTTGACGCCGGCGGTGGCGTTGGGCACGAACACGACGCCGTCCTCGGGCGCGTTGATGAGCGCCGCCACGGCCCGCCGCGACTCGTCCAGCAGCTTGGGGTATTCGTAGCGGATGAAGGGGTCCGGCCGCGCCTCGGAGGCGTCCTGGTACGCCCGGAGCTTGTTGCGGATGGCCAAGGGATACGTTCCAAAGGAGCCTAAGACAGAAACCGTGTGAGTCGACGAGAGCAGCACAGCAGAGACAAAAAAAAACAAGAAAAAAAAAAAAAAAAAAAAACAGGAACTCACCGTGGTTGAGGTTCTTCCAATCCGGGTCAAACAAAAACTCTTTGCGCATCTCGCTGCCAAACACCGAGGCCGCGGGCTTCCCTCGCACGGGGAGCTCCTTGGAAGAGTTGTTGCCGATGGATCCCATTTTTGCTGTTACTTGTCAAGAAGTCCCGAGAAGGTTGAGGAATGCCAGCATCTCCTCTCGGGCTCAGGCTTCCTCATATATAAGCGTCCTGGGTGCGCCGTGGATGAGTCAACTGCTAGTAACCTTTTGCCTACCCCACTCAGCGATGCGTCAACGGCGCCCTTCTACTCCGCCGCGAGATATCATGAAGCGAGACGGAACTGAGAAAGCGGAATCAGGGCCGCAGATAGCCGCCTTGCAGCCGTGATGCAATTGCTACGCTGCATCAAGATCCTTGTTGGCTTACCGATACAACAGTTCCACGCTGTGCAGTCGGTGACTCCTTCAACACTTTGTCAAGAGCCTTCTTGTGTCCGCCGATTGCGCTCTATGGTTACGTCTGGACGTCACAATTAAAGGTCACGTCAGTCCGCCAACGTGTGAACGGGTCAGCCGGAACTCAAATCATGATAACAATTCCAAATCAGATTCCCTGATCCCCGGGATCCTAAACGCCTCATAAGTTATCATTGCTGCTGGGCTTCTCCGTCGCTGCCAGCGTTTTGCAGTAGTCCACTCCCATGCTCGCTCATCACTGTCATAAAGGACCCGTTTCCGTCTATCCCTTGCATGACCACCTTGTGCCCCAGCTCATCAGATTCCTGTCTATCGAAGGACTGAGAGACTCGTGAGCCACAGGGCTGCCTCGACTCAGACCTGCCAATGCCAGCGCCGCGTTCGCTTCATCCGGCCTGCTACCCTGCTTCACCACGATCGTTGTGTCGCCCTTGACCATCTCCCACCAGCTAGGGACATCCTGGAAGCTCTTGACTAACGGGTCGTCCAAGTAGAAGGCGTTCTTCCTTTGAAAGACCGATGCCCCTCGCATGTTAACCGAGATGGAAGCCAAGGGTCCTGCCGGGGGACTTCTGGGCTCCAACGGCATCGGCTTTCCGTAGCGCGACCCTGTCGAGCTGGGCGGTTGGGGTCTTAATGGTGGCAGTTCCAACTCTGCTGCGGTAGGCCTGTACGCAACTGGAGCGGGTCGACGCTTACCAACTGTAGGAATGACCACCTCCTCTCCGTCAATTTTCTTCCGCTTCCTAAGTCGGGGATTTGATTTGACGGAATCCAGGATAGAGCTCCTCTGCTCAACGGCAGGCGGAGGCTTCTTGGGGGTCCTTTTTGGCTTGGCGGAGGTGGCAGGTTCCGCAGGCTTAGGCTTTGGGCGAGACCGACCGTGGTTGGGGTTGAGCGTCGATGGAGGTTGCTTAGGCCTCTCAAGGACGCCGGGGGCTGATTTTCGAGGGTGTCTGGGTCTCGTTCTGGGCTTACTCGTCTTCGTCTCCGCCTGTGGCGGGGTTTCATCCACTGCTGTAGCTGGTGCAGGTGCCGATATTGAAGCTCGGCGCTCGGGTTGGTGTGATCCTGTTATTCTGTGAAGGTCTTTCAGGATCTTCATTGTCCAGTAGGCCCCCGTGACTTTGGTGTCCCGAAGAGCCACGGGATTGGCGGGAGGCGGCTTCTTAATCTCGGGTTTCTCTGTATCCTCCGGGACACCATTCGATTCTCTCTTCTTTTTGGGCTTAGGCGGCTCAGGTTTCTTCCATAGTTTGGGTATCTTGTCTTGCAGATCGGCAACCCAGGCGTCGCAGTCCCACTCGATCCAATAGTCGATGATGTCTCCCCAGGAGCTTTCGGGCGGCTTCGTAAAATTGACAAACACAACCTTGCCGCCCTTTGTGTGAACTGCTTTGGCAAACTCGCGTACCATGACCTTGAGACCATGTACTCGCAAGCTAGTGCCCAGGATGAGAAGCAAGTCTGGGCTAAGGGCCAGGTCGTGCGTGACAATAGGGCTGATAAGGTGTGAATTCGGATGCTCCTCACCGTAAAGTACAATGTCGGGGCGGAGCTTGCCAACACCCAGAGCTCGCTTTCCCTTCTCCTCTCGGGCAGTGGTTGCACCGACGCAGTGAGGACACTCCGGCTGCTGTCCCGACATTGTCTCCAGCTCCCGGTCCTCGTCGTCCCATGAACAGACACGACCGCACAAAAAGCATCTCAGGAGCTCTAGAGACCCGTGTAGGAAAACACACTCTACGCCTGAACGCGGTAGTTCCCGGCGGGGGTTCTTTTGGAGCACTTTGGTACTTTCTTGCGACGATTGCTCAGGCTCTTGGACGGCAGGGGTCTCGGTTCCCTCTGACTGACTTGATTGAGACTGTTGGTTGAGCTCTGAATCTGACGTTTGCTGGGACTTCTCGCCTTGGTCAGTGGCGACACTCGAAGCTTCTTCAACCATCTTGTGAAGTTGAGCCACGTTAGCGGTTGATCGGCGTGAGAACCGTCCGCGGCTGCCGGGACCGGCTTTGAGTGAAGTCGAAAGGCCGACCTTTTCCTCGATCTGGTCAATGTTCTGGGTGTAGCAACGGACTAGCTTTCCTCGGTCTCTCAGGTGGCTAATAAAGCGATGAGAGCTCGTGGGCTCGATATCTTTGACTTTCTGCCGCAAAGTCGTGGCAAAAGTGTAGAAGACCGAGGTGCGAATAGGATCCGCCCATATTGCCGCGTCAAATAGATCCTTGCCTTTCATGTTAGGTAGCGTGTTTCTTCCTGATGCGGACACTTGAGATAGGCTGATGGGGATTGTCGGGGGGAGGTCATCAACCTCAGAAGGAGAAGTGCTGCGACGGCTGGAGTTGTCTTCCAAAGGCGATTCCGGGTCAAAGGGATCGAAGAGAACGGGAGGCGGGCTTGAAAGAGGCGATGAGCTGGGCGGGACGGTGACGTCGGCGAGACGACTCCGATAGCGCGTTCGGAACTCGGTAGGTGGTAGAATGAGGTCCTCGGGGGGCGGAGAGGACAGAGGTGAAGTCGTAGGTTGTGCGACTGAAATGGAATAGCGAGTTCTTCTGGGTGTAATTAGAGATCGCGTCTGTCGTCGTTGTGGCAGGCGCTCCTCCTCCTCCATCCTGGCGTTCGATTCGTCTTCATCCTTAGCTGGGGAGTCAAGCTGAACTTGGATCTCTTCGTGGATTTCTTCCGGTTTATTGCCAGGATCAGATGTGGTGTCACACGAGAGCCTTCGTCGTTTACTTGCTCGGCCACTGTCGTAACTACCCGCCTGCTTGTCGTTGGTATCGCTCTGGAGGGGCTGTTCAGCTTGACGCGCCTGGCGAGCGGCGGCATCGAATTGGGACTGGATGAGTGAGTAAAGGCCGTTCTCGGAGCGGAAGTCCTAGGAAAGTCAGCGTCGGGTCTCTCGCTGTCCCCACGAAGCTCTGCCAGCAAGCGAAGCGGGGAACAAAGGCACCAGGCACATACAGGAATGCCCGAGTTGGTGCTGATGCCGGCGCCGGTGACGACCACTACCTTGCGCGCCTTGAGCAGCGCATTGGCGATTCCCTGGAGGTCCTCGTGGGAGTCTGGCTGGACGTGCGTGGTCGGCATGGTAGGCGGAGGCGGGCGGAGGCGGGCGGAGGCGGGCGAGGAGCAGCCCGCCGCGTCGCGCGTTAAGTCGAGCGATTCCTCACGACGCAGCGTCTTTGCGAGTTCGTAGTGGTTGTGCGAAAGAAAGTCTCGCGACGAGGAAAGGCGGCGGACACCGTCCACGGAGCTGTCAAACTATGTAGGAGACAAGGACCGTCTCGACATTGCGCGTTTGGGTGGAGGAAGTTCGGGGTGGGCGAGTGAGCGAGATCCGAGCTGGGGCTGTCTGTTTGTGGTCCGACCTTCAAAGAGCAACGGCTGGCGGCGTCATGGGATCGCGGGCGGAAGCAGCGCGACGTCGTAGTGGAGCAGAGAGCGACCGCGGTGAGAGCGAGCAAGTCCGAGAACAGAAATTCCTTCCCTCTGCGATTTGAGCCAAAAACACAGCGTGACGGTGAAGTCTCGAAACGTCTCGTCCTTCTGGTGTTGAACGGGTGCAAAGAGAAGCGGCGTTTGCGAGCTCGAGGTTGGTTGTGTTCGGCGATGCGAATCAAAGACGCGATAGGTCCGTCCCGTCAGACCCTGGACCTGAGCCGGGGCCTCCACTCCCGCCCATTGTCATTGTTGACCTTGGGGCTATTGAGCTATTGACGCGCTGGAGTCATCGCTATCGATAAGCCTACAGGGCCGCCAGTCCACTGTTCTTCAGTGAAGTGAGCGCCGAGCGGTGTGGGCCGTTCCGGTGGCCGGGATTGGAGGTCGGGAGAGGCTCTTTTTCCGGCCCACAGCGCCATAGGAAACAACTGTTTGCAGCCGAGTCACATCAATGGACGGTGGATGAACAATCGTCAATCAAGGCCAGCCTTGGCTTTGGCTTCTTTCTAATTATGTCCCATCTCAGGTTTTTAGGTCTAGTCTATGCCATATCGTACCAAATCCTTTCCATCTTGAATTCTACAACTTCACCAAAACATCAAACAACTTCTGGAAATCATATGGAACACCAAGGCCCGTCATGGCGTCATAGCCCTTCGTCGCCGGCCACCCGCCCACAAGCCCGCCCTCGCTGAAATCGCACGAATAGCTCTGGCCCTTGGTCACGTCCTGCAGCACCGCCTGCACCTCCTCCGAGTACAGCGCCTCGTTCAGCCAGCCCAGCACGCGCTTGCCCTTGCGCACCCGCGCGTCGTTGATGAGCGCGATCATGGCCGCGACGACGGGCGTGCTCGCGCTGGTGCCGCGGAGGAGCGACGCCTCGCCGCCCTGCCGGACCACGAAGCTGCTCGCCACCGCCGAGATGTCCGGCACCGCACGGAAGCTGGCGTTGTAGTAGCCGTCCAGCGTGCCGTTGAGCTGCTTGACGTAGCTTTCGACCGCCGCGTCCTGCCATGCCTCGCGGGGAAAGTATTGCGAGAAGCCACCGCCGCTGAACTCGGCTCCCTCGGGAGGGTCCCGGACGTTGGTCACGCCGCCGACGCTCGTCACCCACGGGCATGTCGCCGGGAAGACGGACATGGCAACGTCCTGGTCGGTGCCGTCGTTGGTGCGGCAGTTGGAGTTGCTGGAACCCTTGGCGCCTCCATCGCCAGAGGCCACCAGGATAGTTGTTCCGCGCGCTGTGAGGAGACCAAAGAGAGCACACGTGCGCTCGGCGTATAGACGCGGCACCGAGACCTCGTTGTCGGCGTACGAGATGGAAAGTACCTGGGGAAGCTTATCATCGGGCATGTCCAGGAGGTACTCGACAAATTCGAGGTAAGGCTCGTTGTCCGATTGACTCGTAGACACCTGCGTCCCATTGTTATCCAGCTTGATGCCTCTGCCGCCTGCGAGGTAATAGGTAATCTGGGTGGGATAGCCGACCCCCATGGCGTACTGGACATCGAGAGCTGCCTCCGGGCCCGAGTCCGAGAGCACCTGCGAGTTTTGGCCCCCGTTGAGCAACTTGACGGAGTAATTGTAACCCTTCGCGTAGAGGTCGGGGGCCAGGATCTTGAGGAAGGCATCGCTGTCCTGGTAGTTGGCGTATTCCTCGAGAAAGCCTGCGATTCCCAGACGGATCGAGGACGTGTTGTCGGGCGTGGTGTAGTTGATATTGTATAGCTTGCGGAGGCAGTCGGGCTGGACCACGGTGCCGCAGGCGGCATCTCGCTTGCTGAGAATGTTGAAAACGTCGAGCTCACTGAGCAGGTCGGGCGTCATGTCCGGGTCGGGCGAGGTCAAGTCCTTCTTGGGGCGCATGAAGTTGGCCAAGGGATGGACGAAGCTGATGGCGTCGAAGACGGAGTCCGGCACTGAGTACTCCTGCGTACGAAGCACAGGCTCCTTGCCCTCGAACTGGAAATATTCTATCGTCGTGTCCAAAAGATCCTGGACTTCCTCGACGGTCGCCTTGACATGGATCCAGTCTCTATCTGCGGTGGCCTTTCCTGCCAGGCCATTGTCCTTGAGCCACGCCAGCACATCGTCGACATCTTGTTGGTCGGGGTCCCGGAGCGCCTGGGCTTCCTCTCTGGAGAGATAACGCTCGGAATTATCAGCCTTGGTGCCGATTTTTGTCCTGATGGAGTCGATATCCGGTTGGCGCAGTGCCAATGAAAGTCGCAGCCGTTGAGCAGGATCCGGTGTTTTGTCTACCTTTTTCCAACCAGCTGGCAAAATCGGTGCGCCCTCGAGAAGCTGGAGGAGGTTGCCGGCACTGACGCCAGCCAGCGCCAGCGCTGCGAAGAAAGACCTAGAAAGCATGATTGATGGTTGAGGTGAAAGCCCAGGAACAAGACCCAGCGTGGATGGGCGAAACGAGTGTTATTTACATGGCTGCGATCTGCACGTTGGGACCAACCGGCCCTTTACGTGTTCAAGGCACGGCACCACCCACGCTGCAACATGAAATACGGGCGATCCAGTTCATCATCATTCGTATAAAATTCGCGGGATTCGCGACGGAGGTATCCTTAGCTAGAATTAGATATGATGGCATTCGAGGCTTGGCGTGGTTCACTGGTTCGGCAGTTCCCTCCTTGGCGGCGTCTGCGACGGGGAGAGGGCAACAGCTAAAGTGAGTCTGAAATCAAGGGTGCGAGGACCCACAGCCAGTTTGACGGAAAACGGGCGAGAAACAAGCCGGTGATGGATTGTTTGAAAGGGGGATCTACATCAAAACATGGAAACACGGTGAGGGAGCCTGATCATCCCCTGTGTTGAGGTCATTGCCGCACATCGTAATTTCCGTGGCATTCAAATGCCAGGCAATGAGAACGAAGGACGGCCATGAGGGGAACTCTGCACTGGGAATCAACAAGTGGCAGGTCGGGGAACGGAAAGCTCCTCAAACAGACGCCGACCTGCATGAATAAGCTCACAGAACGAACGCTGGCACGGCTTTGTCTGTCATAGGCAAACCACTTCCCACCACTGGCCACACTGGATGTCAACGGGGACTGTCTGACATCACCGTGGGTCGGGCTCAGCCGAGGCCAGGCCAAAGGGTCCATCCAGTTTCGTATCCATACATTAGCAGGCCCATAACTTGTTCCATCCAAGCTGAAGCGAGAAATGACTTGACGAAACGGCTCGTTGAGGAAAACAGAATTTTTGGTTCGACCCGGGCTGGAGGAAACTGTCTCTTTAGCTGCTTGACTCAATGGCTAGACTTCGTTAGATCATTTGGTTTGGCCAATTACTGGACCTGGAAATCGTAACGATGAGGTGTCGAAATTCTAGACTCCACAGCTTTGTTCCTCGGACACCGCAAAAGACATCAATGACCACCCAATAAACCTACCCCTCCACCGCCCGGATAACTACATAACTCAGCTAATTAAGTCACAGATATCTCAGTAAGGCAATAGCACAGTTGGTTACTCAGATCTCAGAATACCTACCTCCATTAGCAGCTCTTTCCATTCCAAATAAGACAAACAAATTCCTCGCTTTTTCCTCAGCTAGTCGGGGTTTCCCTTCTTGAATAAGCCAGGAACCGGACTCCTAACCGAGCCATGTTGCTTTGAATGAGGCCAGATGAAGCGCATATCAGCACACCGCGGGGAAGATGCCATTCTCGCCCACCGGACTCCCAAGACAATCCCACCGGACTCCCACCAAAGCACCCACCGGTCGCCCACCGCAATCCCACCGGACGACTTCATACCGGGGACATCAGCCTTATAGTTAACCGCAGAAATCTAACTGGTTTCCTTCCAATGACACGATGGAAGAATTAATGTTCGCTACTCGAGACTTACCCCATAAGTTCGGCGTTCCTGCGTCCGAGCTGGAATAGGTAAGTAATGATGGATTTGTCCATCGTGTATAAAGTCGGGCCACTACGCCGGATTCTTTACCGAATTCTGGTACGAATATCAACAGGTCTTTCCTGGACTCAGAAAACTTATCAGTCAATCTCGACCAAGGTCTTTTCACAATGAGAGTTGCGTCTATCTTGACCTGTGCCACGCTGGTTGCAGGCGCTGTCATTCCAGGTGGAAGCACCATCAATGAGCGCGCCAGTGGAACTGTTGAGAAGCGTGCTGAAGGCACAGCGACTGTGAATTTGGCAGTGACACAAGGCACTCCCCAGCATCTGGGCGATGGTTTCATCTATGGGTTTCCGGACAACGCCGATGGATCCGCCAACACGGCTATTCCGAATGAACTTCGCTCCGGCTCCGGCTTCAATTACTGCCGTGCCGGCGGTTCCCAGCTCCCGTCGCCCGGTCTCGGATACGCCAGTGGCCAGTTGCAGGTAAGACAATGGACATTTTTGAGTATACAAATCCTCTAACCGCGTTATAGGGTCGTTTGATGTCGTTCTTGTCCAACTACCGGACATGCCGCGCTTCCGGCGCTCGTTTCCAGCTGCTGGTTCACGCCTTATGGGGTGCGGATGGTGTTCAGGGCACCGGCTTCAAGTATCCCGGTGATGGTGGCAACTGGTCCTCCTTTGATGACTTCATGACGCAGGTCATTGCCTTTATCAAGAAGAACAACATGCAGGACGGACTGGAGCTTGACCTCTGGAACGAACCTGACTCGACCATCTTCTGGAATGCCGATTATCAGCAGTACCTCAACACCTGGACACGCATGTACAATCGCTTCAAGTATGTCATGTCGTAACCAGATAATACTGTGCCTCACAAGCTAACGCAGGTACACTAGGTCGGAGCTGTCGGCCCTCCCCATTACCGGGCCATCAATTTCTGTTCCCCCCAACACGGGCAACACTTTCTGGACTCGATGGTTGGACCACGTCAAGTCGACCAACACTGTTCCTGACATCTACACCTATCACATCCTTGGCCTGGAATTCACCGTCAGGGCCGCCCAAGACACGTTCAAGTCCATGCTCAGCTCCCGCAGCCTCCCTTACAAGAAGGTCATTGTCAATGAGTACGGCGCCACCGCGGGGGGCGACCAGACCAACGCCGGCAGCGTGTGGTACCTGGCCAACTTCGAGAGGCAAAACATCGGAGGCCTGAGGGCTCATTGGGGGATGGGCCAGAGCAATCTTCACAACGGCATGGCTGGCCTCGTCAACTTTTCAGGATCCAACTACTTCCGCGCGGCGCAGTGGTGGGTGTACAACTACTACTCCAAATCCATGGTAGGGAACCGCGTGGCTACTACCTCGTCGGGAGACGGTGTCTTTGAAGTCTATGCCACGCGCGGGAGCTCCAAAGATTCTGTCAAGCTTCTTACCGGTCTGAGGCCCAACTTCGGTGTCCGGACCTACGACGTGACGGTCAAGGGCCTGAGTGCTGTTGGCATCTCCGGTGGTACTGTCAAAGTTCGCACAAGGCGATTCAACCACGTTGAGTGGAACTTGGAGGGACCTGCTCCAACTGACCTAGGTGTTGCCGAACATGCCGTATCTAACGACCAGGTAAGAAACTCGGGTCTGTTTCTATTTCTTTTCGATCACATCGCTGACAAATCTAAAGATCACTTTCTTCGTTACGCCAGACAACGAGTTCACAGCGTACGCCTTTGAGTTTGTGAACTAAACACTTTTTCTGGTTTCTGACATTCTTGAATATGTGTTGTCAACTGTTACACGCTGGGTTCTCCAGAGGCTGTGTCAGGGACAGTGGATTTTAAATGACAGCTAGGATTGAAGCATTTCTTGCCAAGTTTCGCTAGCATCAGAAGTGTATTAGCTCAATAATAAAGGCTGCATTAAGCACAATAGCATAATTCTTCAATACACTATAGTATGTAGATATGTGAAATAGACTGTCGTCACTTCTGGTCCTTTCGCAAGGACAGAAGAAGAAGGTGGGCGCCCTAGCAAACCTAGCAATAGGTGTGCAGTTCCACAGGATCCACTGGGGCTGGCTTGGCGGCGGCCCGCTGGTATCCGCCAATCATGGTTCTGGTTCGGCACATCGACTCGCTTAAATGCATCTTGTGCTGAAAGCAGGTACTGTATGCGGCTAAACAGACGAGCTCACCTGACCACGCACGAAACGTGACAAACTCCCCGAGCAACTCCCCGAAGGAAACGCACAAGAGATGAGCCTCAACTCTCAACTCGACCACCACCACTCAGCGGGATAACGATGACGGCGGCAAAGCATTTTCGCGGAACAGTGACCTTGATCAAAGCAATGATGAATCCAACGTGAATCCTACGGGCGGATCACTCGGGCTTACGGTGCCTTGTCCCCAAAAAGACCGGGCCCTTCTTGTTCTCTCCCTGACCCCCATGCCTTACTCAAGCCATTAACCGACCAGTCCTGGCCACATGCTTCGTGCAAAACCCTCCCCCACTGGGCCCGCCCCCTCAGACGAGCCAGCAGACCAGACTTAGTGAGGCCTGGCGCCCGTCTAGAGGTCGACGGACACGGTGATTTGCTCCCCGACGGATCGCTGTCGAACATTGCTCGCAGCAAAGGGCTCTCGGCTGGCCACTCACACGAGACTCACGACGCCCTCCCCACCAACATCTCCACCGCCACGCTCCACAACACACCACGGCTCCCCGAGTTTGTCAACCCCACCACCGAGGGCCCGAAGGACACGACGACGACCCGACGCCGCGCTAGGCCTCTCCCGTGCTCACCTTGCAAACCTCTCCACGACATTGGCCAGGCGCCCTCGTCTCGTTGGTCTCGACGTGCGCCTGCGTGGTTTCTTGGGATCATCTCGCCAATTGTAATGCTTGGTGTCCCACGATACCCAGAGTTCTGCGCGGGATGTCGACGCCCAGGTACTTCGTAATCGTACCTGGGCTTGAAAAAATGCCATCCCATCACCGCCACTGTACTTGCGGGGAAAGACGACGGATCCAGCTCGTTGAGGTTCCATCTAAAAGCTTTAAATTTTTGCTCTGTCCCGTCTTTTTCTCCCGTTTTTTTCCTTCCGTCTAACGTTTCTCCCGTCTCCTATTCTCATCCTCGTTCTCCTCTTCCTCCTCCTCTTCTGTCCTCAAATTGCCATCGACTTCGTCTCTCTTCTACTTTTCTCCCCCATCTCTCTCCCATTTCTCCCCCGTGTCCCCCATCTCTCTCAATATCTCCCGCTCTCTCCCTTCTTCTCCTTCCTCTTTACCCTCATCCCGTTCCACCCTACCTAGCATCCCTCTGTAGCTCCTGATATCGAGCATCACAAAGTGCTTCAATAACTCGAAATGGCGGGCCCCAACCATCTCAATGTCTTTACTGGGCCGGACTCAGTACGCAAGTACTTTGATCCCGAGTTCTCCCCTCCTCTCCCCCTCGTCGAGATTCCCGAATCCATGAATCCCTTTCGAGGAGATGGCGTTCGCATCTATGCCAAGATGATGTCGATCCATCCGGCCACCAATGTCAAGGTCATGCCAGGTTGGTTTCTTTCCCCACTGTGAATTGTGTTCCAGTGGCTGATCTTAGCCATGTGCTCCAGCCATGAACCTCTTGGAAAAGGGCATCGAGCCTGGAACGACAAAGACGGTTGTCGAGAGCAGCTCCGGCTCCACCGTCATCTCCATGGCCATGGTCGCCCGTGCCTTTCACGGTATTGATGACGTCCACGCCTTTCTCAGTAACAAGACGAGCGAAACGAAGCTGCGCCTCATGCAGTTCTTCGGTCTCGACGTGTAAGAACTCTTCCCGGGTTGCCACTGAACATACGCTAAGAAGCATGGGTACAAAGCACTCTGATTGGCGGCCCCTCGCAGCCCACACCCGTGGACGAGCGGGGTGGAATCTGTGCTGCGGCTCGTAAGGCTGCTGAGTCCGATTCGGTCTGCAGTCCCAACCAGTACATCAACGACGATGTAAGTGGTCTCATCAGCCCTCAAAACACGATTTCCTAGAAAAATACTGACAGGTAATTCCTAGAACTGGAAGTCTCATGTCCGCTGGACCGGCCCTCAAATTCACCGACAGCTTCCAGAAATCAATGTCATCGTTGCATCCATGGGAACGGCCGGTAAGTGCTAATGCTTCTGTTACAATGACAACTTACCTGACATCACCCCGACAGGCACCATGACTGGTCTGGGCACCTACTTTAAGCAGGCAAAGCCATCAGTCTACCGCATTGCGTAAGCACTTGCCCTGGAATCTGCTACATCCAAGAGTGCGACTAACTTACCTCCACAGCGTCTGTACGAATGCGGGAGAGCGTGTCCCTGGCCCTCGCGAGTATTCACTCATGGAGGAGGTCAAATTCCCATACAAGGCTGCCCATGATGTCCTCGAGGAGGTCGGAGCCAAGGACTCCTACTCACTCTCATTGGATCTCTCTCGCCAGGGAATTGTTTGCGGCCCTTCCTCGGGAATCACTCTCAAGGGTCTCTTCCAGCGAATCGAAAAGATGAGGCAGGAAGGAACCCTTTCCAAGCTTGCTGGGCCAGACGGAGAGGTTCACTGTGTCTTCATGTGCAGCGATCTCCCTTACCAGTACCTGAACGAGTACTTTGACCACCTAGGACCTGAGAAGTTCCGCCCCCTTCGCAACGAGGTACGTAGACATTGCACAAGTGGTACTTTGATCAAGGCTAACGACACAACAGAGGCTGAGACGGGTTGATCTTTACCGATACGATGACAGCTGGGAGCTTGAGGCTCTCTCTGCCCTGTCGAGCTTTTTCTCCATTCACCCGCTAGGCACCCACAACACTGTGCTTTCACTTACGGACCAGATCGACAAGGCTCTGACTTCCAGACCCAATACCCAAATTCTGGACTTCCGTCGGTCTTCCGACTATGATGCTTTCCACCTTCCTAACTCGGTCAACATCCCCCTGGAGACACTCAGGGATGGAGCCTCCCGCGGCAGCCCTTTCGCGAACCCTGCGGATGACTGTGCTATGCTTGAGGAGCTCTGGCTCGAACTCGAGGACCTCTTTACCGTCAAGGACAAGGCCGGCAAGCGCAATGCCAGTGCTGAGGCCTTGATGGCCGTTCTTCGGGGCAAGAAGGTTCTGACGGTTTGCTACGACGGCGACAGCGCCAGAGTCGCCAACAGCGTCCTCCGAGCCAAAGGCGTCAACGCGGAGAGCATTCGTGGCGGCTACAGTGCCCTGGAGAAGCTGCAGATGCCGTGTAACGACACTTGCAAAGTTGCCACCCTCCCTATCTCCGTGGAGGTTTAAGCACGTCTCATTTCAGTGCTGTTCACTTCAGACCCGAGATATGATGGTCTACTTTTTTCCCCTGGTTTTTTTCTTCCTTTTTTTTTTCTTCCTTTTTTTTTTCCTCCTTTGCTTCTTGGGGCTAGCTTTACTCTATTCGGAAGTGCAGTGGGCTTCTGGGATTATGCGTTTCACATTCATTCAACATAAAGCGGTTTGAGAAAGGTTCGAGTTCAGAAGTGCAGTGGGTTTCTGGACTTGACGGGCTGAGTTTCGTTTCACCACGAACAATCACGAGAATAACGATTGCAGTACACAATTTGGGATTTTCAGGACTTTGGAGTTTTTTCACGATCAATGAACAACTGAGAGAATTGGGTCTGGAAGAGCAGTGGGCTTCTGAGACACCAGGGCTTCAACACATCCCAACCAACTCCAGGGGGCGGTTACCCTTGTCCAGAAGTGCAGTGGGTTTCTGGGACAGGGAAACGATTTCAACCATCGCAAAATTGGAACTTTTGGAGGAGTTTTGGATTTTATGACGGACACAGGGTATCAGTCCTCGGTTGCTGATAGGGCACTGAGTCGACAAAGCCGAGCAAGGCAGAAACAAGGCTGCTCGTGGTCTCCAGTAGGAGATTGGATAGTAACAAGAATTTTCTTGGGTGCTATAACTTAGGTTTCGTCTCTGTGACAATGACTGAAATGGCTAGTCTATTTGATAGACAAAAGACGCCGACTTAGGGTTCGGAGGTCCGGTTTCCGGAAGGCTTGACGGCGGATGGCCGGTCACAAGGCCGACGCCCCGGAGGCACTGCGCCGATGCCGTTTCACGGTTGTGCCGGTAAGCTTTGTCTCATGGTGCGGGTTTTTCCAGTTTGGAGGCCGTGGGTTTTTGCTTGATTGTTGAATAACTAAACTAGTAGACTGTTTCTCGTCGGTAGCTCAGCCTGTTCTTTCAGCCCTAATAATCCCCATCATCTCCCAGCATATACCCGCACCACTATACACAAGCCCCACCCCTTACAGACCGAGACGCCGCATGCCCCGTTTCCGGGATTAAAAACGTTGTTCCAGAAGGTCATCGCGACTCACGGCCGTCTCACCCGACCCTATGCGTGGCCCCGCCACAAACGGGTTTTCCGTTCCTTTCTTCTTTCGTTCCTTTTCTCTTTTTCATCCCCTGTTTCATGTCCGATCCAGACCGGGATGGGACGTGGAAGGCGGGATGGTTTTCGGGGGGTGTGGATGTGAACGGACGTGCTTGGCGTTGAGGCTGATCTTCATTTCACATGTATCCAGCCCAGCTTTCTTCTGGTTTCAGGTCGTCTAAATTAGCGGCGTTGATGACGTCTTTGCTCGCTTCAATTTTCTCGAGACGCAGGACTTCCCACGCGGCACAAAGCCTTTTGTGATGGCAGCGGCCTGACTTCGTCGCAGGGCAGTCTACGAGTGGGTTACGCAAAGAGGTTTGGGCTACATAAGTTAGGGCCGGACGGGTAGGAAAAAGGGTCTAGACCTGCGAGTTCATGGAGAGCAATGCAAGATGGCCTTCAACGCGGACAGAAAACAATCTTCCTCACATCTCGGAAAAGACACTTGCCTCAGTTCTGTCATATCCCCGACCGGAAGCCTTCGCTGATGTCGTTTCCAGTAATCATCCCGTCGGGACGGCGAGATAACAGCGCGCCCTCGAGGCCGAAACTAGCGGCGCCATGAATCGCCCGAGGCCTTTTTAGCTAGTGCGATCTGGATGCGAGGACCTCGGGGACCAACGGGGCGAGCGATGGGGGCGCGAATGATCTCGTCTGGCGGTTGATGGATGGATGACAGGGGGTTGTAGATGGCTTCGCGGGATGGATGTTGGGTTGCTTGTCTACTGGATATCGACCATCTACTGACTGGATCAAGGAAACAGCCAGTATCAAATTCGGGCCATCGACGGGTCAAGACGCACCGTCTTCTCTCTCATGTGCTAACCAACTCCACCGGGACAAGTCCTCGTTCGCTCTTCTCCAATCTAGATCATCTAGCATCCAGCCTTGTCCACTTCAGTCCAGTCAGCTCGACAAGCGTCATTCTCACGGCTCACCGCCCTCTCCACTGGTCTGGGGGCGTCAGCCTTTTTTCCCTGTTCAGCCTCCTCCCCCCAGTCTGGTTTCTCCGTGTCTGTCTCGTTTCGTGCTGTCTCGGGCTGTTGACGTTCCTTGTTTCCTGTTTCATCCGTGTTGTTCCTGACTGAACATCCCACAACCATGCTTCACTTCGTCTGCATCGTAACCAAAGACCTTCTCAACCCCAACCCATATCGTCCGGATGTGGCTTGGCTGCTAATTAATCTGCTCTCTGAGACAAACAGCATCCCTCGCTCTGCCGTCAGTCATCCAGATCCCGGGATCCAGTCCCTGTCTGGCTTCCCTCTACGCCCATCACCATCCTTGCTTGCCTCTGCATTAGCCGCCGTCGCATCTTCACCGGCCCAGATCGTCGAAACCATCCATCCATCGTAGAACACACACGGAGCACCCCTTGTGGCCTTTCCTTTTTTTTTCTCCCGTGGCAACAACGCTCTCTCCCACCCGTGTCAGACCGTTGCGTGTGATCAACCCCTGAGAGGGAAAACCCCCGTTCTCGTTGTCTTCGCCCGGAAAGGCGGGTACCTGGCGTATCACGCCCACGATGGGGTCATGAAGTCATGGCGGAGGCGCCTATGCTAGCGCTTCTCAGGCTCCCACCGTCGAACGAGCCGGCTCTGAACAGGACCAGGTCCAAGATCCAGTAACGGTCAGACTCACCGTCATTATATATCAACGCCCCCGCGGCCTCTTGGTCCATCCTCTCATCCCCTCATCATCGTATCGTGGAGCATCCGTGTCTGTCGTGTCGTATATACCGCTCTCTCTCTCTCTCTCTCTCTCTCTCTGTGGACCGGTCCAATTTCACTCACCATTCCACCTCCTCATCAACCCCGAACCAACTCATCTTCACGCCCAAGATGTCATCCAGTAAAGACCTCACAACCAGAGTCTTCGGCCACCGTCTCTGCCGCGCCCTCCTCCGTTCCCGCGCAAAAACACCCACCTCCCAGCGCGAATCATCGCCAACCCGATGCACTCACAGCTCCCCGAAGCAACAGGGCTCGCTCCGGCAACGCTTCTGGACCATCTCGTCGTCCAACCACTTCCAGGAAGCCCCCGACGAATCACCCTCGGCCTCCCGCGCCGCCAGCCCCTTCGTCCCGCGCCACGCGGCGTCCGACTTCTCCAAGAACGCCAACGGGGCCGGCAACGTCAACGGCAACAGGAACAACAGTGTCGGCAGCGCCCGCGCCGAGGTCGACGCCGCCAACGCCCGCATCAACCACCGCTTTAGCAACTTCCACGACGACGACGACGACGAGCGCACCCTCTGCTCTTTCAACTGTCGTGATGAACCCGACCTGGAGCAGACGGACCGCGATCTCGAGACGTGGCTCACGACGCTGAACCGCCAACAGGCCCTATAAGCGCTGAACTCGCCCTCTACTCCCAGTCGACAGGAACCCCCCAGGTCGCCGCTGCGCGTCAATCCGCACAGCCGCCAGAGCAGCACCCAGCATTCGTGGAACCTCACGCCTACGCCCGAAGCCGACTCAGACAGCGACGTCGAGTACGGTGTCTTCGCCGAAGCTGAGACCAACCGCCGCCACGCCCGCCACGCCCGCCACTCCGCGATGATGTGGGTCGAGATCGAGCGCACCGCCCTGCGCCGGTACTCGGGCGACCGGGTCCTCCACCGGAACAGCACCTACTCGGAGCCGGAGTCGGAGAGCTCGGGACCGGCGACCGTCATGGGACACACCACCCTCGCAGAGTTCATGAACCCATCGGGCGTCAGCCGGACCAAGAGCGAGAGGCGGCGAACCGCCATTGCCAAGGCCCCAAGCGTGGCGACCGTCATGGAGATGTAACTAATTTTCTTCTTCTGTCTTGTTCTGTTCTGCGTCCTGGGAGTGAGCGTTTTTGCTGGAGTTATGACTATGAGTATAAGCATTACACGAGCATCAGAGTGGCATGGATTTCAGCATAGAAGCGGAATCTCCATCTTCACCACGTACATAGTAGCATGGGAGCGTCCGTAGTCTGAGCTGGCCTCGTCCTAGGATCTCTCCATTAGCCCCTGCATATAGCAATTGAATTGGCATTGGTACCCTCATTGATTCTCTCCATTGAAAAGATGTTCAGACCCTCAATATTCTCACGAAGCCCTCAGACGTCGATTAGGTGTCTCATTTCACCCATCACATGGGGAACGAGGCAACAAAAGTCGCAGACAAGGACATAGCATTCGGCGGCCTCTCTTCCTCATCACTGCCATATATACACACAACAAAAACAAAATACGCCGACGCCGGCCCAAACAACTTCAGAGGTACAGGGGCTCTGCGGGGGATCAGCCCTCCCTCATAATCCTCTGCGCATCTAACGAATGGCCGCCCAGTGCGTCAAGAGCAAACCCGCCCTGACAATGCTGCCGACAATGAGCAACTAGGTGTTACCATGTCCCGGGAAATAAGACCGTGTATCCAAGATGCCAAGGAAGTTAGGAAATAAGGAAGTGATAGAGGATAATGAGCCCATGCCGATAGTCATCAATCATCATTAAAATGGGCAAGCCGCACCCTGCCCCTCCGGGATAGGCGAAGGGATAGTCTAAATGCCAATCTCGTCAGCCAATCCAGCATAGGCAGCTGCCCAAAATGCAAAACGCTCTGGTGTTCAAGTAACTGGTTATGTTGCCAAAAGCAACCCTCAAGCGAGACGGATAGCAATGAGCCATCTGCACGAAATGCAAAAAACGACGTGTCACACCCCAGCGCAAACCATGCGAGGCGGTACTGTAGCTGCAGCCAGCAGAAGCAAAGAGGCCGATGCCGGTCTGCGCAAACGCCAACACTCGGTCCTGCACGCACCTACACCTGCATGACACCCGCGACACCGCTCCTCGGTTGCGGAATCTGAATTTCCTCGTCATCGGAGCTGTCCGCCGTCTCGGCCCCCGCTCGGTCAAGCATCCTCTCGATATCTTCGTCCCGCAGCATCTTTCTGGCCGTTCCGTTTCCAACGCCCAGGCCGCTGGGCAGCGACAGGGCGCCTCGCAAGTGACTGCTGCCTCCGTGCATGCGCCTTCGTGGGGTTCCTCGGTTTGGTGTGTGGTAGGGCTGTTGTGGCGAGTCCAGGTCCATCGGCGAGCCAGGAGGCGGAGGCATGCCAGGTGACGACTTCTCAAAGCCTGGCCTCTTGCTCTGGTATTGCTGCCGTTGAGACGATGGCAGCGGCTTCCTTGGTCCCGAGGGCAAGGCATGCCGCGTTGGCACCGGCCTCGTGGCACCCGAATGCGGCCCGGGTGAGCCAGTTGGCGAGAAGGCATGCTTCAGGTTAGCCGAGTTGCCCGGACTGCTCATGAACAACAAGGATTCAATGGCATCCTGTTCCCTCACGTTCTGGTGCGGTGAAAATAGGATGGGGTCCACTATGTTCCTCGATCTTGATCCGGTTTGCACCGTGGGCTGGGCAGGCGTGTGAGGGGAGGCGGAGTGTGAATGTGACAGGAGGGTAGGGGTATAGTGAGGATTCGAATTACGGCGAGGGTTCGAGCGAGGGGCAGGCATGCCGATGGAGGGTTGGATGGAAGCTGGAGGAGCGAGGCCTGGCTTGCCGGTAGAGGTCCTTGGAGGTGAGTTTGACCTTCGGAGCCGCGTGACAGGCTCATATGGAGAGGGTGCCGAGGCGGTCGGTGCAGAACTGATGGCCAGTGCAGAACTGATGGCCAGTCGTGGACTGGCAGAGGAGCCATGACGGCGATGCACTGTCGAGGTGCTGGAGGTTGGGGAAGCGGCATGGGACGCGAGCGACTCGACCTCGTCGAGAGAGTTGGACTGCCAGCCGTGGTTGACCTTGACCATGGCGTACGAGAGACGCGTCCGGAGCTCGGCCGACAACTGCAGCGTGTTAGTCGTCTGTGGGTGCTCAGCCAAGGACGGACGACGGCGGCAGCGGCAGCTTTTGCCATTGCAACCACCGCTATCGCGTCCACGACAACAGCAAGGGCGGCCTACCTCTCCGATATAGCTCCCCGTGGAGGCCCTGCTGACGGTGCTAGTATTCCGAGAGTGGCCCTTGACGGGGCTCTGGCTGTCAGAACGAGTCTTAACCACTCCGTCGGCCATGCGCTTCCGGGAGCCCCCAGTATCAGTAGCCATCTTGTCCTGGGCGGCGGCAATCTGGGAGAGTTGGAGCAGTTGGCTCTCTTGGCTGGACACGGGCGGACAGGCCCCGGAATCGCTGGCAGGAGGCGTGAACACAGGGTCGGTGGAGGTAGTCATGGTGGTATCCTGCGAGCCGGTCGTAGAACGGGTATGGCTCTGTGAGGAGCGGTCGTCGCCGTCGGCAGAGAGCTGTCGCGGGAGCGAGGCCGGGAACGAAGCGGCGGCGGTCACGAGAGACGCGGCGCCGGTAGACAGAGGGGCAAACGGAAGAGCAGAGGCGTCGGGAGCGGACATGGGCGAGGCAATCGGGCGGTGGGATGCTCGCGAGAGGGTCGCGTCGGCCGGGGGTTGCACCGCGAAATCCCCACCTTGAGGCGCGCGGGCGGCGACGGTATCGGCGGTGTTGGCCAGCGGCAGCGGACGGGTGTCGTCTGTGATTAGTGACGCCGGGACCGCGACACGGTTGTGATTGAGGGCGACTCCGCCGAGAGGCCGGTCGGAAGTCATGGTGATGGCGCGGCGGCCAGGCGTAGCAGAGTGGCGGGAGAAGAGCGATGGCCACGGAGGATATACGTAGATATTCGGAGGTCGCGTTTCAAAACAGAGTTGGCGGCGACAGCAACGAGCAACGAGCAACGAGCAGGCGTTCGTCCGTCCGTCCTCTGCTGGACGGTGATGTGCTGGCAGGTTGGTGTTTTGGTGTGGAGGAAGCCTGGAGTTGGTCCAAATCCACGGCCGAGTCCGAGTCCAAGTCGAGACAAAACCCAAGAGCAAGAGCACGAGCACGAGCAATGGGCAGCAGGAAGCGGAAGCGTCCATGGTGGATGGTGGTTTACGCGGTCTGGTCGCGACTTGCCCCGGCGCCCGCCAATCCACGGCCCCCGTTTAGGCCTGTTAGGGTACTGTAGCACAGGACGGGGAGGGCCTCGCGTCCCCTTGTAGCGAGCCCGAGCCCTGTGGAGGGCGCTAACCGCCGTGTCGACCGTGGCGGGGTGTTGACAGTGGAGTTCTGTAGGCAGCCCGTTGTTGACAGCGGTGTTGACTTGCCCCAGCCTCCCCCGCGAACAGCGGATAGCCAGTTAGTTACAGCGCTCTCCCGCTGAAGAAAATGGCCCCGGGGCCTGCACTCGGCTAATGGCCACCTGGATGGCAACGGTCGTGTGCCCTGGCTGAGGACAGTGCCCACGAATGGATCGATTCTTGGCAAGTAAAAACACACGAGCATGGGAATATCGACAAGACAGTTTACTCGTCAAGTCTTCCTTCGGGTTTCCCGCTGGTGGACAAAATAATTCCCTCCCCCACCCCAAAAACGGCTCAGGTGGCGTTGCAGAGTTTTGGGGCGATTATTTTTCCCAACTGGAGACGAGGAACCGGACCAGAGGGATTAGGCAGACGGACGAGTTCCAGGCGGCACCGGATTCCCTTTTCGGGGATTCCCTCTCTGTCTGTTTTTTTCAATGAGCAACATCGAATTACACCTCGTTGATCCCGTCGAGAAGTCAAGACAGGGAATCAATCAGATCACAAATTCCCTGCTCTTCCCTTCCCAACACGTCAGCCAGCGGCGGGAAGGCGGCATCTTCGTCCCTCCTTCCTAGTCAAACTTGTCTGTCCCACACCGCACACGCACGCACTGCCCCATGCACGACTCCGGCCTAAAATCACGCTTAGACATTCTCGTCCATGACACGAAGTCACGTGGTGTACCGCGGTACTTTTGTGAGTGTGTTCAGGGTAAGTCATCTCGAACTGGAGCATAGCTCGTGAACAACCCAAACTTCCATCACTTTACCCAGCAATGTCTCTCTGGAGTTATTAGTGATGTGCTGCATTCTTCATTTTTGTTCTCTTCCTCGCTTTCGCGGAGTGATGTGAAAATGGGTGACTCACTAGCTCTACAAATGTGAGGATAGCCGGAGCTTGAGCTAATTATCAATCTGACCCATTTTCTCCTACATGATCTAGCTTCTTAGCAACTCGATGCATGGAATTTCAGTTCTTTCTAAAACTTTCAAATACTTTTCTCTAAATAGTTCCCAACTAAAATCTAGCTAGGCGGGTATCTGTTGCGTTAGTTTATAGCTAAGTATCAGTGACCTCTTGATCTTTACCACACTTACACACCGCCTATACCATCCAACTACCCACACTCCGGCTCATCTCCCTTCTTCCCAGAATGCCCGCGTACTCCTCCGTCTAGAATTACCCCCTCGTTGTCGTTGAGGTCATGCTGTACTCGCTGCCATCTCTGATTCTTCCGCGACTCCCGTCCCTCCGTCTCGGCCCCTTTACCTTTGGCGTCAAACACCGGCTTGATGAGCGAGCCCAGCAAGGGATTCCCGCTGAATGCTCCTCCGCTTCGGCCAGCGTTTTTGTTCCCCGTAGATGCCCTCAGTACGTTATTGTCCGTGGACACACCAACGTCCTCGTCTTCGGGAGACGGCGGTCGTTCTACCGCCGCCATCTTTCGCACCACCTTGCCCCCGACCAGATCGATGCTCAGCACCTGCGTCCGCTTCTCGTAGTCCGGCCGGGCATTCCACTCCATCTCTCGCAAGATCTTCTGCTGTCGCTTTAGCTCCCTCGCCCGCTCCTCGGGACTAGCCCACATGCTGCTTGTTCCCGTGAGGGCTCCGGTAACATCAAAGTCGGCTGCCTCATCCCGCACCGTTGTTCGCTGGGCATTCTGCGCCTGGAAGTTGAGAAGCTTGTCTCGATGCGCTCTGGCCTTGGCTTCGGCCTCGCTCAAGGAAGGGCCGTCGTTGCCGCGAGGCTTAGTAAAGGGGGCAGGCGCCTTGGAGACGTCTGGCCGTCGGTTGGCCTCACGGTCTGCAGCCATACGCTCTCGTCCTCGCTCATCCTTCAGCTCTCGTACCATAGCTTGGACATCGTCTGAACTCAGCAAAGGGCTGTTGCAGAAAGTGCATGGGCCCAGACCCTCCTTCATGCAAATCACCTTGCCGCACGAGAGACAGTTGGGCGCTGCGCCCTGCAGAGGATGTCTCGTGGCAACGCAGTTACACCTTCTGGCCTTTACGTTATCCAAGCTCGGGTTTGTACTGATCTCGAGAGCTCGAATAGCAGCATCCAAATCTGCAATGGCCGTGGAAGCGCCAGCCATGGGCATTCCTCCGGAAATCGAAATCTTGGTGGTACCGCTAGGCTTGGGTGTCGAGCTTCGTGACGTAGGATTCGAGTTTGGCTTCGGTTTCGGCTTCGAGGGACCATCTCCGAGCATGTAACCGGCTGATGCGTGCTGCTTGGGTGGTGGTTTCGCGGCAGGCTTCGGTGCGGGCTTTGGGGTGTTGGATCTTGATACATCGTTGCTAGAAGCGCCAGGCCGCTGGGGGATGTAGTCCAGGTCCTGATCATTCTTGCTATATGTCGAGCCAGACGGTACACCGTATTCCCCGACTTTTCTTGGCTGGGGGGTATGAATTGCCGGCTTCTTCTTCTTGCCTGTTCGTTTCGATTTTGGGACGGCGTCGACTGCTGCTGTGTTGGATGCGCTTCCTGCCACGACGGCAGCGCTGAAAGAAGGACCTGAGGGAGTAGGCTGAGACGTCTGCCTACGGGCATTGAAAGAGGAAATAAACTCAACGGCCTGGGGCGAATTGCCAAGGAGATTGTTGAGATGTTCGGCGGCCTCGGGTTTGGAGAGCGTGCTGGCGTAGTCGAGGACCTGCTGGAGTTCGTCGTCGGGCAACGGCAGCAGCTTCGAGAGCTGCGAGACCGACATGGTGGCGTCCGATGTGTTGGATTAAGCGTGAACAAGCGTGGAGAGGGGAGAGGGAGGCTGTTGCTGGACCGTTTCTGATTGACGGTTGGTGGTGGTTTAGTAGTGATGTTGCTACGTCGTAGAGATGGATGTAGCTTCTAAGCTGTCCCCCCACCAAGAAAAGCGGCCCCTCCCCCGCCAAAGTAACTACCCTGCAGCCATTTCTGAGTCATTCGCCGAAGCAAAAAGGCAAACAAATGTCAGGTCGAGCTCGGTATTAAAAGGCTTGATTTCGCTGCTTAGATTGAATAAAAGAGGAAGGGCGTCTTGTCTAATTGGATTGCATACAATTATAAGTTACGTTCATTACCGTATCCAGTGTGAAACGACTTGGTGGTCTACGCCTTTAATAGTGCCGCTGTCGAATACAGGTCAATAAATGTCTGCGAACAGACGAGTTCAAATGCGAGATCCTTCTGGCTTCACTATTATTAGTCTGCCGCAACCGGCGTGGTCAAAGCTCGCAGGCCCGGTCCCTGGCTTGCATGTGCATGAAGAAATACCTGCCACGTCCTCATGATCCCGGGTTTAATCCCGTCTCCATCCGATGGTGCCGTCCACCAACAATGGACGCTCAGATACAACCCGGCGAGTGGGCCCGCGTGGGGTAAACCAGAGAAACAGGGTGCGGTCGATGGGATGAGATGGAGGAGGTGGAGGATAGATAGGATAGGTGCGGATACGTGCTGTATGTACAGTTGCAGCACTGTGGGAGCGGCAGCTACACCGTTGACGACGGGTGAAAGGATGCAAGGAAAGCTAACGTTTATAACCGATGGATGGAAGACAGGCGGATATCAGATCCAGTACATAATGTAACTGTGACTCGTGAGGATATCTGATCTGGCACATAATTTTACTGGGTGGTATTTTGATCTATGCTCCCCTTCCCAGGTTTGAGGTCTTAATTTACCCGGACGACTTGATGAAGGGTGTCGTATGAAGTACGTTTATTCGTACTAAGATGGGGTTGTCTGCACTATGGCATGTTGGTGATGAGATGGTGATGACCATGACGATGTCACTTGGGTCTACTTACTTCCTCTCTAAAAGCCATCAAGAAACCCAGCAGTGCTTAATGAAAACCTGGCACGGAAAAGAGTGTCGCATCACACAAAGCCCTCACCGAGAACCTCCGGATGCCGTATCCCCGGAGACGGTCCGGGGTCAACCGCCGCAGCATCTGCAAGCATCCACAGTCCATTTGGAGAGGCGAGAAACTCCCTAGTCTCCCGCTTGTCCCCATCTGCAGTGCCGTCCATTCATCATGCTCGAATCCTGATTGATTGACCGGTTCTCACCGTCCTGGGCTCCCGTTGCTCCGCGTCTCAGTCGAAATTCCGAGCAAGCTCCGCCGCTCAGCTTAGACGGCCCTAGGCCTCCTTGGGGATAGTCTAGCGGAGTCCCCAGAAGCGGAGTCCCCTGGGTGGTGGGCTCCTTCCACTGTGCGCGGCTGTGTGGCTCCGTGGCTTTTTGTTTCCTCAGGTTGGTATTTAAACTGCTCATCACCAGCCTCATTTTTGTCCTTCCGCCTTTACCCTCTCCCAATTGAATTGCCCTCTTCTCCCGCCAATTCTACCTCAACTCCACAAGCAACCGTCAGGATGTTCGCCGCCTCTATGCTTCAGCGACGCGCCTTCTCCGTTTCGGCGCGCAACGTGAGTTCCCCCCCGCTCTAGCCATGATGCTTTTGTCCGTGTATCCGTGTGTCCGTCCGTCCGTCCACCGCCTGTCGCTTGAGCTTCATGTGCTTTGTTTTGGACCGGCCCGGCCTGCATCAGCACCAATTCAATTCGATTCGAGTCCCTCGTTAACCCGCACCAAAAACAGCTGTCCAAGGTCACCGTCCTTGGTGCCGCCGGCGGTATCGGCCAGCCCCTCTCCCTCCTCCTCAAGCTCAACCCCCGCGTCACTGAGCTTGCCCTCTACGACATCCGTGGCGGACCCGGTACGTTCCCTGCTCTCTGAAGCTGCAGCGTTCGTGATGAGGCGGTCTTGACGGCATTGTGCTGTGTGTTGCTGTGCTACGTCTCAGCCAAAACACCAACCCCTGCGTCATCTCCGTATCCACGGTGCATCATGCCACTTCCCCGCCTCACAGACCCCGCGAAATAGGACCTGCTAACTCTCCGCCTTCCAGGTGTCGCCGCTGACATTTCCCACGTCAACACCAAGTCCTCCGTCAAGGGATATGAGCCCAGCCCCACCGGCCTCGCCTCAGCCCTCAAGGGTGCCGAGGTCGTCCTCATCCCCGCCGGTGTCCCCCGCAAGCCCGGCATGAGCCGTGACGACCTTTTCAACACCAACGCCTCCATCGTCCGTGACCTCGCCAAGGCCGCTGCCGAGTCAGCCCCCGACGCCAAGCTCCTCGTCATCGCCAATCCCGTCAACTCTACCGTCCCCATCTGCGCCGAGGTCTACAAGTCCAAGGGTGTCTACAACCCCAAGAAGCTCTTCGGTGTCACCACCCTCGATGTCGTCCGCGCCAGCCGCTTCGTCTCCGAGATCAAGGATACTGACCCCAAGGACGAGAACATCACCGTCATTGGTGGCCACTCCGGTGTCACCATCGTCCCTCTGTTCTCCCAGAGCAACCACCCCGACCTGACCAACAACGCTGAGCTCCTCAAGCGTGTCCAGTTCGGTGGTGACGAGGTCGTTCAGGCCAAGGACGGCGCTGGCTCTGCCACCCTCTCCATGGCCATGGCCGGTGCCCGTATGGCCGACTCCCTCCTCCGTGCCTCTCAGGGCGAGAAGGGTGTCATTGAGCCCTCTTTCGTCGAGTCCCCTCTCTACAAGGACCAGGGCGTCACCTTCTTCAGCAGCAAGGTCGAGCTCGGCCCTAACGGTGTTGAGCAGATCCACCCCATTGGCAAGGTTGATGCCAACGAGGAGAAGCTCATCGAGGCCTGCCTGGGCGACCTCAAGAAGAACATCGAGAAGGGCGTCAAGTTCGTTGCCGAGAACCCCGGTAACTAAATTTCCCCTTAACGGCGAGAGCCGACTCCGAGCCGAGGTGAGAGGAAGAGCTCATCTGGGTGAAGAGCCCCGGGAAAATTGGTGTAGAAAGAAGAGATGTGGTGAGGGAAGACGGATGGCAGGCCGGCTGCCGCAATTGGCTCGGCTGGCTGCCCCGGTGAGGATGGGAACGTGAAGGACGATACCCGTTTCCACTATTCTACCACTGCCATAGACTTGAGTTGGGTCTCTGTACCATATAGCAATGAAAACAACTACCCAAACAAGACACCTCCGCGGTTGTGACGCTTCGAGATGTTGTGCAACCCCAGTAACGTACATTTCCGTCATTATGTAAGCTGGCAAGGAACAATGACATAGCAACAAGGATGCAGCAGGATCAAGACATTAACAGTTTACTAGACACTCATGTACTCTGACATCTATGGAAAAGCCAGTGTGATCGTACACCCTCTCACTGATCGGACTCCTACTCCTACTACCTCACTACAATATATAGTAGCAAGATGTTGGCTTGTCCGTCTAATACCGCCCCAAGTCTAGCCGTCCCAGAGAAAAACCCAGACTCTTTCTGCCTCATTATCTTTCCATGCATGCTCAACCGTCTTACTCGGTTACGCCCGCTGCTGGTAACCGTTCTTCCAGGCCTCAATCTTCCTCCGGCGCTCCTCGACCTTGCGCTCGAACTCGGCGACCTTCTCCAGGCGCTTGGCCTCCTCTTCTTCCTCGCGCTTGGCGAGGGCAATTTTGCGCCGCTCCTCCTCGCGGGCGAGCTGGTCGGGACGGCGCTCGGCGATGTCGCGCGGGCGGTAGTCGCTGAAGAGCTTCTTGAGGACAATCTCGATGAGGTAGCAGACGCCGTAGTCGAGGACCATGACGGCCGTCATGTTGGTCTTGAACTCGTCGCTGAAGGGCACCAGCTTCATGCCCTGGTTGATCTCGGGGATGAGCTCGAGGGCGCAGACGAAGGACAAACCCGACACGCCGAGGATGCCATAGTACATGCCCTTGTTCTCCGAGAGGGACTCGCGGAAGGGGCGGCCTTGGTAGTTGATGGCAAAGGTCGAGATTTGCTGGATGAGCTGCAGGAGGTAGACGGCAGAGTTGAGCAGCGAGGGAGTGAACTCGGCCTCAAGGTCAACGTCACCGGAACGACTAAAGAGTAGGTGTTAGTATGTCATCCTAAATCCGAGCGAGAGAAAAAGGGATAACTTACGGCTCGAGCCTCTCACAGAGTCGGGCAATGTAGATGAGAGTGACAATGTGAACGGCAAACTGGCCGAGAATGGATCCGATGATGTAAATGTTGAAGATATTGGGCTGGGGACGCTCCTTGCTCAGGCCCTCGACGACGCGGGCGCGGGAGATGCTCAGGAAACAGACGGACATGAGCATACCGCTGATGGTGTACTGGGCGTCACCGAACTTGATACCCTCGAGGTACAGGACGGACAGGGAGTAGGCGCTAATGAGACAGTTGAGGGCGAGGATCTTGTACATCTGGATGGTGGCGACGAGAGTGCAGCGACCCTGGCGGATGATGTTAGGCACGGCGATGACGTTGCGGAGCTTGGAGGTGAAGGGCGCGGCGACCGAGGCGTCACCCAGCTTGAGCGTGGGCGGCTCGTCCTCTCCCATCTCAGCTTCCATCATGCCCGAGGCGAGTTTGTCGGCGAACCCGGCGGCCTTCTTGTTGACCTCGGCCTGGCGGGAGTTCTGGGCGTTGATGAGGCTCTGCGCGCCGGGCGATGTAATGGTCTCGAGCGTGAAGCCCTGCTGGGCAGCGTACTCCTCGGGGCTGATGTCCTTCTTCTTGGCCTCGCGCTCAATGGCCTTGGTAAACTGAGGGTTGGTGGGACCAGGGGGGTACAGGTGGGCAATCATGGCGGGAACCGGGGGCGCGGGCTGGTTGAAGCGCTTCATCAGGTCGATTTGCTTCTGATACATCTCCTTCATCTTGGTGTTGCGGCTGTGCTCGGCGATGCGGACAAGGTCGTCCTTGGTTCCGTTGAGAAGAGCGATACCGATGTGAGCCTGCTTGAGAGCGCCGACGTCGTTGGTGCCGTCACCAGCCATCAGCGTGTAGTAGCCCATGTCCTTGAGTCCGAGGAGAATGTCTTCCTTCTGCTTGGGGGACACGCGGGCGTAGACCCAGGTGTGGCGAAGGAGGGAGTTCCAGGAAGCCTGACCCTTGAACTTGGCAAGGGCGTAGCCGGTAACACAGATGTCCTTGGTGCGCAGAATCTCAAGGTCGAGGGGGTTGGTCGGGTCGACGTCGATGCTGACCTTGTCGTCGACGCTCTTCCACACCAGTCTTTCGGCACCCTTGTTGTCTTCAGGGGCGTCCAGGATGAGAACATCGCGATCCACAATCTCGACCTCGCGGGCAACGTGCACAGCAGTGAGTGGGTTGTCTCCAGTAATCATGACCACGCGATGGCTGCTCTCGTTCAACATCTGGACAGCCTCCTTGGCGTCATCCTTCAGAGGGCAGTGCAGGACGAGAAAACCGGCAAAGGTCAAGTTGGACTCGACCTTTTCACGCTTCAAGTCGTTGATTTTACCAGAACCCAGCTCGGAATCCACGGTAAGCTGCTTGTAGGCCAGGGCTAGGACACGAGAGCCCTTGCGGGTAAAGTACTTGTAGGTTTCCTCGTAATCTTCGGGAACAACAGAAAGCATCTTCAGGATGGTCTCGGGCGCGCCCTTGACACCAGCGAAGGTGCCCTTGATCTTGTGACCGGTCTTGGAGTCGGTGCCGTGAACCATGGCGACGGAGCTCTGGCGCTTGAGGGCAGAGGAGAACTGGAAGCGGCGCTTGATTTGGACGTTACCGTGGGTGCTTCCGGCCTTGTTGGTGCTCGAGAGCAGGTCATTCTTGCCAAGGGTCCAGCCGAGAGAGCTCAGAGTCGCCTTTTCCATGGGGTCACCGACAATTTCTCCCTCGTCGAGCTTCACGAGGGCGTGAGCGGTGGCCAGAACCAACTTGGTTTCCATGCTAGTCTCCAGGACCGGGACAATGGTAGAGTGGGCACCATCAGTCTCCTTGGTGTCTCGGATCTCGGAATGGCCCAGACCCAAGCCTGCAATACCCAAAACAACCAAGTCCTCACCGGTCAGGGTACCAGTCTTGTCAAAGCAGGCAACGTCGACGCGGCCAGCAAAGGGGATACGGAAAGGCTCAGTGCAGAAGATGGCGAGCTTAGCCAGAGCAGCCAAGCTAGTGTTGACCGCGAGACTCAGTTCCATAGGCAGCTCGGGAGGGACGACGCTGGTGACGATCAAGACGCAGTCCAACAAGAGCTTGGAACGCTTGCGGTCCTTGCGGACACCCTCGTCCCAGACATACCAGGAGGCGGCAATTGCGAAGACCAGGAGGAAGAGAATGAAGAAGAGGGCCTCGGCGTTGTTGGCCGAAACACGCTCCGTAGAGTAGATCATGGTGCGGACGAGGTTGCCCTGGGAGGTCTCGAACCCGGTCTTGATGACGACAGCCATGGCGCCATTGTCAGGGGGCGTGGGCACTCCAGAAGCCAGCTTGGGCCTCTCCTGGTCAGGGTTTCCGTGGGTGACCTGCAGGACCTTGGTGCCTCCCCAGAGGAAGGAGTTCTTGTCCAGGCCCTCGGTATCGAGCGGGGCATCGGCTGGGCGGAGTTGAACGGAATCCTTGAGGAGAGGAGTACTCTCGCCAGAAAGCATGGCCTCGTTGACGATGGCAGTTCCCTCGACCAGAAGCATATCGCAGGCGACACCGCTGTCCTCCTTGGTACGACCAACGGAGACTAGATCGCCGGGGAGGAGCTGGTCGCTCTGAACCTCAGTCCACTTGCCCAGTCGGAAAGCCCACATGTCGTAAGGCTTGATGCTCATGCCGCGGAACTCGACCAGGGTGCGCTGACGCTGCCAGACGACGGTGCTCTCGAATGCGACAAGCATGAAGAGGGTGAAGAGCGAGTAGTACCAGTACTCATCGAGCATCCACAGGCCGACACAGAAAATCTGGAAGACAAAGAAGGGCGCGACGGCGTGCTCCTGGAACAGCTCGGTGAAGGTGGGAACGGGGATATCGAAGGTGTTGGGGCCATAGTGCTGCTCGATGCGCGACAGCTCCGACGGCTTGTCGATGCCTCTCGTGGACTGGAAGTGGCCGATGGAGGGCTTGGGTTCTTGGTCGATGTCGTACTGAAGAGTGGCGAAGGTCTTGGTTTCGGGGTCGTAGAGGAAGCGGCGCTTCTGGAAGAGGAACGAGAGGTTGACCTTGCCGCCAGCCTGCTCCGGTGTCAGTCCATGTCAGCGCGAGTCAGTGGATGTCATGAGGGGATGTCCCACCTTGTCGCGGACTAGCTTGACAATCTCAGCAGATCCGGCGTTGGCGATGGGGATGATCTTGATCAGCTCGGCATCGTGGATGTCGTTGGCCTTCTTGGCCCTCAGTTTGCCCTCGAGGTTGACGCTCCAGTGGGTGCTCAGCCAGACCAGCGACTGGACGGTGAAGATGGCGCCGCACCACACGAAGGTCCATTCCTGGGCGCCAATGTGCTTCTCGTAGAGCTCGTCGGAGAGGTAGTAGCGGAAGAAGATGGGCCAGGCGATGGCGAAGGGCCAGACGTAAGCGTGGAAGTGGAAGGGCAGCGGGCGCAGCAGCTCCGACTGTTTGATCTGCGGGTTGTCGACGAGGGGCGCCATGACGATGGTGGTGATGGCGTCTCTCGCTCTCTCAGCGCGCGCAGAGGATTGGGGGGAGGGATGAGATTATAGAGGCGAATTCATGGGGAGAGAGATGAAGGAGGAGGAGAAGGAGAAGGAGGAGGTGTTGGGCCGCGGTGGAGTTTGGTGGGGATGTTCGCCGTCGACTCGACTGGAGGTGCAGTGGGAAGTTCGTGATCTGTGATCTGTACTTTTCGGTCCCGCCGGGGGTTGCGCTAGATAACGTTGCTCTAACTTGTCCCCAAGTGTCCCCTGAGACCTGAGAATTAGGGCCATTGGGCGTCGGCGGACACGGCCCGGAAGCCCCGCAGCCGCCCACGCCCGGGTTTTGCCAGCTTCCATTGCGTCGGCTGCCACGTGATGGCCTGGATTGGCTCCTGCGCTACCGGCTTCTAACCATGTCCACGAGTTTCTTCGAGGATGAACTCTTCAATAACCAAGTGCGCGAGCGACATGACACCACTCATTTGCGCTTGCGCTAAACCCAACCCGCTGGTTTCTTAAATCCTGGGAAATTGGATTGTTCAGTACGAAGTACGTACATTGAGGTTGAATGGCCCACGGATAACCTCTGAAGAGGCTTGCGATACCACACAAACCTCAAATTGGATGGATGACAATAGCAACCAAGGGAGTTTCACAGCCGTCATAATTTCTATGTGATTTTGAAAAGTCAAGTATTTACATACAGCACCACAAGACATGTCACCACTCCTACGCGCAGTACCCGTCATCAACCGACTCGCTCACAAACTGAACCCACTTGTCATCCTCCGCAAACACGGCCAATGTATCACGTCCCTCGCGATACCTGGGCCAAGTGATGCTCTTGCCGGCCGTCGGGTTCTTCTTCGGATTCGACGCGAACGAGAGCCACAGAGCTAAAGGAGAAGTCCACCGTTAGCGCAGCATGAGTCAAGTTACGGCGGGTATGAACAAACCTTCCATGCCGTAGCTGACTTCCCACTCGAACTGTGTCGAGTTTCCGCGGTATTCGTAATGCGTCCCGAAAAGAAGCGGGAGTTCCGCTGGGTAGTTGTTAGCAATGCACACCGAAGTCGGAAGTGCCAAGACATACCGCTGTGAGTTGCCCCGATCCATGGGAGAGGCGAGATGTTGGAAAAGTTGCCGGCGTAGTGATAGCGATACGTGTCGTATCCAAACTTGACTCGAGCCCTATATAACGTTAGCATCTCGTTTTGGACCAAAACTGTATATGCAGACTCACTGAATCTCCGCAGAAACGGGACAGACAATGGCTCCAAGTCCAATCTCGAACTGGCCAGGCGTCATGCCGCTCTCGCTGAAAGTGCCAAAGCCGGCACCCTCGTTGGCATTGGCGCCCATAATCCATGCCTGGAGAAACAATGTTAGTGCTCTAACTCGCAGATATCACTAGGGAGTAACCTACTTCTTTCTTGGACACCAGACCTCTGGCAAGCCGATCGGTTGTGTTCGTAAAGGCCGTAATGTTATCTCCAACGGGAGTAAAGCCCAGACTGCTGCCGGAGTAGGCGTTCTGGATTTTGGCTGCATCGACGCTCTGCATACATGCAAGCTCCTGCGCTGAGTCAAGCTCGCCGCAACCGACCAGCTTTGCCAATGAACTGAAGCGGGTGTAGTTTCCGGCCGCGATTGTCAACATGCTCGATGCGCCGGAATCGAGAATGAGGCCTTTCACAATGAGGTCCTTGGGGTAGGAGAAGCCGTACATGCCGACGGACGCTGCGCCGGCCGACTGGCCCCAGAGCACCATCTGCTCTGGGTCTCCCCCGAAGCCGGCGATGTTATCGCGCACCCACTCCACGGCCACTCGCTGATCCAGCAAGCCAACGTTCTGATGGGTGCCGGCGGCGTTGGGAAAGCCGAAGACGTTGACGCGGTAGTTCATGGTGACGACAATGTGCCCCTGCGTGCGCTGAATCCACTTGTCGGGGATCTTGTACAGCGAATCCGCACCGCCACCGGTGAATCCGCCGCCGGGGATGTAGATGAAGACTGGTAGCTTCTTCCCCGTGGGGTTGAGGGGCGCGTAGACGTTGAGGTACAGACAATCCTCCGACTCCTTGCCGTTGGTGAGGAACTGGGGCATGTATTCGGTGTAGACGGTCGGGGCGCTGCTGAGCCTCTGCATACAGGACGGCGCATACGTGGTAGCTTGGATGGGCTTGGATGCATGCTTGCGCTTTGGAGGCTGGAACCGCAGGGCATCGACGGGAGGGAGTGCGTACGGCACGCCGAGGAACTGACGTACGGCCGGGGCGGTGGAATTGATGAAGCCGGTGAGCTGGCCGCTGGTCGTCTTGACTTTCAAGGATGCGCCGTAGCTGGGATTGGAGGCGTCGATGCCTACTGCGAGGCAGGTCGCCAGGCCGAGGACGTGCTTCCAGCCGAGATGCATTGTTCCAACGGATGACCAGAGTTAGTATCCAGTCAGGATGGAGCATAGATGGCTTGGCGGACACTACATAATATGGTCAAGTTGGTGATATTTAAGACAAACGACCATCACGACGCCCCAGAACGATGAACGATACGGATCGCCGGTCCGTCTCCACCAGTTCCTCGGTCTTGGAAGAACATTTACCATTTAGACTTCGAAATAAATCAGGAACAGACACAACGGGTTGACAACCTGGACGATCCCGAGGCATAATACGAATTTCCCCGGCATGGGGAAAAGGGAAGCCGGCAAGGGGGGGCGACGGACCTGAATACAGTAGAGGCGAATCCCCGAGATTGCGGGGAAGAAAGCAGCAGGGGGGAGGGAAAAGGTTTATGCCCACGATGTCGAGGATAGAGTGCGGGGTCAAGGATGAAAGTGAGTTGAGGATTTGCCTGGTTAAATGCATCATCGGGGTTCAAAGACTGAGGAGCGTTTTTTGTATTGATTGGGATGCTCTTGTTGTCTCTTAGCGTGCGTTGACGTCAGACGAGACATGGTTGTCAGTTTAAAGATGTGACTCCTGTTTCATTCCCAGAGGTTGAGACTGAGATGAGTGGCATGAACCACCCTAGAAAGAGGACAGAGAGGAGGTCTATATATATTCCTCTACCTAGTTCGTCGAGACAGCCTATCGCAAAGGTGCCTTACGTCGCCCCAACAAACACCTTCTCAACGTGAGTTCCCAACATGAGTCATGCCGACTCTTCAATCAACCCGCTTTTGTGTCAGCTCGATCCTTCGTGCTCCGCCAAGAACCATGTACCACCGTGAATTCGGCCAGAGTATTCAGCCGCGTGTAGACTAAGTGAACGCGACGCCGAGGTAAGCAGGTTGCGGATGCGATGTTGAGTCTGATGCTAGCTACAAGGATGATACAGACGTTGCAGGGGTTCTGCATCACGGTGGAATGCACGACGGTACCGAGAGGCCTCATGTTCGTCCGACATTCATAATCAGCCATGGAGTTGACCCGGAGCGGCGGTATTGTGCGACTGCAACGGCTTCATGTCGTGAAGATAAAAGAAGGCGAGAGTTGAGGAGAGATGGGAATGTATCAAACCAGACAGTCCCATCAACTCATCTCTTCTTCACAACCTTCTTATTCGCAAACACCAACTCCTCATCCCTTTGCATCTCACCTATCATCATGACCGGCCTCGCCTATGACCCCGAGTACGCCAAGGCCATCGCGCCCTTCGCCAACGCCCCTCGACCCGTCTTGACTACAGCCCTGGCCCAGCGAGAAAGCACCGACGCCTTGCTCACAGCCTTCCTCCCCAAGCCGCCCCCCAGCGACACCATCCAGCAGACCACCTACACCATCCGCAGCTCCGACGGCACCGAGCTCCGTCTGCGCCGCTTCGCCACGCCCGAGCACCTCGCGTCCCCCACGCCGCTGCCCGCCGTCCTCGGCATCCACGGCGGCGGCTTCATCTCCGGCAACATCGACATCTGCTCCGGGCTATACGCCCAGGACGCCCTCGACGCCGACCGCCCCGTCTTCGCCGTCGGGTACCGCCTTGCGCCCGAGCACCCGGCGCCGGCGGGCCCGGAGGATGTCTTCGCGGCCTTCACCCACCTCGTCGAGCACGCGGCGGAGCTGAACATCGATCCCGCACGCATCGGCGTCAAGGGCGAGAGCGCGGGCGCGGGCCTCGCCGCTGGCGTTGCGCTGATGGCCCGAGACCGCGGCTTCAGCCCCGCGCCGGCGAAGCTGGTTCTGGTGTACCCGATGCTGGACGACCGGACCACGGTGCCCGCGGACGCGGCCTTCCTGAAGCTGGCGTCGTGGAGCCCGGATGCGAACGCGCTGTGCTGGGGTGCGTATCTCGGCGAGGACAAGGCCGGCAAGCCGGACGCGGATGTGTCGCCGTATGCGTCGCCGGCGCGGGCAAAGTCTCTCAGGGGTTTGCCGTCGACATTCATTGACGTTGGGTCGCTGGATATTTTCCGTGGCGAGAGTCTTGAGTTTGCGAGTCGGTTGATGCGGGAGGACGTTGAGGTTGAACTTCATGTCTATCCTGGGGTGCCTCATGTCTTTGATCTCTTGTCAGTAGGATCCAAGTTGCAGCGGAAAGCGGTGGAGTTGAGAGCCGTAGCCTTGAAGTCGTTCTAAGTGCCAAAGATCGGATTTACCTAAAGATAGCTCGGATTGTAGATACGTAATAGACTGCAAGATTTACAAGCCATCCCCGACCTAGATCTCCTTGCCATTATCAGGCTATTGGCGCGACCTCGTAGATGTCTCACAGCCCACAGCGACAGAAGTAGCACTGCTTCCCCAAGAACGAAACCACCAGCTCTGATATCTTTTCCGGCTGATCTTCAGGCGAGAAATGGCCCGCATCCTCGATAAGGTGCAGTTCCGAACCTGGAATGGCGCCCTGCAACTTATGCGCCCAGTCCACCGCCTGCCAAGCGTCGTCCACGCCCCAGATCACCTGGACGGGCAGCTTCTGCAGCTCGTGAAGCCGCCCGGAGATCTCCATCGTGTGCTTGGGGTCGTAGTGCCGCACTTGGTGCTGGAACAAGCTGGCCTGGCCGACGGGGCCGGAGATGTAGCCCAAGTAGGTATCCAGGCTTGTATCTGTGAATTTCTGAGGGTTCTTGACGGCGGTGAGAAGCCACTCTTGGAAGTGGTCCTTGTGAGCGTTGTCATCCGCCTTGATGAGAGCCTCCAGCCCATTCTGCATCTGTTCCTTGGTGCGCTTCGAGGGGTAGCTGTCGAAGCTGACAACGTCGATGAGCGTCAACGACCGTACACGCTGGGGGGAAAAGATGGAGAGGCGCTGTGCAATGCCACCGCCAATGTCGTGCGCAACTACATGAGTAGAGTCAAGTCCCCACAGGGCCAAGAGATCCTCGAGAATGGGGACCTGGCCGCTCATGGACGTGTCGACAGAAGGATCCCATGGACGCTCAGAGACGCCGTATCCGAGAAGATCAAAGACATGGGCTTTGAAGCCAGCCGCGACGAGTTTCGGGACAATGTTACGCCAGATAAGCGATGACGACGGGGTTCCGTGGATCAAGACGACGGGTTCCCCTGTGCCATAGACGCCATGGGCGATTCGGCTGCCCTTGATGAGGGCACTTTCTGTGGAAATTGCTTGCATTGTTCTTGAGATGTTGTCTTAATGTGTTGCGTGACATATCGTAATGCGGTGGTGGTGGGCTTTATAGCTTGCGATTATTAATGGAGATTCTGTCAAGACAAGGGCGTATGGTTCTGTTACTGAACCGCCGAGACTCTGCTACGCACTATCCGAAGTGCAGCGCGGGTCCTCTTGTATATACTCGAAGTACGGACTTGCATTTGAATCTTTAGGTCACCTAGGTGCTGGAACGGTCAAGCTGGTTGTCTCTCAACAAAGCGAACCTTCACACCCGTCAGCATCGACAAGAAGTAGGACGGAATTTCGTCCTCCGGCGGGATAGACACTTTAATCTCAAATTCCCTGACTAGCGCAGGTACGACTTTGAAAACAATCAGCTCAGCCAGATGACGTCCGGGGCAAGTCCTCGAGCCGCCGCCCCAACTCAAGTTGAACCGCTCCATGTTGCGGGTCGTCTCCAGGTCGGCGTCGATCCAGCGGTCCATGCGAAACTCGTAGGAATCTGGCCCGAAGACGTCGGTGTTGCGGTGTAGTGCGACGGGGTTGCAGCCTACGGTTGTGCCGGGCGGGAAGAAGATGTCGTGGAGGCGAAGACCGGCCTGCGGGGCCTTGCGTGGGAGAGACATGCCGACAACGGGATAGAGACGCTTCGACTCTTTGATGAGGGCTTGGAGCAGGGGAAGTCGACTCGCTGTGACATACTCGCTTGGGGAGTTCGTCTCGAGAATCTCCTTGGTCACGCGGGCCTGGACATCTTCGCGGGATCCAACCATGGCGATGATGGACGTCAACGTCGAAGCCATCGTCTCATGCCCAGCGCCAAAGTTCGTCATGGCCATGCGCCGAAGATATGTGTCAGTAAAGATGGGTTTGCTCTTATGCAGTTGTATCAAGTCCGCGATGAGGTCCTTGCGTGTATCCTTGGGCGGACTGGGTCGCGTGGCCGCGTTAACGCGCCGCGATATCTTCTTTCCGACTTCCTACGACTAGGTTAGCGTCCAACAGTCAAATGAGCTGAGGTGCGTACTGGAAAGAACGGCCGGAAGTTCTGGGGCGTCTTGAAGTTCACCCGCCACGCGGTGCTGAACAGCCGGCCGGGCGACTTGTGCCAAAACTCCATCTTCGCCATGGCCGGGAAGAGGCCGAAGACAGTCTTGCGCCTCCAGCTGTGGTAGGCATGAGGCCCAGATGCCCAGTCTGTCCCGTTCTTGAGCATCCCGGGCGACCACGAGAGGACAACGGCGCCGAGACACTCGACGGCGATGATGTGCATCCATTCGTTTAGCTCTACCTCGGCGCCCTGAAGGCTCTTGAGCTTGGTGATGGCGCGCTCTAGTACGGAGTCGATGGCGGCTTCGTACTGTAGTAGATTGGATGTCTGGTAGACGGGCCCGATGAGACGGCGTTGGAGTCGATAGCGCTGTATGTCTCGCTCCGAAAGGAGGTCGAGCGAGTCTGGAAAGCGAGGGTCCATCTGCCAGGTGAGATGAGGCTTGCTCAGAGCTGTGGCTACTGTATGGACAGTCAGCGTGTATCTCCTTCAAAGATTATTAAACCTACAGTAAAAGTCGGACTTTTCAAAACCACTGCCGGTACCTTTCACCCATCAGCTTGGAAGATCTTAAGTGTCTGTCCTGGAATGACTCACTGTAAATAGCCTGGAAGGCCTGTCTTGTGTTGAACCAAACCTCATTTGGGCCGACACGCACAATAGGTCCATACCGACCGTGTAGAGTCCTTCCCAGATGCGCCATGCGTCCATTGCGAGCGTGGTAAGCGTGCCAGAAGCTGGACACGGCTGCCAACTTGGGTCCTGGGATGGAAGCGAGCGGATGGAAGGTGAGTCGGTAGATGGCGATGGTGACGAGGAGGCTGATGATCGTGATGATAGTAGCGGTGAACGTCTGGAGAATGAGTCTGTAGAGAAATGTTACCCCGGCGTGAAAATGAGCGAGAGACATGGTAGCGGTTGTTGAAGCATTACAGAAGCCGGGACTCTGAGGTGAAGGTGGTGAGCTAGATGTTAGATGTTGGAGGTTGAGCTCATGTCATTGCGCAAGAAAACGCATATTCGTGGTCAAGATACGTGTACGAAGACCTGACGACAAATTTTGAGTGGGCGTTTGTTTGCGCTGGCGCTCTCGAGGCGTAGTTGTGTTGGTGAAGTCATTGTGGACAGTTCAAGTTTTGCCTGCGAAAAGATTGCTGTGGAGGCCCCACATCGACCATTTCTCGCCAACAGCGTCTCACTCAGCATCTCAACGTCTCTTACCATCAACTGTTCAGTAACGAGTAATAATAAGTCTGAAACGCTATAATACAATTATGCAATAAAACCAATACGCCTACGATTTTCCAAGAAATCTTCCGGTTTGTTTCTATGCAACAATTGGCCCACGAATTGACGCCTCATTGTAAGTGCCGTCTGTATATCATATATCCGCCCTATAAACTACCCTTCGCCTGGTTCTTCTTTTCTACCTTCACCTTCAACTCCCTTCGCCACCTGGGCCCCCAGACCATCAACGCAACCAGCGCCGGAGCGCACACCAACAGGAGACACCCAATCAAGGTGAACGCCCATCCAACGCCCATGGCGTCCATCATGGGCACGATGGCCGCCGTGGCCCCCGCGCCGACCAGGCACCGCGTCAGGTTGTTCGCCGCCGTGGCCGTCCCCGCCTTGCCGGGATGGATGTCCACCAGCAGCGCGTTGGTCGTGTTGTTGAAGCCGATCATGCCCACCCCCAGGATCGCGCTGAGCACCCCCGGCACCGCGGGGTGTGCTTTGGCTTCTACTGACCAGCCCCAGGCGATGAGGCTCGCCGCCGTGAGACCCAGCAGCGGGAATCCGATCTCCAGACGCGCTCGCTCAATTGGGAATTCGGAGAGGTCTTGCTGTCGGCTCCGGTCGAAGGGAACCCCGAGCTTCTCGCAGTGCCGCTTGAAGTTGCGGTTGATCATAGGCCCGACTACTATAGCGGCGCCGATGGAACCCACGGCCAGTGGGAGGTACATTAGGCCGACGTCGATGGTGCTGAAGCCGTAGTAATCTGCAAACAGAGTCGGCATGGCCGTGGCAATGCAGTAGAAGCCAGCAAAGGCGATGCTACTGAACGAAAGGAGCAGCCCCGTCTCCTTCTGGAAGAGCATCATGATCGGCTCTAGAATGTTAGGGGCCTTGAACTTGAATTGGGACTTGACTTTGGGCGCATCATCGGACCCGCCAGGGTTGTTTTTGGAGTTGGCCGTCTTGCGTCGCCGTTTCAAAATCTGCCATAAAGACCGATACATCGGCGGCGCGGTCACCGATCCATCGCCGACAATATGGCGGCAGGTCTCCGGGAAGAAGACGACGACGAGGGCGATGGTGATGCCGGCCAGGATGGCCAGGAACCAGAAGATGGAGCGCCAGCCGAGATACTCGGAGAGCAGGCCGCCGATGACGGGGCCCAGCGCCGGCGCCAAGACCACGGGCACGGTGGTGAAGCCGATATACTGGCCCCGCTCCGCCGACGTGACGACGTCGGCCACTACGGCCACGCACAGCGCCACGGTACTGCTGGACCCGGCCGACTGGAGACACCGGAGCCCGAGGAGGGCGCCGTAGCCGGGCGCCAGCGCGAGGCCGATGTTGGCGGCGATGTAGATGGTGAAGCACACGACGTAGGCCGGCCGGCGTCCGCCGCTGTCAGCCAGCGAGCCGATGAACATGGGCGTGATGCCCTGGAAGATCATGTACGTGGTGACGGTCAGGTTGACCTGCGAGCCGGAGACGTTGAGGTCCTTGGCGATGGCCGTCAAGGCTGGGAAGTAGATTTGGGCCGAGAGCGGCGAGAAGAAGGCCGTCATGGCGGCCGCCAGGACGATGAGGCGTTTCTGCCATTTCGTAAAGGATGAGTAGACGGGAACAGCGGGTTGTTGGTCTGTTTCCAGCTGTTTCTCGACTTGTCCTAGGTCGACCTGTTCACTCGGGGAGTCGAGGCTGTGTCGCTCGAGGCTTTGACGGGGACTTGGTCCGCCCATGATCACTGCGGCTTGTGACAAGAGGTACAAGCTCAGATGGCCTATAGAGGACTCGATCAAAGCATTTCAAACGAGGAAAGTCATTGTTTTTATTCCACGAACAGTCGACCGGGCCTGGAGCATAACTGCTAAAGTCCGTCGTGACCTACCGCAACCCATGCCTGTCGGTGCCGAGTTCGGCAAAAGCGGGTTGAGGGTGGAGGGTGCCATTTCGCCAGGGGACTGCAGGCCTAACGCCAAGGAATCGAATGCGCTGAGAGTTGTGGAGAATGGAGATAAACATGATAAGGCCGGGATTAATCAGGCTGGTGAACACAGGTGTGCGTTTTGCTGGTGTTGAAGGTGCAGTCACACGGTGTTGACGAAACAGAAGCGTGAAGTCACGGTTTCTTAAAGCCATGAGCGACCAAGACGCTTGAAACGGTTAGATGGCTACCGAGAATAAGATTCTGTAAATAAAATAAAATATCTGACAGCGTCATCTATAGCTAGGTAGACGTCTCAGCCTCCCATCCGTCCACCCAAGTCCCCTACAAAGCCTCACTATACCAAGCATCAGCGAGCAGCGCAAACGCGACCTCGACGTCAAGATCTAATGAGAGCAAGACTACAAGCAAAGGCTAGACGGACAGCGCCGTAAGATAGAAGAAATGTTTAACCAGCACAATGGTCTCGATTTTCGTAACTGGTCTGAAGTGCGCGATGCAACCAGTATCCACTCTGGTACCATCCAACACCAGAAACTAATACCTGATGCTGTTGAGAGGTCCTTGAACACAACGATCCGAGGAGGCAAGATAGCACCGACGATAAATACCGCTCTAGTGGTTGCTATATGGAAGACGAGAGGCCATGGCGCAAAGGCATATTGTCCTGGGCTCCAAGAACCACCAACAGATAAGCACTATCGACCATTAGAATTGCAGCACTTGAGTCGAATCCAATACATCAGTGATCATGGTTTGAAGAGATCATCCTGGAGAAGCTCCTCGGCCGTCGGCCTCTCCTCAGGCAACCAGCAAAGGACTCTTCGCGCAAAAGCTACAAGCTTCTCATGCTCCGGCCCCTCAAGCTATACCTCCCTCATGCTGAGCGACTGCTCTGGGATCGGAGTAGAGGCAACCCAGTGCCCTACATGCATGTTAGATTGCGTTTCTTTTAGGTTGCCTTGTATGACCCGTACCTTCATCATGCCAGTACTTTTGGCATTCCTTGCTTCGCCGGATGAAACTGGCTGGGGGTGGACCCATTAGTGAGACCATTTCAGCCAAGTGCTGTTCGTCGTTTAGAACTCGGTCCTTAAGAGCATAGAATAGACGTCCTCCCTCAAATAAGTCCCAAATCTAGTGAGTGGGTGAGCTATTCAGTTTCACAGAACGCAAGAAATGCCAGTAGAACGAACCATGACGCCCATGGACCAGATATCGATCTTAGAATCCCACCCCATACCTAGAATAACCTCGGGAGCTCGATAGAAGTCAGGCATGACGTCTCCGCTGTGTTTATCTCCAATCCGAGCCTGCTCAAAGTCACATAGGACTAGCATACCGTGCGTGATTGGGAGAGGCTGGGATTGGTATATAGTTCGATCCGCTCGAATCTTGTGTGGCAATGGACGGTCTTTCTCGGCTGCCTCGATTTGTGATAAGATTTTCTCATCATGGATACCGAGGAGAATGTTGTTTGGAGAGATATCTAGACCAAAATTAGCTAGACGGTCTGCAATATACAACCAGACCATCATACCCGTATGAACAACGCCAGCCTAATGCAACAGGTCTAGTCCAATGAGTAATATATGGTAAGTCTTGACCAAAACATCTTTATTTATGGTCTTTTCGGGGAATTTATTCCTAAAATCGGTCATATTCATGCCGAGGGGTTTGTAGATAAAGCACCGGTGTAGGCCATATGGGCCATTGACAGTGAAGTCGTCGACGATTAGGCGAAGGAAGTGTTTGCCCGGATGATCTGCTTCGTTGACCTGGCTCAAGATCTCAGATACAGCCGCTTCCCCAGGGCGGGAGGCTGCTGTGAGGTTTCGGCAGTGGTCGTCTTGGGGTGTAAGGAATTGGTAGACATGGTGGGAGAACGGATGGGAACGGCTGTTGTGACAGAAGGGCGAGGTCGAGGCGTAGGTGAGCTGAGGGAGGCAATTCGGAATTTGTGAGAAGCAATCGTGATGCCGGGGGACAGTCGAACTGGGGATGCAGATCCAAGAAGAGGCAGAGCTCCAATGCGACAGGTGGGAGGCTTGCACCTCATTTTGCCTGTGACGGTTGATGGAGGATTTTGGACAGCGTTGGAGCAGTCCGCAATGTCACCGTTCTCGTGCGTGTATGTATAGTGGAGGCAAAGCCGCTATGTAGTATTAATACACTTAATTCTTACTTTAAAGTCTCTATTGGATTAGCTCAAGGAGCAATAGTAGCATATGTACCTTAGCAAGTATATTTTGGTAGTGTATATTTCTAACAAGCACTATAGGCGCGATGTGAGACCGTATTATTAAACCGAATCGCCAGGCAGAAAGAGGATGGACCGCATAACTTATTGCAATACACCACTGGAATCTTACTCGGATGGCTATACCTTAAATGCCTCTATGAACCGATTATAGGCAGCGCTTGCTCGTCATCCAGGCTTATGGTCATCCTTATGCGAGAGCCAGAGCGCGGGCGCATCTCGGTGTTGTCGCTGAGTTTACAGTAGTGTGTGCTCTTTTTGTGATCCAGGACAGTTCAGTCAGTGACGAGGTACGTACTGAACAGGGATCAACTCTTCCCGGGCAGGGTTGTTCCGCTTCCGAGAAATCTGGCCTCTGCATGTGAAGGCCCCATAAACCACCTATACCAGGTCGAAAACGTATCATGGAAAGGCGCTGACCGCTCGACACCTGGCAAGGCTGAGCACGCCCGCATAATAATCATGGTACGTTTGCGATAATCACGTCCTTCCGCTTCGCACCTAACCTCCTGCGCAACAGAACATCTCATATAACTCCGCCCTGCGGCAGAGCAAGTCCCTCCGCTCCGAGCTCTCCTTGCTCAACTCCAAGCCCCAAGCCTCGCCGGCTGACATTGGCAACGTGTCGGCGTCCATTTCCTCCTTCACCAAGACCCTCGACGAGTACCAGAGCATCGCGCGCCAGGAAATCGTCCCCAAGAAGCAGGAGGAGGCCTTCGAGCGCGTCAAGCGCTTCCGCGAAGACCTGTCCGACTTCCGCTCCCAGGTCGACTCCCTGCGCAAGACCCGCGACGATGCCCAACACCAGTCCAACCGGGCCGAACTGCTCGGCCGCCGCCCGTATAATGCCACGCCCGAGAATCCCTACGCGAACGCCCCGACCACGACGCACTCGACCTTCCAGCCGCGGCACCAGACGCAGCAACAGCAGCCCATGACGACCGGGGCGGGCGACAATGCGCGCGAGGACCACGCTTTCCGCGAGCAGAGCTTCTTCGCGAATACCAACCAGGCGCTGGACGACTACATTGCGCGCGGACAGGCGGTGCTGGGCGACCTGGGCCAGCAGAAGGAGATGCTGAAGAGCACGCAGAAGCGGCTGTACAGCGTGGCCAACACACTGGGCGTCAGCGGCGACACGATCCGCATGGTCGAGCGACGGGCGCGCGAGGACAAGTGGATCTTCTTTGCCGGGGTCATCGTCTTCTTCCTGTTCTGCTGGCTGGTCCTCCACTATCTGCGATAACTGGGACGCCATTCTTGGGAAGGACGAGGAGGAAAAGGGGGGCTACGAGCATCTCTGGCAGAAAGGAGGTGGGCATCAGCGCGGTGTTCAGGAGTTCTTTGTTCTTCTTTCTTTGCCATACCACACACAGCTGGCGTTATCTTCTGACTTTCTCCCCGGGCCGCTTACTGCTGGGCGTCTGAAATAAAGACGGAATCAAATGTTCAAAAATCGGGGTCCTAGTCATTCTCTTCGCCGTCGACCTGCCTGAGTGCTATGGTGAAGAGCACATCCTTGTCCGTCTCAATCTGCACGACCTGGGTATCGGGCAAGACGTGGTTGCTGGTGCTGAGCTGGCCGCCAATCTCGGTGGGCCAGTCGGTCACGTCCCACTCTAGGCCGCGGGTGGAGATGACGCTGGGCTCCTTGAGCGGGATGATGCCGACGTGCTTGCCGAAGACGTCCCTCTCGCCGTCCTCGCGGACCTGGACGTAGTGGACGCCGGCCTTGAGGAGGAAGGTCAGGCTGGAGCCGGAGAGCAGGTAGACGCGGCCGGCGGCGTAGGCCGGGTCGGTCTGGAAGCGGTACAGGTGGTGCAGCTGGCTGAGGCCCTGGTCGACGCGGCCGCCGATGCCGCCCAGGGCGACGATGTCGATGCCGGCCGGGTACTTGGCGCGCAGCCAGTTGATGGCCTTGCCGAAGTCGGTGGATTCCTGGTCCGGGTCGTGGATGATGGTGGCGGGGTTGGGCTGCGAGGAGTAGAAGCTGCGGACGAGGGGGCTGAGGGAGTCGAGGTCGCCGATGATGAGTTGGAGGTTGGACTGCGTGCGTGTGTGTCTGTGTTAGAGGGAGTGAAGTGGTGGCGGTGATGCGCCAGGATGAATTGAGGGACAGGACACATACAAACTTGCCGTGGAAAGACGACAGCTCATGCAGCCGGTTGGCGCCTCCGTCAGCGGCCACTCTCACCGAAGCTTTATTTGTTTTTGCGCATCTCAGCAGGTATTTAAAAAGCGTTTGTCAATACGGTGCGAAGCTACGTACAGTTCTTCCACAGCTTGCGCAGGTTGCCGCCGCTGCGCAGCGGCTGGTTGAGCACGAGCAGGGCGAACTCCTGGGGGACGTTGTAGTCCTGCAGCAGCCTGGCGGGGCGCCACTCAAAGGGCTGTTGCTGGGCGGCCATGATGACGATGATGATGCGATTCTTGGATGCGTTTGTGCGTTTGCGCGCAAAGATGGCCGAGTTGGAACCTCTCCCGGCCTGAGGTGCTGCGTCGAGCGAGTGGGAAAGTGTGACGAAAAGCGAGAAAGAGAACAAAGACAGAGAGAGTGTGCACTATGTCCGTGTTCGGCCAGTTCCCAGCCCTTGCCCTTGTTTTTTCTGGTGCGACGGAGGAGAGAGGACGGTGTGGTGGTGGTGGTGGTGGTGGTGCCGTGCGCGTATATATGTGCTCGTCCCGTGTGTGGTGTGTGCGAGAGGGAGAGAGCGAGGAGGCATGCGTCCGGAACGGGGAACAGGCAGTTCACTGGATGGATGGATTGTCATCTGATACTGTAAACTGCCTTCCTCTGTATGGAACCAGCCAAAAAGGAAAGAAAAAGCCACCTTTTGCTCATGACCGGCCTGATTCTAAGTTCTGCGTGTCAGTCGCTTTTTTGGAGGCTTCCGTTGGACTGGGCTGGGCCAACACCCGACGCAATGGAGCAGCAATGGACCGTCGTAGGCCCGCGTTCGCAGCATCCAATCTTGCAGTTGACGGGCCGCGTTTGTGCCAAGACCGGAAACGGTACGTACCGAGGTCGATGCACGTGGTGGCGTTCGTCCTGTTTCCCCCCCCTTGCATCCCTGATAAAGGAAAGCCAGCCCGCCCTTATCGAGGATGGTCGGTTAATATCCGGCTTTTCATTTGTCTCTCTCTCTCTATCTGGCCCTTTTTTTTTTTTTGCCTCATCAGCCCAGCTGTCGGCCGGAGTGTCGGGAAGACAGAATCATCAATTGGCGATGCCGAAAGCTCCACTGCTGCTGACCAATTTCAAACCTCACGACCGCCGCTGTCCCTCCTAATCCCCTCTCTGATTCCCTTTGTCCAGCCTTCTTCTTCAGAAACAAATAATCTCTTCCTTCCATAATGTACACCGCACGCACAGCCTTGCGCGCCGCCGCCTCCAGGCCCGCAATCGCCAGCCTGCGCGCCGCCACAGCCCGCGCCGCTCCCCGAAGATTCACCTCCACGGCCGCCCCCGGCGCCAAGTCGCGGTCATGGAAGGGTTCTGCTGTGCGCTGGGGCCTGGCCTTTGGCGCTGTCTACTACTACAACACCAGTCCCGTCTTCGCTGACGAGGCCATCTGTACGTTGCCCAATCCGCCCCGGCGCACAAAGCTCCCGGACTGAGAAACTGACCTGCCGTGTCTTGTTCAGCACGAACCGTCCCGGCGCCCGCCACCTTCCCCGACGACGACGTGCCCACCGTCGACTCCGTCTTCGAGGAGAAGCGCAAGCAGATCCAGTCCAAGGCCGACAAGCCCCTCGACAAGAAGCCCGCTCCCGAGGGGACCAAGACCGACGCCCAGACTACAGCCGTCCAGGGCTCGCCCGAAGCTCTCGAGGAGGATGCCGGCCAGCAGGGCGCCTTCAACCCGGAGACGGGCGAGATCAACTGGGATTGCCCGTGTCTGGGCGGCATGGCTGACGGACCCTGCGGCGAGGACTTCAAGACGGCCTTTAGCTGCTTCGTGTATTCCGAGGAGGACCCCAAGGGCATGGACTGCATCGACAAGTTCCAGTACGTATTTTCTAGCCCAGGATGGTCCAACGGTTACTAACGCGTGCATTAGGGGCATGCAGGAGTGCTTCAAGAAGTACCCCGAGATCTACGGCGCCGAACTGGCAGACGACGAGGACGGTGCCCCGACGCCCGATTTTGGCGACGAGCAACCTGTCGGAGATGCTCAGAAAACCCAGGCCGAGCCCGCTACTACCGGTAGGGTGACGCCCGTGGCGGACATGGTCGTTGAGGAGCCAGCCTCCAAGACCACGACCGCCGAGGTGAAGGAGGAGAAGAAGACAGAGGCTGCACCCGCGGCAAAGGCGAAAGAGGTTTCTAAGCCCAAGCAGGAGTAAAATAGCTCGGCCGAGGATGATGAATGAGCGAGTGTACGATGGACGTACAAACTTGTAAAATATACCGGGTCCTTTTGGCGTGAGCGGGGAGCTCATCTCTGTACCAACGCTGTATAACGAGAGCAACAAAAAGCCAAGTGTCATAATAGAAGGCATCACATCTCAGGGTCACGGTGGCATAATCATGAGCACGCGTATTTGAAATTGCTACAAGACGGTATCAATGGACAGGAAGAAACAAGCGGAGAGGCCACCAATAGCCGGTCATCGTCAACAGCCACCCAGACTCATCAAGAAAAGCCCAAACACATCACTATCCCGAGACGCCGCGAAGGGAAGAACTGCGCACTGGTATTTGGACGGCGTTGGGCTCCTAGGACCGGTCACTCTTCTTGGCCTTGTACAGATACGGGCCGATGAAGGCCTCGACGGCGGCCACGCCGGCCAGGATGCCCACGCCCAGGCCGACCGACTTGCCGTTGAGGCTGCCGCGCTGGTACAGGCCCCAGGCCTTGTAGCCGAGGAAGGCGCTGACGCCGACGACGGACGCGAGGTTGGCGGCGACGACGGCCGAGGCCTGGTTGTCGGACAGGCCGTTGAAGTAGCTGGCGAGCCAGTCGTCGGCCTTCTTGGCCTTGGCGGCGGCCTTGCGTTTGGCCAGCTCGGCCTGGCGCTTGGCGTCCTGCTCGCGGCCGATGCGGTCGGCCTGCGTCTGGGTTTGCACTTCCTGGTCGAGGAAGTCCGAGGGCACGGTGTGGACGCTGGGCAAGTCGACGTCGACGAGGGACGCCGTGGACGCGGACTCGTTGTTGACGAGCTCAACGGGCTGGGGGGCAGCGGCCTGGAAGCCGAGTCAATTGGGCCGAAAAAGCATCATCCTAGAGAAAACTCACCTGTTCGGGCGTTTGCTTGGGCCCGGAGGCAGCGGCGTCGGCGTAGGACACTGCAACACGGCGCCATCAGTACAAAGTGCGGGGCAAACCGGGGGGAGGGGAAGATAGATAGCCGAGGGGGTCAGATAAACTCACTGATGACGGTGGGGGGGGGGAAGGGTTGGGTGAGATGGAAAGCCGTCGATCGAGAAGCGAAAAACACGAAGATACGTATTTGCGAGAGAGAAGCGCGGAGAGTTTTTCTGTGAGCGGGAAAAAAAAAGGTGTGGTGTGAGAAGAGAAGAAGGATGTGACTGGTGAAGGAGGACACTGCCAGCGGGCCAAAGGCGGGCAAGCCAGCACAGCAATCGTCTTTCATGTGACGCAGACCGCAACCAACCCGGGAAAAACCGATGACGTAGGCGGCTCGACCCGATCCACAGGTGCTAAAAAAAAAGCAGGATTTTCAGGGCGAGTTTTCAAGAGTTTGCATTATTTTAATCCCAGTGCATTGGATTGTTTGCATCGATGCATTGAGGCTTTGGCTTGGTGGTGCACAGGGAGCTCCTTGTTGGTTGTGCAGCGGGCCGACCCTGCTCGTCCCGACTCGGCTTCCATTTTGCGTGATCCCGCGAAGCCTTCACTTGACACAGCCTGTTGCTCCTTGCATAAACTCCAACGTCAACGCCGATGCCTACTCCTCCTGCATCTAAGATCCAGTCCCCGGTCTCGCAGCACCGGGTGCTCGACGCCATTGAGTTCAAGTCATAGAAATATGCCTGACCTCTAAAACGTAACATCGTTTCTATATGAGCAGAAATGGCTCTGCTAATCCTGCCCTGGGCTCTACCTAAATATAAGACAAGTCACTATAATTCTAATCTGCATCCTTTATTCAAATCTAAATCTGCTTCTATGATGATGTTTTCACAGAAATTAAAATAACCAAGAGCGTCACGTCGTAAAGCGGTAGAATGGTTTCCATACCCGGAGTTCGCTCCAACCTCTACCCAGCTGCTCACGCATCCGCCCCCTTCAAACTCCTTTTTTCATCCATCTTACGGCCTTCTTCCTTGAGCTGTTGATCATCCGGCCTCGACAGGTCCAGCTGGGGCATTAAGAAAAATGCCGTGATGAAAGCCAACGCAGCTAGGCCAGCCATGACGTAGAATATGGCACGGAACGCATCTCTATATCCAGGCATGATCACATTGCGAATTCTCTCCGCCTCGCTGGTCGGCAAACTTGCCATCATGGCACTTGGGCTAGCCAGCAAGGCCGTAGCTTCTGCGTCACTCAGATCTAGAGTTGAGATGGAGCGGGAAAGAATGTTGTTGCTATCTGGTCGTTAGTCCTGTCGTGCGAGCGGATCACGGATGGCTTACATCAGAGAACCTGAAATGGCGAGACCAAACGTAGCGCCGAGGTTTCGAATGAAGCTGCGAGTATCAGTCAATTTCAAAGAGATGCGAGCCATGCTGAAACTTACTTCCGAAAGGAAGTGACGACTGCCATATCCCTTCGTTCGACACCAGCTTGGATGGCCACGAGTGATCTGTTCGTCAAGTAAGCACCAGGCCTCCAAGGCAAGACCATAAGTGAATCGACGCGATCTTACGGTTGAAGAGTATTTCCAACACCGGCGCCGGTTAGGAGCGAGTATCCTATTTGTTTTCCCAAGCCCGAGTTCTCGTCAAGCGTCGCCATGAGCCCGAGCCCGACAGCCCAAAGAACCCAGCCGAAGAGAATGCACTCCCTGTATCTCCCGACCCAGTGGACAATCATGCCCGACAAGGTGCTGGCTAGTGTTTGCGTGAGAGTGATGGACAGAAGCAGTGCGCCTGCTTTTGTGGCCGAGTAGCCGTAGACTAGTCGGTAGAACGTGGGGATGTAGTAGATCTGGACTACAAAGTTCCATCCGTTGATGGCCATGGTGATGCAAGCGCCGTTGACGACTTTGGACTTGAAGATGTGCACTACATTTCGATGAATTTCAGCACCGCCGTACCCTCTTCAAGAAAGTAGATGTTTTTGGGGAGACTCACAAGGAACAAGTGGATAGCGAGGCCCTTTCCACTGCCATAATACAAACCCAACGCAAGTAAGGCAACCCACAACAAGCGTGGCAATAACATGGGTGGACTTCCAAGGATACTTGACGCCACCCCATGTCAGGCCCAGCATCAGAACTGAGCTTCCGGCCAGAGCAAGTGCAATGCCGAAGAAGTCGACAGCCCTTAGCTTCCTAGGATCGAATGTGTTAAGCGATATGTTTTTAGGCCCCGAGAAGCTGGTCAAAGAAACTCACGTCTTCCAACTACCGTTCACTTTTTTCAGCGGCATGAAGAAGATGACACAGCCCGTGGTCAAAACCGTTAGAGGTAAATTCAGCCTGAAGATCCATCGCCAGGAGTTGTTAGACTGCGAGGACAATGCACCGCCAACGACGGGGCCGATGCCATTGGCTAGGGCCACAACTGCACCCTATAGAGCAATTGTGTCAGCCCACCATAGTTGATAAGATCTTGCCTTCTTACCAATATGCCCTGATACTTTCCCCTTTCGCGAAGCGGCACGACATCACTGACGATCATCTGGGCCACTGTCATCAACCCGCCGCCTCCGATTCCCATCCAGGCGCGGAAAACGATCAGCTGCGTTGTCGTCTGTGCCAAAGAGGATGCAAGTGAGCCGAAGAAGAAAATGGCCAAGCCGATCAGCAGAATGATCTTGCGAGACCATATATCTGACAAGCGGCCATAGAGCAGCTGTCCGGTGGTTGAAGTTCTAAAGCAGACGGGTTAGTAACATGAGATCGAGATACCAAGGGTTGGCTGACATGAAATAACCACTTGCTATCCAAGCAGTCTGCGTACCTGCTCCCAAGGCATCTCCGACAATTTGCAAACTGGCGGCGAGAGTTGTCTGGTCCATGAGAGCCACGAAATCCACACTGGCGCAGGCGAGAAAAACCTTGTACAAGTGGTCAGCTCTCTAGGCACTCAAAAACAGCAGAGCTAAGGCGAGACTAACCATAACGATGCGCCTCACTGGCACATAGTTGGTTTGTTCATTGAATTCATGCTCTGTCTTGGAGGACGTGGAGTTTCTCGGAGTTGGCGAGCTTGGGTTGCTGGGTGTACCTGTTTGGGAGCTCGTGGCCTCCCGGACGACAACGGGTTCTGAATGAGATGCCATTATAATTTGGGCCACACGGCTCGGAGGAAAGGCGAAACGTGATGACCTCTTTACCACCAAGGCTATGTTAGGATTATAGACCTGTGCGTAACCGGATCAAGCATTTGGGTCGCCCCGAAACCGGACGTTACGTCGCTTTTCACTTTGGCCATCAAGGTGAAGAACCTGGCCATCAGGGTGAGACCGGGCAGTTGCGGTCTGAAGATCGCGGCACTTGAGACAACAATGAGGAGCGGCGCGGGTCTTAAGAACGATCGACATACCCGTACGTTAATGCAATGCCAATTACAGGTTGCATGGGTCGGTCATTTACACGTGTAAGACGCTACATGCTTTTGGCAATAGATCTGCCTCTGTAGCAAGTCTAGCACAGAGCTTACGGTCCAGAATAACATTTTCGACCCTTGCAACCTGTACCTTGATGGTTTAGATTAACGTGATTGCTCTGCGGGCCGTCTCTAGTCGGACGAAGATGTGGAAAACCCGCTGTCCCTGTACTCTATGGCGCTATGGATTTAAGCTTATCCTCCCTGAGACAATATCCCTTGAGATATTTACGGACTGATCGAGTACGTGGTCAAGGGTTGAATACAGCAGCTACCTTGATGTCCCCGGCGCGAGGGGCGGTTGTACAGTGTCATACAGCAACCTTGAAGTCCCGGACTAGCCCCCACGTATGCTTAAATCTTGACATACTTATTTCTTCCCGCGTGACAACTGTTTACTAGTGGTAGCTGCATATTTAGCTTCAGTCACCTCGATTGATAGAGTCCAAGCTGGTGGCTTTTGAGAGCTGGTATAAGCAAGCTTTGGACGTACACAAGAGACTGTTGATTTCACAAAGGAACTTAATTCCGAGATGAATGAATTGCTATACAATGCAAAGAAATATACTAGTAGAACTTATAAACAAGAAGCAATACTGAGAGACAGCTGTAGTGGTTCAATACCACTTCCTGCGTCGTGTGACAGTCTTGGGAGTATGAGCAATTTGTAGATCCCTGTGCCTCCCTTTTTGCTCGAAGAGGTCGGCACATAATCCGCTTATGGAATAGCGGATGCAAGCTGCGCCTCTACTAATATTATAAAAGTTCCTCGACCTGGCTACGAGCCAAGGTGCGAGGCAGGCGATAACCGCGTCCTCGATCATCCCCATCTTCTAGAGCTGCTGTTTCCCCCAGCATCCCAGCATGACTAAAATGGCACATCTGAACGTTTACAAGGGCCCTGACTCTGTCAGGCAGTACTTTGATCCTGAAATCGCTCCGCCCTGTCCTCTCGTCGAAGTTCCTGACTGTCTCAACCCGTACCGAGAAAAGGGCGTCAGGATCTACGCCAAGTTGATGTCGATGCATCCGGCAAACAATGTCAAGGCCATGCCAGCTCTGAATCTACTCCAGAATGCCGTCAACGTGGACAAGACTGACACTATCGTCGAGTACAGCTCTGGTTCTACTGTCATTTCCATGTCCATGATTGCCCAGGTCTTCTACCAAAAGTCTGACGTCAGGGCGTTCTTGAGTAACAAGACAAGCCGGGCGAAGTTGAAGCTAATGCAATTCTTTGGGCTGGATATGTGAGTGATGTCTAAACTATCTTTCAGTTTCTTACTGACTGCTGCGCTGTTAGCACATTGTTTGGAGGACCCTCGCAGCCCGAACCCCTGGACGAAAGAGGTGGCATTCAAGCTGCTTCCAGACTGGCTCAGGAATCTGACCGAGTCATCAACCCGAACCAGTATGAGAACGATGATGTACGTGTTATAGTTCACCCCCTGCGTCTTATACGACTTTACGATCCTGCAGTCAACTGACAATCCGCGCAGAATTGGAAAGCCCACGTACGTTGGACGGGACCGCAGATTCTCACACAACTTCCGGAAATCACGTTGATCTGCGCTGGCATGGGGACATCTGGTGGGCCGAAAGACGAGTCTTGACTTCGGGCCCTTCTAATCTTGATCTAGGAACAATGACGGGCTTGGGCACTTTCTTCAAAACGTCTAAACCATCCGTGTATCGACTAGGCGTTTGCACAGCCCCTGGTGATCGAGTCCCCGGCCCTCGTTCTCACGCTCTTCTTGCGCCAGTCAAGTTTCCGTGGCGATCGGCAGTAGATCATGTTGAACATGTTGGTTCGTATGACTCCTACGCCCTTTCGCTAAAACTTTGCAGGCAAGGCCTTGTCTGCGGTCCTTCATCTGGCTTCAACTTGAAAGGTCTCTACCAGTTAATTGAGAAGCGTGAGGCCGAGGGTACTTTAAAGGACCTGCGCGGAGAAGACAAACAGGTTCACTGCGTCTTTCTCTGCTGTGATCTCCCGTATCAGTACATTGACGAGTATTTCTCCAAACTCGACCAGAAACACTTTCCCGAAATTCACAACGAGGTAATTTGCACCCAACTTGCCAGCCCCGGTCGGGCAGAATGCTCTGATTTATTGATCTGCCATGCTGATACTCGCTTTTTAGGTCTTGACAGATGTTGATCTCTACCGGTACGACGAATCCTGGGAGAAGAGCCCAGAATCCAGCTTGGTTTTCATGACGGGATTTTCCGAAGATCTTGATCCCAAGCGGACACCTCGATACATCAGCGAGGACCATATCAGCAGTCTGTATCCTCGTGTTGCCGACACAGTGATTCTCGATCTCCGCCAGCCGGAAGACTTCGCCTCGTCGCATCTCACCAACTCCTTCAACTTTCCCACTGTCCTGCCAGGTCAAAAGCCGTTCGCTGACCCTGAAGTCTTGCATGGGCTCTGGAAAACGCTCGAAGCCATGTTTGGTACCAGGAATGAGGTCACAGAGTTCTTGGAGGGCCACAAAACAAGCCCTCTGCTGCTGCTCTGCTACAATGGTGACTGTGCTCGTGTAGCTACCAGTGTATTGAGAGCGAAAGGATTTGCGGCTGAAAGTGTCCGTGGAGGTTACGATGCGCTCTCAGCCAAATATCTGGGAGATGACAATGGCAGGTCTCCTACTCCTCCTATCTCGTCCAATATTCAGAACTATCATAGTGGGATTGGAAATACTCGCGTCTGCATTTAGTTGAGCTTTATTGACGCGACACATCTTAATTTTAAATACTGTGCGCAGAAATCAGCGCGTTCAGTTGAGATGGTCACGCCTTTTCCATCTATGTCATCTAATTATGTGATGCCCATGATCAGTGGGAAACCTCGCCTTCAAAGGGCTGACTGTGTCTGGTTACCCAAGCAAGTGGAAACATAACAAGAAGGGCAAGATGAAGCTTATTGCTATATTTAACTTCTGTTGTACAGTGACTGGATTAAATATTACATTGCTAAGTGATCCGCAGGTACTGGCTTAGTATCCGCTCACTGGGGCAGCCCCGTACCTCTTGTATCTAATAAGAATAGTTTAACATCGTGGTATTATACTAGAAGGGTATTCTATGACTATTGCTTCTGATATAATGTAATATATCATGATACATGTCGACTTTCGATTGTGCATGATCTATTCACTCGCGGCCTTGTTAATAACTCAACAAGTTGGTTATGTTGCTACTTCCATAAACTCCACCTTCAATACCAATACTTACTCACTTTGGACCTCAAACTCAGCTGCTACCACTTGGCTGAATCCACGAATGGCTTTTTCCAGATCGCTTTCGACCGCCGCTGCAAAAGTCATCCGTAAACGAAGCTCGCCAGTATCCTCCCCGACCGCAAACCAGCTACCCGCGGCGACCACAACGCCATCGTCTTCCGCATTTTGGTGTGTCCGGGCTTCAATGTCTCGGCGGATCCCCTCGTGTGAATCAGTCTGAGACCGCAACGCCGGATGTTCGGCGCTGTTAAGTTTGAGCCACAGAAACATACCCACTTCCGGGACATTCCATGTACAAATGTGCGATGGCAGATGCTTTTCGCAAGCGCTGATGAGAATGTCCCGTCGTCGGCGGAATTGCGATGACAAGTAGGCAAGCCACTTGATGAATCCTTCGTGGCCCCAATTATCGCCGAGAAGCTCGTGTACCATCACCTGCGGTGGTCCGCTTGGTGATAAGGTACTGACCTCGGCGTGGTTGATCATGCTTATTGGGTCATCGACGAGTTGGCTCGATGGCTTTCGAAAACGTGCCTATGATTCAATTAACAAAGACATACAAGAAGTTGACTTAGGTTCAGGGAGCAGGGCACCGGAACAAACAGAGTGTCATTGGAATGCAATTCAAGATGATTGCAATGCCTTCAATGCCTTCAATAACTTCAATGATAGTGGCATGGGGAATGACGGCAGTGGGAAGACGGATGTCAGCACTGAATGGTCACCACCATTTCAAAGATATCGGATGGCGGACTCTAGAGTCGAATCAAGCCGGAATACATATTCTCTAAGCGGAAATATGAACTTGTCGATCCCCAATACCCCAGCTCTTAATCGCCCTTCAACCACAACCATCCAACACACACCCGTTGATACGTCCATGGCACTCAAGACATCAGATCCCGATCACCGCTCCCCTTGGGTCTTAACCAACTCTTCTTTCTCATAGTGACGACCCTTTCAATCCGACTGCAGCCGATAACGCTGAATGATTGCGACGATTCAAGCACGACTTTAACATTCCCGACCAATCTAATTCTGGTAACCAATGATCCTGCTTTTATGGGCAGCTTGAATCTTGCGCGGTCTAAGTACACAGCTGGGCTATCATCATTGCACGGAATTTCATCAGTGGACTGTGAGTATTCTATTCAGTTCTTACTCTATGGCACAAGCTGTCTCTATGGAAGAAATTAATCCTAAAACCTAATGCCATAGAAAATGAGGACTGAGCTAAGCTGCATTAATCACTTCATGTTCCCTGTTTAAATGTGTTGTTAGAGTCTTCGTGAAGCTAAATTGCGTCCTTTTCTCTGGGATGGTATCTGGCTTGTCTCCTTCTTTGGAAATCCGGATTTACTACCCCGTTAGAAATATCAAGCTCTACATGTCCTATGTCCGACTCGTTCCGGAAACCATCCGCAGATATTTGTTAGAGGGGTTTAGTGTCGCACTATAAATTCATTTCGGCCTCTCCAGGGTAGATAGCTTAGGCTTCCGAGTCATCCGTCGATCTTCAGGCGTGCTTGCGGGGGTAAAAAAGAAAAAGAATTTCTCCCTTCTTCCGTCTCGGTCCGGCTCCGAGTTTCTTTCTGTTTCTTGCAGCAGATTCATCAACCACGCTGATCCTTTGCGATGTCCCTCTCATACTTCTCCGAGAGCCACGGCTTACAAGGCATCCTGGCTGCCACTTTCTTGGGAATTTTACTCTTAGTTCTCCGCTTTCAATGGCGACAAGACAAACAACGCGCGCCGCTCCCCCCTCTAGATGAGATCATCGGCTTGCGGATTTATCCCATCAAATCATGCCGCGGGTTCGAAGTCAAATCCGCCCGCCTGCTTCGCACTGGCTTTGACCTGGATCGAAACTGGATGTTTGTCACAAACAACGACCGAGAGTTTATTACAATTCGGACCAACTCAGACATGACTCTTATTCGCACTGCGTACGACGCTGAGGCTGATCATCTCCTCATCAGCATCAAGGGCAGAGACTGCAATATCAAGATCCCAGCACACCCAACGGATGAGTGGCTAAGAGAAAACACTGTGCTGGCGAAGGCTAGAATCTGGGGAGAGGAAACCGACGGTTGGGAATACCCAGACGACCTCACCCGGCCGATCTCCGAGTTCCTGAAGATGGATGTCCGCCTCGTCCACAAAGGCCCAAAGCCGCGAGTGCTGCGCGGCTGTGGAGCTCCGAATCTGCTTGGACGCACGGAAGCGACTAGGTTTGCCGATATGATGCCTGTCTTGGTCACTTCCATGACGAGCATGACGCAGCTCAACGAGCGCCTGGTTCAAGAGGGCGAAGACGAGATCGAGATCGAGCGGTTCCGACCAAACGTTATCATCCGTGGAAGCGAACCATGGAACGAGGACAGTTGGAAATCTTTGCGGATCAACCCAGGAGACAAAGGTGGCCCGCTAGATATGGATGTCGTTAGTCGTTGTCTGAGATGCCAAGTGCCAAACGTCGATCCCGAGACCGCAGAGAAGCACATCCGGCAACCATGGAAGGAGCTCATGAAGTTTCGACGAATTGATCCGGGACTTACGTTCAAGCCGAGCTTTGGTATGTTGTGTGTGCCGAGAGATGAGGGTTTGGTGGAGGTTGGGAGAAGGCTTCAAGTGACAGGAGTGACGGATGATCATTTCTTTATCAGCCCAATGAGGTAAGGCTCTACAGGCCACTGCGCATATTCTACAAACAAGAGGATTGTGCTTAGAAACCCCTTTGTTTAAATCACTATAAGTACATGCCTTTGCGTCTATCTTTATGGTGGTAATTAATACGGATTTTATGTCTACGAAGAGCAAATTCAAGAGCTTAGCAGAAATGGACTCTGGCCAAGATCAGTCACATCTGGCTGCGACTAAGCTAGCCGACTACCTGGTACACGTGTGCCATGCCATAGCCATGAGCCACTTTTAATCCATTGTGGACTAAGTGGAAATTGTAGAAGAATGCCGCTGAAGCTGTCAACTCATGCCTAGTAAAATAAGCTCACTTCACATTACACGGCCCCGAGTATGAAAGTTTAGCCTGTTCCTAAAGCCATTCTTTCATACCAGCATTCAAGCATCTCAACTGGATGATTGAAAGCACTTCGTTCGAATGCCCATGGTTTCCCCCTGATTGTTTAGGAGAGAAGTTGTGTTGGGGCATGCACAGTTGGAAATGTAGTAAGAGAAGATAGATAAATCACGTGGTTGTTAACAACAAACGTCTCTGTGAATTGAGCTACCGTCAGGGGTTGGCGCTCCGTTGAGTCCTTCTGAAGCAATCTTGGACGATCGTTTTGGAGATGACAGTGTACTGTCCCGCTAAACGCTTAGGCATTTAATCAAAAGTCACAGCCAGGCGCTTGGAATGTTAAGCGACGTTTCTCTGCTACCATTATAATCTAGCCTAGAGCAGATATCATCAATGGTCAAAGCAACCTAGATAAAACCTACTTAACTCAGTCATTAGCCGTGAGATCTCGTAGATTAGAGTAGCAAGAGCTTTGAAAAAAAAAAAAAAGGAATTGCAGTTTAGCAAGCTTGAACCTCAACATCACCAAGACAAATAGAACCAGTAGTCACAGTCGGGCTGCAAGTCCTTAGACTGGATTGTTCAAGATCGAGTCGGCGAGTCCTGGACGCCAGACTAATCAACTTGACTATCGATCTCCCTGTGGCTTGAAGGTAACCTGAATGATCCAGTATCGTTAGCGACGAAGCACACTACTCATCGCTGCACTTAAGACATGGACTTGCACAAACTCGCCACTCAACCAAAAACCCTGTTGTTGGCTGTCTCGATACATCTCGCCCTATTAGAACGTCGCCCGAATTTGCCACCCTTCACATCGGGTTGTACCGGACCAAGTGCCGTGTCCGTATGTCTTGCGGAGAACTCTTACAAAAGCTGGAAAAACCCTCCTTGGGGACTGTTAGTCGTCGCTTCGCCAGGCAAGGCTGTGATGACGCGGTTGCGGACTTGGTTGTGAAGCTCAAAGGTTCAACGAGGAACCTCAACGGTAGGTCACTGATACCTGAGCTACACCTATTTTAGGCGTTAGTGCTCTGTACCTTTTACTCTGCTTCGTACTTTCACGCTCTTGTTGCATAGTACTGTACAAGTGTGGTGGGGCATGCATGTCGCATCTCAGGCGCACGTCAGATCACGCTTCAGCCTTGTATCATCCATCATCATCATCAGGTTGAGATTCCTACCTACCCCGCTTCGATTTCAACGCCTCGCCCTAAGGATTCATCACGACTCACAGGGCAGGGAAATATTCGCCCAAAATGCCTATGCCCGGACGAGCAGTCGTCTCTCAGGGTCTCAATGTCGCACTGACAGCAGTCTTCATCGCCTGGTCGCTGGCTAATCTGGTCGTCTACTCCCTCGCCAACATGGTTCTCACCATAACCGCCACATCGAGAACGGCCCTGACTTCCAGTGACGACCAGTCTTGGTCTCAAGCAGCAAGGAAGAAGAACGAGGAAAACGACGCCAGGATCTCGGAGAACTGGCGCCTGTCCTCTACGGTGCTTGAAGAAGCTAAAGGGAAGCGCAAAATCGCTGGTCCCTACATCGAGTCTCTCCTAGACGACGAGACTCGCTCCATCACTGCTCTCGATGTACCCGAGCTCATAGAATCTATGAGGAAGGGCTCTCTCTCCGCTGTTCAGGTCGTTTCCGCCTTTTGTAAGAGAGCGGCTTATGCACACCAGCTGGTCCGTATCAGCCTTGATTGCCATGTCGGACGTGCCTCCGCTAACAACGTATGGCAACAGAACAGAAACCTTCTCGAAATCGGTTTTCATCTTGGTTTGAAGCGAGCTCGAGAGCTCGATGCCTTTTTTAGCAAGCACAATAAGCTTATTGGGCCATTGCACGGCATCCCCATCACGTTGAAGGATCAATTTCACATCAAAGATATGGAAACCACCATGGGATACATTGGCTGGATTGGTACCTTCGAAGGCAATAAAGACACAGGAAATGAGAAGGTATTTGAGAGCCAAATAATTCAGGATCTTCAGAGTCTCGGCGCAGTACCGATCGGAAAGGTCAGTGGTCATTAGGTTGCCCGCACGCAACATTAGCACGACGCTAATTATCACACTCCGTCGCAGACATCCCTGGTCATGAGTCTTTGGGTAAGAGCAGATGAACCTATTGCCCCTGAGGATACCCTCCCATGTACTGACAACGAAAAGGCATCTGAGACGAATAATAACATCCTTGGATACAACTGGAATCCACATAATCGACATCTCTCATCGGGAGGGTCTTCGGGAGGTCTGTACCCACCATCTTCACGGCTAGAGTGTTTAGTTCAGGAGGCTGACCATTGCACTCCATCTAGGCGAAGGTGCCATGCAAGCCCTCAAGGGAAGCGTCATTGGGTTTGGGACTGACATCGGTAAGGGGAACGTTGCATCTTTCTATAACAGATTTTGACTTGCGAAGAAGGAGGTTCCGTCTCAGTACCGGCAGCTTTCAACGGAGTGTTTAGTATCAAACCGTCCAATGGCCGCATTTCATCCAAGGGTATGGCAAGTACAGTAAGTGTAAGGTGTCGACCTTGTACAAAGCCTCACTAAGCAACCGTCTTCGACATCTAGCTATCCGGGCAACAGGTCATACCAACTGTGACTGGCATCTTCGGTCACTCAGTTGCGGCTCTTCGTCTCGTCTTTAGTTCTCTCATCTCGACAGAACCATGGCTCCGAGATCCCGGAGTCTATCCTATTCCTTGGCAAGAGGTAGAAGAACGTCGCGTTCGAGATGCCAAACATCTCAACCTTGGTTTCATGGAACATGACCAGATCGTCGCTCCACACCCTCCAGTTTCAAGGGCTCTTCAAATGGTGAAGAAAGCGCTGCAAGCACAAAACCACAAGGTATACCAGTAACATCTAAACACCAGATTATACTTGCTGACTTGGGCGTAGATCATTGCCTGGATCCAACCCGATAATGATGAGGCAATAGCCATCCATGTCAGTATCCTGATCACAAGCTTCATATTTGTACTTAGATGACCACAGTCCGCGATTGCCCGAGGCGACGGATGTCCGGATGTTGTAAAGGCTCTCAGGCTATCTGGCGAACCACCTGTACCTGAAATTGAACACTTGTTCCCAAATGGGAAAACCGAGCAACCTATTTCGCTGTCGACGCATGAGGACTTCTGCAATCGCTTGAAGAAACACAGAGAGGGATATGTTGAGTATTGGAACTCTACCGCAGCAGAAACAGACGATGGTGAGGGGTCATAATGACTAAATCAAGTACGTTTATGTTGCTAACGATGATTTCATAGGAAATCCTGTTGACGCAATTATTCTCCCTGTTACGCCATACGCAGGTCTGGTCCCTGGGAACTTCACCTACCCTTGTAAGTCTTGCGAATTTACGAGTCATCAGGGGATGCTAACAGACCGAAAACGTCAAGCCTATAATTGTTTCAGCAATGTTTTGGATTTTCCCACTGTCGTTATTCCAGTAACGTTTGCCGACAAAACGGTAGACTTCGTCAATCCTTACTATAAGCCTTTGAACAGGAGAGACAAGCTAAACATGCGTCTTTGTAAGTCAAGTCTCTCGTAACCACGCTACTCGTTCCTTCTGACGGAGAATTAGATGACCCCGAAGCTCATGACGGGGCCCCGGTGGGTATACAGATCCTGGGTAGGAGACTGCGGGAAGAGCAGCTTCTCGCGGTAGCTCAAGTCATAGTAGATGCACTCGAGAAGTATCGAAAGAGTGGGAAAGAGCTATGATAGAAACGTGTAGGAAATGATGTCAATTTGGAGAGCACAAAGCGTGCACAATCACTGTTACCAGCGAGCAAGCTAGCTCAGACAACTTTTTATATATCTGTATTGGCTGAGGTGTGCCATATTGCACTTATATCGACGGAAGCATCCGCCGTCTGTAATTTAGCCGAGAAGAGACGGGCTCTGGGTTCAGAGGGTTATGAATAACTAACCAAAGTCAACTTGGGAGCGACAAGCCTATGAGGCAACCATACGTAACAAATAAGAGCCACTTCATTAGTGCTTGGGACCAACCCAAGCTCACCCAGGTCTGTTCTATTTAAGACTGTATGATAAACCTCAGAACCCAATACTTAATATCTATTAGGTCGAGTCTCCTAATTGGCCTTCCCTGGGCTGGATGGATGTATTTGTGGCGAAGGTTTGAGGAGAAACATCACCATATCAGACAGCTTTTCTTTCAGGTAACTTAGCGACAGGACTAATAAGATGGCCATTGGGGCAGTAACATGGGAGCTGCATTCTAGGAGTGCATAGCATGACGACCCAGGTGGTCATACCAAACAGCCTAAACTCATAAATCGTGCCAAGCAACAAACGGCTGAGGACAGAGATTAGGTCTAATACTACTAGGTATTTTCCGACCATAAGTACATTTTCCCTGCGAAGCCATTGCTGCAAGCGAAGGGTGCCATGTAATACCGTACATGAAGATACGGACGGATATCAAAGATGTCTTAGCAATTTCAATAGCGTCCAAATTATTGAATTTGACGTGGGGCCTTTTATAACGGCCAACGCCTCCATCGATGCCTCCATCTTTGTCTCACTCTCTTTTTTTTTCATTTCTCTTCTGAATCAGTGTATTTCGAGTCGACCTTTGTCTTTCATTAATCAGCGCCGTCTAACACAGGCAATGTAGTCAAGCGTTCTGCTATCGCTGGCCCTTCTCGGGGTCGACTTGGCGGCTGCCAGTCTGTGCAAGCCCAGCTGAGGTGCGTCCTGGATGGCCTTTCAGGAAATGCAACGACCATCTAAAAAGCTTGACCAGAATCCTGTCTATTGAATCGGCTTCGACAACCACTGAGGCGACGTTATCCTCCACCGCAACCTCGACGACCGCATTCACGTCGACGGCTCTTGAAGCCATTCCCACCTTCCATCTCTTCACGAACGGTGGTAGCGCCGACAGCGAGACGGTTGGTGGTAATCCCAACTTGTACGCCGCTCGCGCCATTCTTGAAGTCGATTATTCCGGCCTTACTGCCATTCCATTGTTTCTCGAGGAGGACACTGGCCGACTCGAAACAACCTACACCAACAACTATCTTTGTGCATTCTGGGCCGACAGCGCTGACCCAGTGCCGGCCGAGGTCACGTTCTGCAACGACATTAGCTTCGGCATAACCCCCGAACACAGACTCCAGTACGTCACCTGCGAGGGCGAGGACGACGATGAAATTTCCTGTACTGTACCAGCTGGGCATTGTATCCAGGTAGCCGCTCCAAGAGACAAGTTCGAAACGAGATGCTTATTTGACACGGGACTCAACTTTGAACAATTCTATATCAAGTATGAGGTGTTTAATGTCAATTCTTACAGCTACCACTTGTATATGGGTCTGGAAGGGGGCGGCTACGAAGAACATGACGACTTTGAAGTTGCGGATTTGAGAATGCGGCTCGTAGAAGTCACTGGCCAGACCCAGCTGGTTGTGAACAACGGAGATCTGTGTCTTACATGTAATTGTGAGGAGACTGGCTGGGATATGTCACACATATTCGAACGTAGTTAGAGTATTTAAGAAGAGACAGGATTTTGCGCCTTCTAGCAGGTGAAGAGATACAATGGTCTGGTTGGCAAGCACTGCGAGAAGGACCTTGATGAAGATTCAGATCAACTGTATTCCAACCGAACTACGCTTACCAGCTGTATCTGGTTGTCTCATCCTGTTATTACCACAAGGCTCAGTCCGACTTAAGATCTTCTAGATTACATGCTAGAACTTAGAGAAAATAGATACAAGCTCCTGAATTTCCCCGGCCGACTTGTGTCTTCACATCAAGGTTTCCTGGCCCAGATGAAGTAGACTGGAAGGTAGAGATGAATAGACTGATCCTTGAGTTCCTTTTTGGCTTGGGCCATGAGTACCTGAATCTCTTCCATGCGCCAGCCAAGTATCTTCTCAAAAAGCATGGGCGTGTAAGAATCAATAGCCTGAAGCGACTGCACAGCTTGGTACTTCCCAACCTCTTTGAGAATGGGGTCTTTAGCCCACGCACCAATCGGTGCCTATATCCGGTTATCAGTGGCTAGGCCCTCAACAACGAGGCTAGATTAGAGAATTAAGTGATACGTACTTTGCGAATTTCCTGGTGGATATCAACGAACCCTGCCTGGTTCAGCTTGTTTTTCCAGTCACCCACGCAGTCGATGGGCTTTCCGAACTTGGCACTGCTATCGAGAAGGCCTGCAGCCCAGCGTTGGGCATTCGTGGCCTTCTCACTCGTTCCATCGTCGGACACAAACTGTCCGCGCATGGCTTGAAGCTCAATGTATCCACCAGAAGCCAGATTCTCAAATGCTTGTTGAAAGAAGCGCCCGTCGTCGGCTATGCACCCTTCTAACTCACGCGCGTGGATGAAGTCGAAAGGCTTTTTGTACATCCATTGATCCTCAAAGTCATCAACTTCGAAGATGCAGTTGGTCGGAACCCTATACTCCGTTACCATTTAACCCCGGTGTATCAGAGAAGGAAGTTGAATACCAGGTGGGTTGAATAGGACTAAGATCTGTCCCGATGACTTCTGTTGATGAGTATTCACTGATTTCCAGTAATGTTAACGAGATTCAATAGGCAGGCGCCGTGTTTGAGCCGAAATGAGCTTACTCTGCAAAATCTATGGCCCATATACCAGTGCCAGTACCTAGATCGAGTACGCGCTGAGGCTTTTCGCCGATCGGAGCAAGGTGAAGCTTTCCTTGAAGAAGAAGGCTGTATATGTGATGGACCAGATCCATTCGGTTTTGTTCTTCATCATCGTTCGGCTGTAGATAATGCCATCAGACCGAGTAAACTTTGTCATTGTAACGACTGGATTCTAACCACAAGGTAGGTGCCTTCTCGAAATGCATGGTATCGGCGTCCGTTCTGCAACGCTGTTAGAATATGAGTAGTTGTGCCGCCAGTCTCTACTAACTTCATATCTAAGCGAGGTAATTACTCTCTGGGTTAGAAAAGGTCGTCTAAGCATGACTTTTATTGGGTTCAGTGACTTACCGGTAGTTGTATATGCTCGACTTGAGGGACGATAGGTAACTAGAAGACCCATCCCTTGGACAGATTGTCAGTCGTAATGAAGCGGAGGCGGTGATTATTAGACTAACGCAGCGTCGAACGTGGAATCGCTGTCATGCAGATTATCCTTTTGAATGATATCAGCGTCGTTCACGTCATCTCGGTTGACGTTGAGAAGAGGGACCCACGTCCGCCTCCAGCTGATTCTCGTGTTGCAGGGATTCTGAGACAATTGCCGAGACCTCCGAATGCTGGCCAGACTCTTGAGTTGTTTCCCCAGCCATAATGAGGGAGATTTTCGATTTTACGGGAGGCAACAATTTGGCAGGATGAGAGTTGACGCTTCGAGAAGTCTCGAGGTTTGGGATGTCTTTCTTTCACGTCATATCATCCTTGCTGTTTCCCCACTGGCCAGGTGTCATCAGGCCATGTGCCCCTCTCGCTCGGCAGATGTTCTTCTGGATAAACCCCATTGCAACGTGGGCCGCTTCTACCGTCGGCTGATCTGGATACCGAGGGACTCAAGCTGCAGTTTTTGTACCACCGATGCCGTGATCCATGCTCAGTAAGCAACTCAAAAGATCAACGATGGATGGTGTAGCACTCTATCTGGGTAAGCTGGGTTACCGCTTTGTCTGCCTTCGTGGCTGCTCCCTTTGTTGCTTCGGCTACGGGGAGTTGTTTACTCTGTAAGGGGTGGTCTTGGATGCTAGTCTTGGGGCAGCTGGCTCCTTGCATTGTGGCTTTTGGCCCTGGCTTGGCTTGCTCCGGCTCCGATTCCGGGTAGTGGTGAATCTTGAGCTCTAGGTGCATAATCTAGGAAACCTAATTAATAGAAGACACATGGTTTGTTTGCTTTATTAGAAGCGAACTTGTGTATCTAGGCGGACAATCACAAGCACAACCCGGAACCAATCGTAACACAAGGGCACAAACAGCCACCCCCGAATTATTGCTCCGCGTACCTTGTTAGCTCGCCCACTAGATCTACTAATCAGACAATGCATCTCGTTCAGCTACTACCACCTAGCTAGCCTAGGCCAAGCTCAGAGGGTCTCGGCTGATCTGGGCGGGGCTGGGTGGACAGAGCGGGCTGGCTAAGTTGTGCTACTGGCTGGTGCGTCCGACTTAGCGACGACTCTCCGCTCTTTTGTCTCACAACAAGCAACACTAGATACGGAGATCCAGCTGAGTTGAAGTCGTTTCCGGTGGACATGGCGGCACGGCACGGCACGAGTGGGTACTACGTGGTGTATGGGGAACCTGAACCTCAATAACAAAGGCCAAGGACATGGAAATTGAATACTTAAGTCGATGTTTTTCGCACCATCGACTTTTGCTTTGCTCTCATTTTCAGCTCATTTTGACCTTCGTTGTGGTGCATTTCCAGCCGTCCACTTACACAATGATCTGTCCATCCATCCCCCTGTTGGCCGCCTCCGGACTCTTCCTCGGCGCGTCACAGGCCGCGGTGCTGCGGAAGGATGATCAAACTTGTCGCAAGACCAAGGTGGCCATCCTGGGTGCCGGAGTAGCGGGCATCACGGCGGCTCAATCACTGTCCAATGCTTCCATCAGCGACTTCATCATCATCGAGCGCAATGACTACATCGGCGGTCGGATGCGAAACACGAAGTTCGGCAAATCCCCCGATGGCACGCCCTATACGGTGGAACTCGGTGCCAACTGGGTCGAAGGTCTCCAGTCGAAGTCGGGAAACGTGAATCCTATCTGGAGACTCGCCCAGAAGCACAAAATCAAGAACACCTACTCCAACGGCTCCTCCCTGGTGACCTATGACCAGACTGGCAAATACGACTTCATGGATATCATCGACGATTTCGATAAGAAGTGGGAAACCGCCATGGAAGATGCGGACGCCATCAAAGACGAAAACCTGCAAGATACCTCTGTTCGGGCCGGCTTGAGCATCGCTGGCTGGAAGCCGAAGAAGGACATGCATGCCCAGGCCGCCGAGTGGTGGGGTTGGGACTTTGAGATGGCCGTGATGCCAGATCAGTCTGGCTTCCTCTACGACATGTCCGTCAACAAGGCAGTCTTCGAGCACTTCAGCGAGGACACCAACCTCGTGACGGATCAGCGGGGATTCAATGCTCTGATCATTGGAGAGGCAAACGAGTTCCTGAAGAAGAACGACCCAAGGCTCCTCCTCAAATCAATTGTGAAGGAAATCAAGTATGGCCCATCCGGAGTCAAAGTCCACTTGAAAGATGGAGATTGCATTGAAGCCGAATACGCCATCTGCACGTTCTCTGTTGGAGTTTTGCAAAACGACGTCGTCAAGTTCAAGCCCACTCTGCCCCGCTGGAAGAGAGAGGCCATCGAGCAATTTCAGATGGGAACCTACACCAAGATTTTCATGCAGTTCAACGAAACTTGGTGGCCGAGGGAAACCCAGTTCATGCTCTACGCAGACCCAATCGAGCGTGGCTACTACCCCATGTTTCAGTCGTTGAGTGCTACGGGCTTTGTCCCCGAGTCGAACATCCTGTTTGGAACCGTCACCGGCACGCAAGCCTACCAGGTCGAGAAACAAACCGAGAAAGAGGTGCAAGCTGAAATCATGGAGGTCCTTCAAGCTATGTTCCCCAAGATCACCGTGCCTGAGCCCACGGCAATTATGTATCCTCGGTGGAGCCAAGACGAGTAAGTTGATTGACCCTAACATGCATTCTCAATTCTAATAGAAATATCCAGGATGGCATTCGGCTCCTTCAGCAACTGGCCCCCAGGAATGACCCTCGAGAAGCACCAGAACCTTCGAGCCAACGTGGACAGGCTCTGGTTTGCGGGAGAAGCCAATTCAGCCGAGTTTTTCGGCTACCTACAGGGCGCTTGGTTCGAAGGTAAGGATATGGGAGACCGGATCGCTCATATCTTGAATTCAGACGGTGCTGTTGCCGATGGTGAAGGGGAATTGATGAGATATGATGTACTCCACGGTGATACATTCAAGGACGAGTACGACGAGGATAATGGGTGGTCAATTACCTTGGATGATTAGGCAATTGGAAACCATAGCAATTCTTTTCTAGGCAGCCAGCATCTCAATTTCGTAGTGTGGAAACCATTGTGAAGTACTTGACTATGGACCTATGGCTGCACCTCTTGCGATGCATGTCACGCAACTGGTAGTTCTTTATTTGATGACATGATGTTAGATATACGGAATTGACTACCCAAAGGATCCTCCAGTCATGAGTTATCATGTTTTTCGTGGGAAAGTTAAATGGTTGTCTCTTAGCTCCCTCCCTAATCTGTGCCTCGATGGAAGTTCATCTTTTGCCCTCCTTCAGTGGACTTTCAACAACCCTTCCTTCTTAATATGCCTTAAGAGTACTCAAAATTGGGTACAGGCTCATCCACATCTTCGCTGGAAAAGCCACAATGTCCAGGATTGCTGGTTTCGAGCCTCTCGCCGTGTTTTCGCATCACACCCCATTTCAGGGGAAGAAGTGGCGCTTCAGGTTGCGGAACCCCATTGGGATGGTGGCAAGCAGCGACAATGGCTAGACTGCAGCTTCCGGCTAGCGGCATAGCTGTCGAGAGACGGAGAAATCCCATACAAATGGCAGCTGAAGGCATCAGCAACGACGTTGCTGTGACGAGGATGATCGCGGCAGGTGAGTATCCACATGTGGTGTATAGTGTCATTGTTTCTTCCTCAGTTCACTCAACCGCGACGACGAATAAACTCTGAGACAAAAGCCAATGGACCAAAGCAGATGCGATCAGAAGAGGAATCCCCCAGCGATATGGAAGTTGCAGAAAATACCGAGAACGCTGGTGCCCTCCGGGATCAGCGGAAACGCGTATTCCTCGTCGCTTCTTCCCGAAATCGCTCCATTCCTTTTCAGCTAACATGGCAGTGAATATGGCATTTTATTGGAAATAAGAAACGAAAAGCAAAGTTGAGAGAGACTAGCAATCATGACGGTCAAGGGGGCCGGCATATCATCGATTTCTCCAAAGAAAATGCGAGTTGCTTGGGTGGCCGTGCCCAAGCCAAAGCTGAACAAACTGGAAATATCGTGACGGACATGGCACGGATTCCCCAGATAAGAAAAGAAAGTGTGGTACCCATAGCTAGTATGCATTTAAGAATCGTAGTTAGTACGGAAACCTCGTACAGCGGTACTAGAAAGCTATTGAGAAGCGTGAAGCATTGGAAGAAGTGGAACATATATGAACAAACTGATACCCCACCGGCGACGCGATGGAGACCATGGACGTCGGTCAATCCCTGAATCAGAGCGGCGAACACCGTCCGATGTTGCTAAGCAACTGTCTCTGGAAAAAGCATCAGGCGTAACAATAAATGACTCAATCGCGTCACCAAGGACCAGCAGAAGACCCTGCGGCGGGCAGTATGCAGTGTATAGAATGACGCAGACCTTGATAACGTTCTCAATGATCACAAGGATCGATATGTGTGCTGGGTACAATCTGCAGGTTTAGGTTACCGGTTGACTGAGACAGTACTTCACCCGGGTTATATCGAAGGGTGACCATCGTTTGGCATTCGTCCTTACCGTGACAATATAGAGCGGCAGGGTACAGGATTGCACTTATCCTGGTGAGAACAGATCCATTCGGATGTGAATGAGAGTGGAAGGAAGTTCATGTCTCAAGGATTAGAATGCCCTCCAAAGAAGGGTTTGGCCCTGACTCGATGACTGCAATAAGGTGCCGATGCAACCCTTGGAAGGGCGTCCCGTAGGCATCGATACACTCGATTGGTGTCAACTTGTCAAGTTGACCCTGTCTCGCCAACTCCCACGTGTCTTGCATCTGGTCTCCGTAAGTCCCAGTTCGTCTGAAAGTTGAGTTGATATCCAACTGAGCAAAGGGAACGGAAAATATCGAGACCTCCGTAGAGGATGAATCCTGGATCGAGAAAACGTAGTATTCCGACACAATCTATATCGACGCAAATACGATGGAGTTGTACCTGGAAATCGTTAAGTTTATTGTGAGAGAAAAAGGGAAAGTTCTTGTGGCTGACCAGATGGTGACAGACACGTTCGTTACGAGAACCAGGAGCGAGGCAAGTGCTCCCATGGTGAGACTGAACTTCCATCCCAACAGTTTGGATGATTTGACCTTGCGCTTCGAAATATCGGGGATCTCGGGCGGTAGAGAGTTGGTTCCTAGGTTCTTAGAAGGCAAGAGGTCAGTTAGGATGTTGGCCAACTCGATATCTGTGACACATATCGATAGCTCAAGATACACGGAAACAGGCAAGTTAGCTCTCGGCAGGGTTGTGTATGATGTGCGCTGCAGGTTTCCTTGTGCTTGCAGCGGCTTGCGACCTTTCGTCTGCAATCTATAGGCTTGTTTAGCGAGGTTGAAGCTGTATTACCTGGAACAATAGGACACGGCGAAAAGCAACCATCTAATTAAAATGACCGTGGTCATACAAGCGTCCAAGCCGCAAAGGTTACTTAAGAGGGAATGAGCTAAGTGAAGGTGAAACGATACGACTACCGAGGAGTGACGTCAACGTTGCAGCCTGATTGATTTGATCTTCAGGTGCCGCCCGTTTCTTCAAAGTAGCGAGCCGCAAGAAAAGCCCAGCTAGCATATAGTGAAAGTTAAAAATGTAGATAGTTATCATGAAACAATTGGGCATGATGCGCATTTCACGGACAATGAAATGTTCATATGGGTGTTTAAAGTTGTAATTTTCCTAGTGATACCTGTACATTAAGAAACATTCGCTGTATCACATTTAGGTCGGATAGTAAGGTTTATATTTCGGTACTTAGTTACTAAAGAAGGTGTAAGAACTAAGGGGATGCTTAAAGTGTTATATGATAATGGGTTTAGGGTATAGATTAGTTAAAAAAGGCACTTCGCTAATAGAGTGGCGATGAACTGAGGGTTGAGAACTAAAGTTGTGAGAATAAACCCTAAATAAGAGATTAGAGGTAATAATAAGATTGTACAAGAGCTTAAAGTATCAGACTTGGATATGCGAGAAACCTCGCTTTTGGAAGACGTCGGATATTATCGAGATCCTATGTAATAACAAGATAAAACAGCATCTATGATTTAGTTTACCCCTCCCCTTACAATAATTTTAGGAGCTTACACTGTCCTTCTCTGTCCCCCGCTCTCATGAAGATCTTCTATGTGTCTGGAAACACTACCATCATTACTTAGACTATATAGACTCATCGAGGACTACGCACTTGTGGAGTCTGTTAAGGTAGTGGAGGTCTAGTTAGCTTTGTCATAAGTACTTAGAAGAGGAAGGGAACCGTACTTCTTCCGCCGGAGCGGCGGCGATAGATGGCCAGAGGGCCGGCCTTTTGGGCTGCATGGTGGTCAACATGATGTATCAGAACATGAAGGTTGATGACGTAGCATACAGCATTGCTCCCCACAGAGGGTGAAGATTGGGCCGACTGCAATTTTTTCAGTGCCGTTATCCAGGATTAGCGAGCGGGCAGGCAAGGCATACGAACAACCGCTTCTAGATCGTTGAGAGTTAGCAATTAAACAAAAGAAACCATCTTGGACTAGCATAATAAAAATATATTAGGTTTCCCCCGTTTGACAAACACCCATACTCTAACCATCTTAAAAAGAGTGATACGTACTGGGAGTTTGTTCTGCTTCGTGCGAGATCCAACGTTTGCTTCGTGCGAGATCCAACGTTAGCTTCGTGATCAAGAACTTTCTTCTTGAAGATGGGGGCGATAGAGACTGGATGGACGTGAAACTTCCACAGCTAAGACTTACCTGGGACTTTTCCGCCATTCTTTTCTGAGCGTGAGCATTGTCATTTTAGCAGAGCGGGTTGCAGCGTACTTGTGTTCTAATCCTGATCAGAATGAGACATTGCTAAGGATCCGGGACAGCAAAAGAAATGCGTACTTGTTGAGAATGATCGGACTTCCACGCGTAGGCGCTTGTAAGTACTGATCTGTCGTCTGTGCCTGGAGACAATTGTCGGCTATTGACACATCGTCGGCCTCGGAGGGTGGTTGATTCATGAACGAGGGATCCTTGGTGTTGAAGAAATAATTGAAATAATTGAAGATTGTCCTGATTGTTGAAGGATGAGAAAGTATGATGTTTCGCGTCTCTGTACTGGCTCTGGTCATGACAAGAAGTCAAAGACCAGGCTCCCAGACGGCACTACGTGGAAGTTGCAGAGTCCGGCTTCGCCGCCTGACCGATCTTTCTTCCCAAAGAATAGCAAGGGTCGGCCCCCTTTCGGGCCCTTTTCAAGAAAGAGTACAGTGCTATGGGCAAAGCCCAAGTGCAATCCGCAAAACAGTGGCGCAGCTCGAAAGCCCGCGCTCGTGCTTGCACTACGCACAGGTGCGTTGAATTGAACCGGTCGCAAGGGCAACGGTCCTCACACAAAGGCCAACCCCCAGAAGAGCAAGTCCCCAGAAGAAAAGTCCCCAGACGAACGAGCCCCCAGAAGAACCGACTGGGAGTGACAGGTCAGTAACGAAGGGGCAAGGCCGATGATGACTATTCACTAGGTTTGGTATTGCCCCATTGCCCCGTTCATAAGATGGGGAGTCTTCGGTGGTACGACAGCCTGGAACGCGTCCCAATCGACAGTACGGTGCGTCGTATCCGAAGCGGGCAGTCATCGACGCTCGGCGGAGAATTGTGGGCACCTTGATCATGTTCGTTTACTCGGAGGGGCTCGAGGTAGATGGCTCGCGAGTCTTTGCCTGTTTGCAATTAGCAGAGGACTTGGAGACGGTCTGAGAAGGGCGCCAGTGGCCGATGGATGCAGCGAGCTTCCTACGTCACGAGCCGAAAAGCCTCGATCACGAGCTGAAAGGCCTCGATCACGAGCCGAAAGGTCTCGTTGACGTTGAAAGGGGTGGTGCTTGGGATGGATTGAGGGAGTGATGATGTTGGAGCGAGGTTTGTGTCGTGGCCGAACGCCCAGGGGTACCCAACAAAAACGCCCTCGCACCTGCCCTCAACACTTGAACCAGCAGCTGTTACCACTTGGCAGGACTGGTAGACCTACCACCTGCCGCCAGCTTGGCTCTTATTGGAAAATTCACGTGAGTCGCCATTTCGTAGACCTGGCCATGCTATGAATCGAGGCAAGCACTTGGGGTCCGATGACCAATCGTCACAACTCTGAGAGAGATTCAAAATGCTTCATCCTTGTTGCTGTTTCAAGAGCTGGCTTCATGAATGTGAATGTGCCTTGCGTTTGGATTCGAGTCGTTCTTCGGGCCGATTGGCCTTGCAAACATCTAGTCATAATCACTTTCTGATCCCCTAACTCACATCTATGATCCTTTATCACCCTTACTACCCTACCTACTATCGATCCATAAGGCATTAAGTGTTAGTTTAGGTCTCGGTCATTAGTGCGCATTAGCTATTATTAGGCATTAAGTATTAGTACCGATGTATATCTGATTTATCTCTAAGTGTTTAAGCGGCTGCCAGAGTGTCTTTCGTTACGGTGGCAGATGGTGTTTCTCTTCTGGTTCAACGCAAAGCCTGGGGCAGAATGTCGCACTTGGACCGCTCCACCAGTCGGACATCGGCGTCGAAGATTCAGATTGGATACGCAGATGTTCTTGAACATCTCACGTTCGACAGGAGTCTTGCCATTCGGGCGCTAACGTTCAAGCAGCTCGACACTCCCAGAACCCAGCGGTCTGGTGCACCGCCGGACGCGCGCTCATTTGAAGTAGATAAAATAATTGCTCATGAATCTAAGACGATTTAAAGACTATGAAGCCTCTTTTTCACTTATTAGAACTTCTATTTCTATACGTATGCCGTCATTCGCGTCTTGATGTAACATCCTCGTCTACCACCCCTTCCAAGGAATCCAAGCGTCTCGCACAATGTTCTCCTCATCCGCGACGAAATAGACGAAAAAAGCAGCCGCCGTGATGCACGCGTGGTTGCAGAACAGATTCACCCGCTGGCCAACTTGGAAGACCTCGTCCACAGCTTGGCCCTTTTCCTCGGTCCCCAAGATGCCGTGCTCCTGCGACATTCGGACGACGCCCCACGCGGGATGTCCCACGACTCGACCGAAGCCTGAGTACGCACTTGATTCTCGCGATAGGGAGATAACCCCGGCGTTTACGAGTGCCTCGTTCCGGTCTGTGTAGACACTGCAGACTTCGGTTGCCACGTAGCTAGCCTGGGCTGCTTCGGGCACCAATCCAGTCGCCACTTGTTGCAGATCATTGCAAGGGAAGTTGCCTATTCGGACGAATGATTAACCCAGCTCTTCGGTCTATGTGAACCAACTTACCGGCGTGTAGCTCTATCTTGATATTGGACGGCACATCCGTTTTGAGGTTCTCCGCCACGTGAGCGGTAGGCGTAGAGCCAATCGACACGACAATCTCACGGTCAGCTGGAAGTAGCTTTGCAGCTTCGACAACGCTAGAGATCTCCAACCCGAGGACATCCTCAGCCTCGCTGCGTGAACGGCCAGCGTAGGAGTGTCCAGCATGGCAATAGAATCCGTAGATATGCACCGCCGAGGACGCCTCAGCGCGTTCCACCAAGCGACGGAGAGCAGGGCTGTTGGTTGCGACGCCAGCTCGATGTGAACCGACATCGAGCTTCACAAAAATGTCCCAAGGCGTCTTCTCGCCGGCTTTCTCGAGATGAGCTATTTGCTGCTCATTGTCGACCATCAGGATTATGCGTAGTGACGCTCGCAGTTCGGTGAGCCTCGGCAAGATTCCTGGATAAATGGGCAGGCCATAGAGACACTATCACAAGCTTTAGCTACCACTCTTAGTTCGAGATTTTGGTCAATCACTCACCTCATCCAAGATGCCCTCCTTGGCTAAGGGAAGGACGCCTCGAATTTCGGCCAGGGTAGACGCAACAATGCCCCTGTATTTGCCTTCTCCGAGCATCAACCTCGTAACCTCGAGAGTCTACATCGCCACAATTAGCATCCCGGTTTGTGAGAGGATCGCGGACCAGAAAACATACCTTGAGCGTTTTAACATGTGGCCTGAAGGAGATACCGAGCTTCTCCACATCGCGATGAAGGTTCTCGATATTCTGCTTTAGCACGGGCAAGTTGACGACAAAGGACGGTGTGGGCAGCTCGGTTGTCGGTTCTCCAATGTACGAGCTGTAGTTTTCCAGCGAATAGTCCATCTCAGAAGTGGGAAAATGATGGCGATTATTTGGAAATCAGGATCGCGGGCGTGTTTGTTGAAGCACAAAGAGCCAGCGACTAAGAAATGGACTTGAGGGGTCTTGAGTTTTGCGGGGCTCTGCGCGACACCGCGGTATTTGAAGTGCGGATGCAGTCCCGTTTTACCCGTGGCGGAGTCCAGAAGATGAAGCCGAGACCGGTCACAATCGTCGTTGTCCAAAACATCTCGGCCAAAGTTTGTGAAGCCTGATTGTGAGACTGCATTTGTTAAGGTGCACATGCATTCTTTGTTAATCTTACTCGTACGCCCTTGGCGCTGATACGCTGCATCTGACTTTGGCCGAGCCGACGCTCATATAATCCCAATAAATCGGCTCTGTGTGGATTCAAGAAGCTATTCTACTGATTTCCATGCCTACCACGACTCAACAATGGACTTCATCTTGGGTTGCAAGGGCGGAGAGATGGAGGTGTAGTCAAGCATCGCAACTCGGCTGTATCCCATTAAGATGCAATGAACCACTTGTTGCAAAATTGAGATCCGATCGAAAGCGGCTATTGGGAGCACTTTAGTCTATAGTTACATACCTTGTGTCACTCGAGAATCCCCGACTACATCATGGGGAATTGCTTACTTGGTTGGTACGACGGCACGTATGGGGACCAAGACAGCTATCGATACGGAGTTGCTCCGAGGTTACCATTCCAGGTGCTCCTATCACTAAACCATCTAGACCTAAAAATGAGGACTGATGCATTTTGTCTGACTAGTGGTCAATCACCGCGCACACGAGGTGCCATAGCGGAAAAGCGTACCATTGGTTGGTGATCTTACGCTCACATTTGTGCTCCGCCAATGTTGATGTCAGCATCTAGTCTAGTTTGTCAGACTCACCAAATGGCTAAAATTAGACTGTTTTGAAAAGAAGTCAGAGTCCCCAGCAGCTTCGTCTTCCCTAGTTGATACTGTAGGCTTGGTGCTTGGGCATCTTATTGAAACCCGGAGGAAGAAGACGCAAATAAGACCTTTACTTGTGTATTGACCTCTCAAGAAATACCATTTTGCCATCCTCCTGTTTCAACCAACCAAGTCGATGGCCGGAAATACGCATGAACCGGTTTCCACCAAGAATTAATACCATATATGAAATAATTACCACAGGTATAGCCACCGTTCAAAAGTATTCGCAAGCTAGAACCCCAATTAAAGCCACATCCTTAAACTGATCAAATGAAAAGTTATCTGCTTCCATCCCCCGATCCTCCTCGATTGTCGTTCTCAGAATCTTAGCAAACTCGCAAACTTTAGTCGAAGCCTCCCATTGTGAGTCCCTGCAGTCCTCGTGGATCTCAATGAATCTGCGATCAGATTGGGAAAAGACCCTTACTCCAGTAGCCTCAGATTGCTCCTTAGCAGGTACACATGGCTTTCGTTTCATATTGTAGTCGATGAGCCAAATTGTCTGGCCGTCTTCTAACGTCGTAACTCGAGACAAGTACTGAATCATGTTCGAAATTTCGATTGCCCGCCATGTCAACCCCTCCATTGAATCGCCCCATGATGATTTGAACTCCAGTGCTATGTTCTTCAACCCATTGAACTTCCCGATATACGAGCCAATTGGGATGCACCTGGAAATCCCATGGCAGTCAACATTATCGTAGCAATGAGGCTGAAGGATAAAGAGGTCTTGGCTTGGAACGACAGTCACATAGTGGTCGATTGAGTCGTCCCCCACGAAATAGCCCGTTGCTGGCAACTTGCCCGTATGCCAAGGCCAGCCTCCTTTCCGGAATGCATTACACATTCTTTGTTGGAACCTACGCTTCATAACTGATCTTGATTCTTTGCAGGAGGTCCAAAGGCCCCCATCAATCAGGTATGTCGACCGGTTGTTGTGTGTCCACGAAGCCGATGTGTTCCAAGACTCTCCCAGCTTCGTTTGGCTTGTTGGGGCTGAAAGTTGAAGTTCTTCCCATCGATACGCATCCGCTACCTCGAGAGTCCTGTTTTTAACGGCATCCTGATCTTCTCGCCAGTTGGAAATGGCAAAGACATGGGCTCCAGGACAGTTAGGTCGGATGGCGAGATTCCATATTTTGTTTCGCAATTCCCATGGAAGGTGGAGGAATTTATGGAAGTTTTGAGACATGTCGCTGACGGGGAATATGGATGGAACTGGTATAGCTTAGGTGTATTAAGGCAAGTAAGTGAACGGTCTTGTTTTGCTGAGTGAATATAGGTGGAAAAGATGCAGCAACGAAGGAACGGGCATGGCTTAAAGTTTTAAAGCCAACACCAATCAAGCTTTTTATCCCGTACCTCCATGTCGGGCCACTGGAACACAATGGTCTGAAACTCAGAATAGCTACCTTGACTCCTATGTGAGAGGCGCCAGGGCTTTAGGACCTAAATGGACATCCAAGGGATGGCTAGGGACCATTGTGTCCGCTTGATGATATTATGCGTCGGTCATCGGTAAGAGCTGCCTCCTCCATAGAAAGTAAAATGGAAACATTGGCGGCGAATCCTGGAATTAAACATGGCGGAAAATGACGTACGTATCCTGTCGTCTCTCGACCACGCTTGAGCACACACCTGTCCCCAACCGCTTTCTGGAGTCGCATCCGTGTCGTTAGTAGATTCATGGCCAAATTTCCTATAGCCTTTTCTTCGACAGTTAGACGTTATAAGACAATGTTAGACCACCTAAGGATTGTGCGGTTAACAGAAAGCTTAGGGAGTTTTATAGGGAGTTTTATTACTTTTCAGAACGACGTTATTATTAAACCAATAAGGTATATATAGAGTATCTGCCTTTGGCCCTGAATGATAGCTTTTATAGCTGTCGTTTACAGCCAGGCTAAATTCTGATCTCTTGACGGGAAAGCTTGGGATGTTGAAAAAATATAGCATATTGTTGAGAAACTCCCCCAAGCTCGCAGTGGCCGTCTGTTCGAAGGTGTTTGGAAGGTGGGAACCGTATTGGTGGTTCAGAAGGCCTGTATGGCGCAGTTGAAAAAAAAAACGACAAGCACGCCCCGTCCGCGACTGGCCGGACTGGCGGCCAGGGCGACGCCTTGGAAGAAGTTGGCATCACCATCGGCCGAGAGGGCCGACAGAGGCCGCGAGGCACCTGGCAACAACAGACTTGTCGCAATGGATGAGCAGGTCGAACGGAATGGCCGTCTCCTCGAAGTTGGTTCCGTGAGTAAAGGCGGCGCCGTTGATGTCGCTGTTGTCAGAGCAAAGAGCCTCGTCGATTATGCGTGTCATGTTCATGGCCAAGGCGTTAGACCGGCTGGGCGATAGGCTTGTCCTGTTAGACGTCCAGTTGGAGATGGCCAGCTGAGACACGTTGAAAAGGTACGGATTATAAGCAATTGTCTCCTCCGCGGCGATATTGAATTGGCTATACTGAGTGTCATCTAGGGCGCCGTACGAGGATCTCCCCCTACCAGAGTACCGCCCGCCGAACAAAACCTTCCTGTGTATTAGCCTTCCTACTGCACAACAACAACACCAGCGCCAGAGAGAAAACACAAAATCTTAGGTAGGGTCTGGTTTACCCCAGGCCATTGCAACCATAATAATTCGCTTGAACACGTGCTTCTTACTGGGATGTCGAGGCTGGCTGCACAGGCGAGGCGACACTCAAAGTGGCCAAAACGGACAACGGCACAGTCGGAAAACCGTTGGTCTTCAAGATCATGGTTTTTACGGTACGTGATTAATTAGACGAAACTCATCAACATTTAGTCGTAAAGCACTTTTCAGATGAAGAGGCACCGATGATGTGCTGCGTAAGAGATCAGTTAGAAACTGAGGGGTACCGTGTCTATAGTCAAATTACGTCTTTCGTCTAGTGTTATTGCGTGCTAGAAGCAGCATCACAATACGACAAATGGGTTCAGGATTCATCATCCTCGAGCACGTAGATGTTGTTCAAAGTGCTGCAACATACTATCAGCGTCAGACCACGAAATGTGCTCAAACTTGCTCTGGTCACCGCTTATTTCAACGGGAACGATGGCAGGTCTTACCGAAATTACCGTCGAGTGCTTGCTCGAACCTTAATCATGGTACTTGGGGGATCGACAAAGGGCCCTGGGGCCACTAGGAATGTGACGGAGTGTACGTAAAAGCGACAGATACCTCGTTGTCTTGGCGGGCATAAGTATTCTGTGCCCGTAGTAAGACTAAGTAGGCTTCCACGGCCTCAACTGCTGGGGTATCTGCTCCACTGCGTCCCTATCGGGACCGCTTTCCTAGAATGGGATATCCGAGCCTTGTCATCCACTCCGCCTATATACGTAATTGAGCAAGTATCACGGCGATGAACGTGTCAAAGTCATGCATGATTCCTAGCCGATACAAAATTACACTAGGTTCAGCCTTTCGAGAACAGTCCACAGCTGTTGGAAACCTCCTCCGACGCTAAAAGCCTCGATGCCGCGGGACCGAAGGGTCGAGGCCCCCAGTCTGCTGGCATCGCCGTTGTAACACACCAGAGCGACGGCTTGGCGGTTCTCGCGAGCAAGTTTGAGGAGCCTCAGCGCAGGTTGCCGATCAAACGTGCTTTGGATCTGTGTCCAGATTAGATGAACAGCATTGGCGTCTCCAAACAGATCCCCATTCGCCAGCTCAGGACCCAAGCCGTTCAACGACGTCAAGAACGAGCCGGGTAGGTGCCCTGCTTTGAAGGCCGCTGGACTTCGAAGGTCCAAGACCAGAGTCGATGAGAAGTTCTGCGCGGGGAAGTGGCTTGGGCAGCAACCAAGTTTCTCCTGGCCCAAGCTTGGGATGAGGTTGAGTAAACGTGGTATCCAAGAGCAAATTGGATTACTGCGCTTATGCAGCACTCTGTAGACCGGGAGATCCTTTTGAGAGCCGATCAGGGACTCTAGGCTCGGACCTGCGGTCTGGTCACCCGACTCCGTCCTGCCCGTGCCAAACAGAATGACTGCGGCGCTCTGGGCGTCCAGTATCCATCTTTCATCGTGCTTGGCTTGGTCGCACTGCAACAAGATCTATGATACGGTTTCGTCAGCAGGCGTGGCGCCTCCCCAAAGGTTCCAACACATGATGTTGTAGTTGCAGAATAGAACAATTCTCACCTCATTCTCGATTGGCGGGAATTCGTCGGTTCCAAGCTTCTGGAAGTACACGGACAGATACTGGTATGGCAAATCGCTGCACGAAAACACGCACGAGATTTCGCCCGTCCTCTCATCCCTCAAATCGGCCAATCCGCCGGCCTGTTTGAGCTTTGTGATGTAGTCCAACAGGCCCTGGAGCGCTTGGCCAGAAGACGGGCCGGCGATGAGTCCCTCGCGCGAGAGGCGCATCGACATGCGGTACGAGTCAACGGAGGCGACCTCAACTCGGCTGTCGACAGTGCCCTGCCATGGGAACCCGGAGGTATGGAATCCGTGGAAATGCCTGGGCCCGGGGGTGGGATCGCCAAATACGTTGAAGACGCTTGCGGCATGTTCAGTCGCTGATGGGCGATCCGAAAGATTGGGAACAGGTGAAAGGACTGCTTACCCTACGACCTTGACTGACGACTTCTGGGACTTGAGGTGCACGCCTGTTCCGGTGATGGCTCCTAGGTCACATTGGAATGTTAGCAGTCTAAAGATGTCGGATGAAGATGCGTCGAGGGAGAGACGCTTTTGTTTGGTTTGAAAGGACGAGTATCACCTCCGGTTCCCACTGTCGCGCAGAAGATATTGATCTCGGGAAGCTGCTTGAAGATTTGGGGGCCCGTCCATTCTTCGTGTGCCTTCCAATTCTGATGGAGACTTAGCTATGTGTACTGACACTGGCTACGGGCGAGTGAAACAATACATTTGGGTTATCGTACTGCCCGGGATACACCACGTCGCCATCTTGTGAGGCCTTTTTCCTCAGTCTGCACATGATTCCGGTTGGATCGGTAGGCTCCTGCTGGGCCAGTCCGCCGTAAAGACATCTGGCGCCGATGAAAGTCAGATGGCCCGGGGAAGCCATTGGGTTCGGTGTGGATAGGGAGACTCACGGGCGTATACCAAAGAATCGAAGCAGACTCAAAGACTCTGGCGATTTCTTATTCGTCACATAGGCATCCACGTCTTCGTTCCCCCAAAGGACCCGGGCAATGATGCCGAGGGACAGGACTGTAGATCCGGAACTTGCCTCGACAATTTTCTTGTCCCGAGCTTTGGGTTCGTTTCTCAGCATCTTCAAGGCTGTTGATGTTGTCCGTCAGCGAGAACTTGCGGGTTATGTAGATGCGATGGGCGCTCGGCACAGCGCATCTGAGCACGATGGGGAAGGAAACCGAGCTGGACGAACCGGGCAGGGACTTGATATTCTGAGCTGGTAAACAAGTGAGCATTTTTGCGTATATCCGTACATTGTCTCCCTTAAAGGGGTTCAGGCGATCGGGCAGCTCGATCAGAGGCAGAGGCGGGTTTTTGTCCGGGTCAAAATAGTCGGCCACCGAGCGAGAGCCGCGGAAGACGTTGTCATGACTCGGCATTGTTGAGAGGCTACAGTTGGCTGGGATATCAAGTCGACGTTGACCAGAACGGAGCGATGATGCAGGTGTTGATATAGTGGTCTAAACGTAATATCACAACGTATTCGTCTAGGATCGTACAAAATGAGCTCGAATGAGATGATTTTGAATCGGAACACTCCGTTTACATACAGCAGCGCTTAAGATCCCTATGGACTTCTTGGATTTCTTGCCGCGAGGAGGTACATGTATTGCACCATTGACCTCTGCAGTACTATTCTCCAAGGGGAAAGACTTTGGGTTTCCGAGTATTCTACAAGCATAGGTACGTGCCACGGAGAGATGCCCGTATTTTCGCGTCATGGTTATGAGCGTTAGTCTGTATACAGTAGAAGTCAGTAGTCCAACCTGCCGGCGAAAGACACATCTAAAACGAGAGCCAAGCATTGATCGACCACACCCCTTCCGCAATTGTCCAATCTCCCGAGAGGAGATCCCAAGATGGCCGCATGTGAGTCGGCATATGTGCCTTTGCGGAGAGGAGAAACCTAACATTATGGGTCCGGCGCGGGTATATAAAACATGCTCAATATCGATGGTGACGTTCGTTTAAGCTCTGACTGTACTCGCGCTGTCTCCGAGTCTGACCATCATGGGAAGCGCTTACATGTAGGACCAGGCCGGGAGGCACGGGGCCGGAGACCGTGACTAGCAGGGATCTTCCAGAACCGCCCTGGAAGCCGAACCCACCGCGTTGAGGCCTTTAATGGGACTTGCGGGGGAAAACTTGCTCATGGTAAGACGCCACCTCTCGGGTATAGCCCAGGGCGGCGAGGGTATACTTGTGCGGCACTCAAAGTCGAGGGTGTGCTGCAGCATGCTACTCGGTAGAGCTTCGTGAAGCAACTCTCGACATTGAGGCACGGATCATGTCTTACTCAACCCGTCGGTTCGATCCGCCTTCGTTGGCCTCGAGGGCCCAGGCAATGAGCGATACCCCCAGGCTGAGCTGGAGTGTTTTTCTAAGGTCTGGTGAAACAGCCGGTGAGCAGCAACATGGGAAACCAGCCCTGTAAGATGGCGTTCAGCATGGACTAATAGGAAAGCTCGATAGTAACGCTTCGAGTTGCGGAAAGTACTGTTGGAAATGCATCCACGTCAACTGGGCAAGATCACTGGTATCTGGACATGGAAATTGTCTCCGATGCCGCAGTAACCGCGAAGCCAGAGCAGGGCTCTTTTACCGTCCATCTCGATGATGCTGAAATCAACGAGACCATCGCCAACTTTCTTGAGAGGCTGATCAAGGATCTATCCACCAGTAGTGGCAGCAGCAGCAGTCGAGAGGATTGCCGTGCAACTCTTTTGAGGTTGGCGTTCTCGAACGAGGCTGGCACGGTGGTCAGGTCAGACTTTCTCGGCTACAGGTTGCATGGCTGCAAAGATATCAGTCTGGCCGTGGGCTTTCTACAACCATTGTCACCAGTGACTCAGGTCAACGCAGATGAAGCCGCCGGTATCAACACCAGCAGTGACTTTCTGGCGCTTCTCCGAAGTGCGGTAGGCGGTGTCATTGCCCACGCAGGCGATGGCATCCAGGCGTTGCGTTCCCGACTCGGCGACGAGTTTGCGAAACGCCTCTCCTTTCCGTGGACAGTCCAGGGGCCGCTGACGCCACAGCGCGTCTTCTGGGTCCAGGGACGCGCCAACATCGAGGCCAGCCGGCAGTTCTACGAAGCCGCCCGGGCACTGGGCATCTCGCTCGTCGTGCTGGACGAGCCCGGGCACTGGCTCCAAGACGACGCCGGACCTCACGCGCACTACCGCGAAGCGTTCATCCCGATCAGCATCGACGGCGACAAGGGCCTGACGCAGCGCATCGTGGACGCGGTCCGGGGCTACCCTCGCAAGGTCAACGGCATCGTTTCCATCAGCGACGTGCGGCTTCCGCTGGTCGCTCGGGCGTGCGAGATCCTGGGGCTGCCCACGTCGACGTCCGCGGCCTACATGCTGGCCGGCAACAAGGGCGCATCGCGAAAACTCGAGGCCGCCGCTGCTGGCGAGGACCAGGGCTTCGTGCTCGAGACGCTCCAAGATCTCGACGCGGTGCTGGCGCAGAGACGGGGCCAGCTGCGCTACCCACTCATCGTCAAGCCGTGTACGGGCTGGAACAGCGATTGCGTGGTCAAGGTGCGCAATGAAGACGAGCTCCGGGTCGCGGCGCGACGGGCTTCGGAACGACACGCAACATCGCCAGCCAGCAGCACGGGCGTGGTGGTGGAGACGTACGTCGACGGGCCCGAAGTCGACGCCAACTTCATCGTGCTGGATGGCGAGGTGCTGTTCTGCGACATCACGGACGACTTCCCGTGCTCGGGCGACCTGCCGGGGACCGAGACCACCGACGCCGCGAACTTCATGGAAACGCTCATGGACGTGCCGTCCGCGCTGCCAGACGACGAGAAGGAGATGATGCGGGAGTCGCTACGGAAGAGCATCACGCGCCTGGGCTTCCAGTCGGGCGTCTTTCACTGCGAGGCGAGAGTGCGTGGATCGCGGGCTTACTACGCCGTAGACGCCGCGAGTGGTCTCCTGGATCTACATGTCCAAGACGAGCGCACTGGCACCGCCGCGCCGTCGTGCTTCTTGCACGAGGTCAACGCCCGGCCGCCGGGGTACATCAACTGCGTGGCGGCGCTGCTCGCTCACGGCGTCGACTACTACGCCGTGCGGCTTCTGCTCAGTCTGGGGCCGCGCGAGGAGGCCCGCGTCAGGGCGCTGGCGCAACCGTTCCTGCACGGGCAGCCGCAGTACGTGCTGGGCATCACGGTGCTGCCGCCCACGCGGGAAGGCGTCATGGCATCGGAAGACGCCGTGGGCGAGTTTCTGGCGGCGAATCCGGAGCTTCAGCGCCACGCCGTCGACTTCCAGACGGTCAAGAAGAGGGGGGAAGTGGTGCAGGGGCCGGGATCGAGCGAGCTGTGGTGCGTAGGGTATGTGACTGTGGCAAGCAGGGAGGGGAGAAGGGCATGTCTCGAGCTGGCCCGGCAAGTGAGAGAGAGGTTTGATTATAGACTTGAGGACGAGTAGAGGAGAAATGGGCCTGCATCGACATACTTAGTAAAGTTATGTACCTAGACACTCCAGACTGATATGTGGCCCACACCAGGGTGATCGCAGTAGAGCTCGTACTAGACCAGTATCTTATGCTTAAAACTCTTCGAAGGCTACTAGCTTGTTTCTACCAGCCAAATGCCTCATCCACCAGCACGTACGGTCGGCTCAGCGGGTTCGTCCTCGTCGTCTCAACAACCATCCGCCGCACATCGTCCGCCATGCCCGGAGGACCGCAAACCACCACGGCCAGCGCGCCATCCTGGCTTCCCACCAGCTCCTTGCCCAGTATGGCCTCCAGTTCCAGGCGCTGGCCCACGACCGTCTCGACCTGCACGCTGCCCGGCAGCCCGGCCAGAGTCGGCGCGAGGGCTGTCGCCAGGCCCTCCGTGCGGCTGGACCAGAACAGCTTCGTGCTCTCGGGTGCGCCTTTCCGCACGTACGGCAAGCAGGCGGTGATGCCCACGCCTCCCGCGATGCACAGCAAGTCGCTGCATTGCGCGAGCTGCGATGAGGCCTGGCCGGAGTGGTGGTAAGGCCCCTCGAGCAGGACGCGGAGCCGGACTGACGGCGCTCCGCTCGCTCCGTGGACGCGCGATGCGAGCTGCTTGGTGACGCCGTCACGAGTCCGCGCGTAGAAGATGGTGGAGTCCCCGTTGCTTCTTATGCTAACGGATGGCGTAGTATCAGAAGGGCCTTGAGATACACTCACAGCCTTCTCGGGATCTGCCTCGCCCAGAGTAACACCGGCGTCGGGCGACGGCTGCTCAGAGTCGCGACTCGCTGGGGCTGAACCGGCCACGGAGAAGGGATGGGTCTCCCAGAACCGCCAGCCGAGCGTCGGGAAGCCCAGGTACACGACGCCGTCCTCGAGACGCTTGCCCTCCACCTCGATGCGGATGTACTCGCCGTCAGCGTCTGGAACCACCGTGACGACGGCCATGCGGCTGCCCTGCCAGGCTGTCCGGACCAGCCGGAGGACGCGGTCGGCGCCCCAGATGCCGCCGGCGATGAAGATCCAGATCTCGTAGCCCCAGTTGTATTCATACACGTACCAGATGTGATAGTAGTACCCGATGATGAACAGCAGGGACAGGACGATATGCGACGCGAGAAAAAGCTCGTAGAACTTCTGCCGGAACCACAAAAGCGAGAAAGGCAGGATGGCGCTGACCGCCACCGTGGCGACGATGCCCCAGATCCAGTACTTGCGCACCAGCTCGTCCTCGTACGTGCCGCTCAGGAGGTAGTTGGCTAGGAGCATGAAGGAATGCACGACGGTGTGGAAGATGGCCCAGTAGCCGAGCCAGCGGTGCAGCAGGAGATAAGTGCCATAGCTCCAGTCGGTGATGTAGAGCAGCACGTTGTTGCGCGCCGCGAAGAGGAACAGCGCCACCACGTTGCCCATGGCCATGACGCCCGCGCGGTTCCCCACGATGCTGATCGTCTGCATCTTCAGAGACGTGAAGCTGGCCTGCGGCTGGTGGATGACGTACGGCCCGAGCCACAGCAAGATGTTGAGGATGCTGATGACCACGATGTACAGCGCCTGTCCGCGGTTGGGTACGGTGCCCAAGGCGGCGACAGGCTCGCGGTGGCGTCTTCCGAAGGCGGCCGGATGGACCAACAAGGACTTCGAGTAGGCCCACCCGTGGCTCCTGGTGAGGCCGGGGAGGAATCGGGGCAGGGAGAGCGCTACCGGCAAGAAGATGGCGATTATCGCGATGACGATCCTGTGGAAAGAGCTGTTGTTAGCAAAGATGAAGAGAGGGAACATAAGATCCCCATCGCCGCTGGCTCCACTCACGTCATAGTAGAATGGCCGGCTTCGTTTGTCTCAAAGTCAGATTGGTAGTTGTACTGAAGCTGCCAGGCCTCGGGGTCGACAAAGCTGGTCTTGTTCAGCGGATCGCTGCCGCCAGCAGTCGTTGGCAGGGGGCTGGAGACGTTGAAAGTGACCAGGCCTTCGTTCGTGGCGGAGTCGTGACCGCCATGACGAGGCCAGAGCTTCGCCGTCCTCCTGCGGTGATCGCCGTGGTCGCCCGACGACGAGTTGGTGTTGTGGGCGGCGCCGGACTCGTCCTCCCGGGCCGCGTCCAGGGCGTCTTGGTACGACATGGCCGGCACGTAGTCGTAGCTGCCGAGGGTCCCGGTGCCCAGGTGAGACGCCCAGTAGTCCTCCACCAGGCTGGACGGAGGGTCGTCGCTCAGCGGACAGTAGGTGTCGATGCAGAGCGCCATGGTCTTGAGGAAGACGTGGTCGTTCACGAAGCATTCGGGCGGCGTCGTGACGGGGTTGTGAGCGGTGCCGTGGTTCTCAGACGACTCGGCCGGTGTGCACTCAAGCTGCAGCTTTCTGAGGACGTTGCGACAGGAGAAGCAGCAGGTCGGGTTGTACATGGTTTTGCCCCAGCCGATGAGTCCGGTGCCATCTGCATGGACGCCAACGGCGTACAGCGCGGCAACAAGGCCGGAGACCAGCAGATGAGCCGCGGGTGACATGGCGATGTCCAGTAAGGAGGTAGGCGAAAGCCTCGCGGCGGTTTAGATGAAAGCAAGATAGAAGGCGACGGCTACAAGGGAAGTCCTTGTGATAAGCGCAGCGAGCTGCTGCGGACCAAATCCGACTGTTTCTAGTCAATGCATTCAAGGTATAAGAGGGAGTTTGACAAGGCGCCGCCGTGAGCAGGGTTCCGACTACAACGGTAGCACCAGACACGCAGCTTTATAAAACGGGAAGACGAGTGGGGGGACCGAGGAGGAGACGAGCATGGATACATAAGACGAAACTGAGCTGGTTCTATTGGTAAACGAGCTCACGCTAGAAGGCCACGCCGTGAGGCTATCTGGACTACTCATCTACTCAGCTACCCGCATCCCGTTCACCATGGTTCCAGCCTGCAGATGATTTCTGTGCAGATCAGCAGCCTCCAGGCGTCGATGAACCTCTGCATGTTGTCGCGGAGAAGGTCCACCTGCTCGTCCGTGTACCCAAACCTGGCCGCAGCCCACGTCCAGGAGGGAGAAGGTAGGAGGCAGAGACTCCAGCGGAGGCAGCAGGTATTCCAAGCAGGTCGACACGTTGCGCGGCTCGAAGAGCTTGATCGTTTCGGTCTTGAAGCCAATGTGGTACTTCGCCTGAGCAGTGCCGGTAGGATCTGACGCCATCGTTGATGCTACGAGTCTGCCGCCGCCGCCACTTACTTCACCGCGGCCCGATGACCCCTTCTCTAGGCAATGCTATAAGTAACATCTTGCTCAAGTGTATGTCCTCTCGACCCCAGTGTTGCTCGACGCTCAGGAGGACAGCGCTCTAAGTCTCCTCTCTTGATGGTTCACGATCTGCGAGAACCCCCCACTTGTCCGCCGTGCCAAGAGAGCACGTTTGAGCGGGTTTGTCTCCCCTGGAATCTTGGCGTCAGACACGCCCTATACGCCAAGCCACCCCCCTCCATCCATCCCCAGTCGTGTACAAGTACAGGCGGAGTGTGTAAATATCAGGTAGATAATCTCCGTCTTGGCGGTGTACCTGGTCTGGGAACACCACTTGTCGCCTTGATAATTGATTGCTCGTCTCCAACGCCAACCTTACTGCCCACCGTATATGACTTCCGGTGCTGGTGCATGAAAAGCCTAACATGATAAGCACGTGTGGGAAATGGAAACGAACGTCGCCAAAGAAAAAAGCAGCTCGCCTGATGTGCCGGCTCAGGCCAGCCCCGAGCAACGCGATGCCACTGAGGAGGAGATCAAGTCCCTCCCGCACATCATCGACAAGCTCCCACCAGCAGCATGGGCTGCTGCTCTCATCGGAGCATCGGAAAGGTTCGGGTATTATTGCATAGTCTCGATATGGCGTGAGTATGCCATTCGCTTTCGAGAAGAGGAGTGCCTTCTTTCTGTTCGATAATTCCACCACCAGTCAGGCTGATCCGTTGGGCCCCTTCAGAAAATTACATGCAAAACGACCGCGGGTTTGACTCGGTTCCTGGCGCTCTTGGTCTCGGCCAGTCGACGGCCACGGCCATATCCAACGCCTTCTTCGTGTTTCTCTTCCTGATGCCGGCGTGCTTTGCGGTCGTGTCCGACATCTGGCTCGGGCGGTACAAGACGCTGCTGCTCGGGCTCTGGTACGGCCATCCTCCTAGCAACACCCCCATCTTCAGAAACCATGTGCTAACTAAGGGCACCAGTCTCTCCCTCTCTGGGTCATTGGTCATGTTCACCACATCTCTACCGGTTGCCCTGGATCACGGAGCAGGGGTGCCGGGGTTGGCTGTCGCCATGATACTGCTCGGGCTTGGTGTGGGAGCGACAAAGGCGACGGTTTCCCCTTTCATCGGTGAGGAACAACATGCGACCTACGTGGCGCTCATTGCCTCTGACTCCTGCAAGGCGACCAGTACACGCAACACAACCCGCGACTTGTGCAACAAAGTAATGGCGACTTGGCCGTTGTCGATGGCTCTCGAACTCTGCAGTTCTTATACAATGCCTTTTACTGGTTCGTCATCTGCCGGGGACTACCATATCAAGTCCGGCAGCCACTTGGACTAATAGTAATAGGTTCACGAACATTGCGTCGCTTTCATCCGTCCCCGCAACGTTCTTGGAGAAGGAAGTCGACTTCTGGGCTGCGTTCGTCATGGCGTCCGCGTCCATGGTACTTGCGTCGAGTCTTCTCCTAATCTTCAACTCTCGATTAGGTATGTAAGACCAACCAGGCAGCTGGGTAGAGGATCGAGCTCACACCGGAGGAACCACAGTCAAGGTTGTTCCCGGCGAAAACAATCTTCCAATGGCCATCAGAGTCCTGGGCATGGCAGCCCGGCATGGGTTCCGACTCGATCATGCCAAACAGTCTTACCAGATAGAAACTTGCGGCAACTCGGTTCCCTGGAACGACAAGTTTGTGGACGAATTGAAGCGAGGGTTACTCGCCTGCCGGGTCATGTCTGTGCCAAATCCCCTCTCACCCACTTCATGTGTTCGCCGGGACTGACTGAGTTTCCAGCTTCTCGTTTGCCTTCTTCTATCTGGCCATTACCCAGATGTTCAACAACTTCGTCTCGCAGGCCGGCCAGATGAAGCTGCACGGCGTGCCCAACGACATGATCCAGGCCATGTCTGGCGTAGCGTGCGTAGTATTCGGGCCCATAATCCAGGGCTTGTACAACTTCCTCGCAAGCCGACGCATTTCGTTTGGGCCCATGGCACGCATCGCAGTTGCGTTCCTGATCTGCGGCGGCGGCATGGCCTACGCCTCGGGGCTCCAACAGATCATCTACCACGCTGGGCCATGTTACGACGCGCCGCGAGCGTGTCCCGCGTCCGATGGTGGTCGCCTGCCCAACGACGTCAACGTGTGGGCTCAGCTGCCCATCTACGCCGCACTGGCCGTGGCCGAGATATTTGGCCTGGTCACCACCAGCGAGTACGCGTACTCCAAAGCGCCCAAGGGCATGCGCAGCATCGTCCAGGCTATGGTCCAGTTGAGCGGCTGTCTCGGCGCCGTGATGGCCATAGCCATCAGCCCCGTGTCGCGGGACCCCTACCTGGTTATCCTGTATGCCGTTATTGCTGGCATCATGGGGCTCTGCTCGGCTCTGTTCTGGTGGAAGTTCCGTAAATATGACGAGATGGACCGCGAGTTGAACAATCTGGATCGCGAGCGCGAGGACTCTGGGGAAACAAGAAGCTCCCCGGCGTGATACAAGGAAGCCTCGTGCTGAGGCGGGGTTGTGAGCGGTACGTGTCAAAGCCGGATGTGCCTCGCTCGTTTATCTAGTCCTTACAGCCCGCCTTAGCTAGGCATCTTCAAGCATGTGCCTCATTTAGAGTCTAGAGATGAGGATTCGGTGCAAGCGATGCGCTGCGGCTCGGAACCGATTTTGACGGCTGGGCAGCACCGTGGAGGGTTCGAACTGATATGAAGCCTGCTTCTCCTGCCGGTAGTACATCTAGTTATTTCCTCTACTTTCGAAGTTCAGATGAGACTAAGTCTCTAAGTACTGCGTGTGAAACGGCTCACGTCCTGGTTGTCTGCCGATAATTGGACACGTCCATCTCGACCAAGTTCCATACTGTGGCATAGAATCACACCAGAACAAAGGCAGTATGTATGAATAAGAACCCGCGTTAAAAAAGCTGCAAGAATACATTCGCAGCCTCAGACTTATAAACCTATCTTGATGAGCAAATGTCGGGTCGCTTGAATATTGCGCGGTCAATCGAGTACGACCGAAAGGGGAAAGGTGAACATGCTCTGTGGCATGACAGCATGGCTCTTGGTCACGAAGCATTAACGTTTTATCTGAAGAGGCCGTGGAGTATTGATATGGGTAATCACCATGTTAATTATCAACGAGATACTACTTGTGGCAGCAAAGGAGTTCGATCAATATGAGCTGACCGAGGTGCATGCAAGGTGCAACAAAGTAGTAACGTCGATTGTTCGATTTCGTATTATTTCTATATATCCAACCCCAAATATTCTATGCCTGAGCTTCCTTTACGTGGTAGCTCTTCAATTTGACGAAGGCGTCGAACCCTCTCGGTCCCAGCATGCAACCCAAGCCTAATTTCTTCCACCTAGTCCGAGCGATATCCTGCACCATCACGTTAGCAGACATTCCTATGGTTATGGAAACTAAGATTTATAAGGTTGGGAAAGTCGCAGCTCTTTGACAAAGGGCGAGGTCTAGTCGATGTGTGGTTGCAAAGGACGGCCGGAACAGCTACGAAAGGAACAGATTTACATGTGTTGATCCGTTTCCCATGCTCGAGGCTGTTCCTGAAAGTTGCATGGATGTTCGAGGGATGGTTCATCGGTTGCCTCTTGAATGATTAGACCTTCTGGTGGTTTTCGTCAAAATCAGACAGCGTAATTTTGAGCTTGTTGAGCTTGCAGCTGGGGCAGATGGGTTTGATTTGCCGTAATTCATCTTGCGGCCTCGACAAATCAAGCAGTCGGTCTTGACTCTGAATATGGGCGGATGGCTGGCGGCATACAGCCTCATCCAAGGCAGGCATTAGGGTTAAGAAAACACCGCACTGAAATAAAGTCACTTCATTCCCAAGGCTGATAGAGCAGTATCAAATAATAATAGAATCACAGAAATTATTCATAGGCGTACAGTATTGACTATTCTTTTTCTTATAATTATATAAAACTGAGACCTTAGATGGAAGTAGTAAGCAAGATAGGTATAGACAAAAACACTCACTCAGCTAACAGTGGCGTTATACTAGCTATTTGTTGGTTGCTTTTATCGCCTCTTTTGTTCTGTGGTTTATTTTTAGGCCACTTGGCAGGGTACCCTTAAGATTGAATTGTTAAAAGTTTGGGGGCTCTCCCTTTTTATGAACGAAGATAGACGAAGTTAATGGAGAACAGAGACAGTGATTTAATATCTACAAACTCAAGCTACTTTAACAGGGTTTCAAATATGATATATGCTAGTCTTATCCGTAACTCTAATACTATCTCTAACTCTGGACCTAAACAGCTCTAACTACTATCCATACGTACTTTATTTGCTAAACACATACGTAAGCCTGGCTGAATATTGAAGTTTAAGGCGTGTATATCGGTTCCTATGGAAGAACAGGCTAAACTGATGTATCTATTAGTGCACGTAGCAGAAGTCGTTAGATCCATACATGTGGATGCCCATTCACTAATCCCTATTGAGCGAGCAATATTTAGTAAGCATCCTACATTATTTCCTTCAATGACCAGGCTTCCAACTCGGATCAACTATTCATTTAATTGACGTGGGACCTTTAGCCGAAGCTCCGATGTGGCATTGATATTGGAGTACAAATACGTCATAATACCTCGCATGGATTGCCTAAGGGGACATAGTTAACAGGCTTATAATTTGCGCTAGTCAATGCACGGAATTCCCGTCGTTCTCGTTCTCGTTCATCGTAGCGAAGCCGGGATCCGGCCTTGAAGGAAGGAGGACTCCTTATCTCCAGAAGAGGCATGCTGACTATGGCATAGCGGGCGCACCAGGCCAGGTAGATATAAAGAGGGCAAAATTTTCAACAATTCAGTCCTTCAACCGGATCAAACCACTCAGTCTCCAAGTTGCAAACATGTGCATCTATATCGCGTCCAAATTGCTGAAGAAGCGCCAGGGGAAGAAAGAAGCTCGAGGTTCTGATGCTGCTGTGGAGCATCAAAAGCCCGTAGCTCTAGAGCGGACTGCTATTGAACGCAATACGGCTTCTGCCCCTCTGCAAGCTGGCAGTTTCAACTGCAAGGTATGTCTTACAAACAAGCCATGGCCTGTCCCTTCTACCGTGTTCTGACCAATAGCCCCAATAGTAAACACTTTGCACCATCCCCATCGTCCCGAGACGTGCACCTGCGATCTAAGAGTCTACCGCAACGTAAGACGCGGTCATCGTGTCCACAGCCAATGGAATAGCCTCTCCGAAGGGCAAAAATAAGAACTCCGGGGCCAAGAAGGGGGAAGAATGGCGATGACGAAGATGAATATTCGCCGGACGGATGGAGGTGGTAGGTACGGGTTGTTTGAATAATTATGAGTGACATAACTTTATTTCAGAAGCGCCGATATTCACAGGCAGCAGTTATTATGAAAATATCGCCGAGTTTCGGTTCTTTCGTCTACTCTTTCACCGTTTCGCCCGTGCGGATGAAGAATCGGCATCCGACCTGGACGAACAGGTATGGGGTAGATCTCCGTTCATGTGGAGGCCAGATGCCGAAACCTGCCACGAATCTGCCTGCGTCTCATTTTTTAGGTTGGGATTGAATGACATCAAGCATCCAAGTACGTTGACCTGCTCATCTCCCTTTCAGACATTCAGACCCCAATTACGACAAATGCTCTAGATGAAGATGACGCTGAAAGAATACGCACACTCGAGCCACACGATCTAGCTGCTGCCCAGTGGATTCTGTACCGCAATGAGGCGCTGTAGGAGTTGTGTGAATGGGGTGTGGTAGCTGAAATTGGGAGTCCGAGGTAGACACGCTCAGTTCTAGGGATCCAGGATGGTTCTCTCAAGGCCTCGATGTAGCAGCGGTCAGAGCGAAGGCTATCAAGGCCTGTCGGTGGGGCGGGCGTATGATCAAGGCTGGGTAGGATTTAACGGATAGTGGGATGGATAATCTGGTTCTTTGTTTACTTCGGCTCCGCCTCAAACTCTGCCACATCGCACAAGCTTGGCCAATAGGAGACCTGGATCTGTTCCTGCAGGATCTACAGTCCACGGGCCGGCCCTAAAGCCAATCGGTGACATCGTAGCTAGAGCTGAGAGGAATGATAGCGAAATATCCTAGGTTCTAGAGTCTGGCTAGCTTCCTGTTTTGGATGTTTCCCACGTGGCTGCGCAGAACTAGAGTCTGGTAGTGAATGCTATGATACCACGGAGAACTGACGAGACAGTAAGAGGAGTGTGCCGGATCAATGAACAATGCTCGCTTACCTGACTCCGATAGAACTCAATAATTATTGATCTCCATGGACCCACTGGGGGATACTTGGTGGCAGAGCTGATCGTCGCGATTTCTGGTTCCGTTATTTGACGTTGGTGATGCCAGGTAGTTCAATCTTAAACAATCGAATGCTCCAGGCTGATGACTGGTTCAGTTGGCACTCGAGGATTATACGTAAGGGACAGCCCTCTGGTTGTTTACCTATATCGCACGTGTCGTGCCGAACCTTTGATATGATGTGATCAAGAGAAACTCAGGGTCGACTGGACAGCTGTACCGCCACAAGAGCTGATGTTTTCAGAGCAGGAACTTGGGCTCATAAAAGACATGATGGCTCCTCAGGCACTGTTGGACGGCCAGCCATTACCGCTGCCCCGGCAATACCTAAGGGGACCATAACAATACATTCGGAATTAACGAGCTCGCGCATGAAAGAGATAGGTTTTTACAAGACTTACCCTCGACGATGGAGATTCTAGACATGGAGATGAACATTTTCGATATTGTAAATATTGGCTGGTAAGATTAGAACGAGACCTTGAAAGGGTTGACCGAGCCAGTATCAAGTGAGTCACTGAGCGTGTGGAGGCGTTTAACTGGACTTATTGTAAGCAGTCAATTATTAGTGCTTCAGAAAGGTGATTTGCTAACACAAATTTAACAGACATTCTGAAAAATATTCCACAGATATTTACTTATATCAGCTACGTGTGGTCCTAAGGTTGAAGAGATTAATTTCTTGTTTCAGCAATCTCTAGAGTAATAAACTAGGCTCGCTTCAAAGATGTAAGGGAGAAATCGGAACATTCTCAAAACCTGGTGTGGGACAGTCGAGGCGTTAGACTTGATGGTGATACGGCCACTAAATCCTCCCAAAAGTCTGGCGAGGAAGGGACAAGAACCTTGAATGGCGAATTTGACGGCCGAAAGGGACTGGAAACAACACCCCAAATCGATGGCGATCCCTTAAGAAGGTTCACAGAATGCGTCGCACAGGCGTCTTCATCGGTCAGCCCGAAGCTGCACCAGATCGCGCGTATGTACTCTGGCAGTCTTGTGTTTAGTACCCTCTAGCAGGAAAGCATCTCATGAGAATGATTGTCAAGTTGGTGGCAGGAAAAGAATGTTGGCAAGGCATCGAAATGGCCTACCGCCAGCTTGAGGATCGGTATATAAGGGACAAAGGGTGGACGCCAATTCGTATCGCGATCGGAAAAGAAGGATCTTAAAATCTCTTGTAAACAGAGGCAAAGAACTTAAGCTTCGAGCTCAAAGAGCTCTCTCTCTCTCGTATCTCTGCCAAGAAGGAAAAATAATCTCTCCGCAAATAAAACAAAGAATCTCTGATCTCTCTCTGTGCGCGTCTCTCCTCTCCTCTCTCTTGCTTGTGGATGATTCCCCAGTCTCCCTTATCCCCTTCCAACCGTCCATTTTTATCCCAATTAAATCCCTGCTAGCAACCTGCTAGCCCACCTGTCTTGGGGTCCCGCCACACGAATCAGTATCAAAACTCTCAGTTTTAAGAACACGATTTAATCAATGAATATACTTCCCCACCAAAAGAGGTGGGATATTCATGTCCCTCAATCCATTTTATGACATTTGAAACATCGCGCCACCCCATCTTCCTTGCCCTCACTCGAATAGTTTCTAAGGCAGACATGAAGAGCCAAAGGTTCGGGTACGAGAGAATCAGTTTCGCCGCTGGAACCCGGTGAGGGTCGAGATAGTTGATGATCCAGTCCTCATTTCGACTCTTAGGCTTTCCGGTGGACAAGAGCATCTCAATGATTTGTTCTGAACCAGCTCCTTCGTGATTCTTCATCACCCGTCTGACCGTTCCTATACCCACCACATCATCCCACCCCAATTTTAAGAACAATTTGACCAAGGTCGGGTTTCCGCTGACAACGGCGCTGTTGAGAAACTTGCTTCTCATATAGAAGTGATTTGAGAGGGCGCCGCGGGATTGTTCGAATTCTATCAAGAATGCGGCAATAGCCTCGCGACCGTAGCGACAAGCTGCGTCAAGAATGTCGTCCAATGTCATGGATTGAGGACTTCTTGTCCTCGTAATATACTGCATCAAAAGTCTAACCACCTCTAGATGCCCGTTAGCTACGCTTTGGTATAGTGGACTCTTTGTTGTATCGTTCCAATGAACATAGTCTGCATCTCTAGCCTCCCGCGGAGAGAGTAACAATCGACAGATGTTAAAATGGCCGTATTTAGCTGCGAGTCCAAGAGTCGTGAGTCCTGATCCTCGTTGCAACCGGTTGATGACATGTCCTTCATTTAAAAAATATGCAACGGCTTCTAAATCCCCATTCTCAATAGCGAACTATATAGTGTAGTATTTTTTTTTTGCTTGGGCTTTGGAAACCGAATTGGTTCATTCATTGCACCATGCCAGACTTTCTGATGGTTATCAAGAGCTTATTGGGAATCGTATCCTATGCGAGCTGCAAGACAACTTTCCAGGTTGCAGGTGAATGGGAGATCATGTCGGCTAATGTGTCGTTGGCGTTCTTCTTTAGTGGCAAAGCCCAGCGTAAAGAAGTCACACCAGGGCTTAGGACATTTCAATTTTCGTCTGAACCCATGAAAGAGGCTGAATGCGTCCTCCTGTGCACCAACGGTAGTCAGGTTTGTCTGAAGAATTTCGATTTGTTGGCGGATCAAAGTAGTCCGTAACTCCACGTTTAAAAACACGTTTCGATCACGGTCACTGGTTGGGAGACGGTTGAGCTTTTCGATGACTTTTGAATGCTCTTTGGTGGCACATCTTTCGCCCATCTTACTTTGAAGGCCGTACGAATTGAGGCAATCTTCAAGTGCGTCGATGACTTGGGAGAATGGAGCATTGTTCGAGGTGTCGGAAGATTGTAACACAGATGCCTGAGCATGGTCGTATCAAGATTGAACTGCATAGTCTTGGAGAGCGTAATACCCTTTCTTGGCATGTGATTCGATTTCCTGGGTATCAATCCCCGGTTGAAATGGTCGGGAAATGAGATACCGACAGCAAAATATCGAGATCTTGAGGCCTTCCGAGCTCAAATCAAAAGGCTGCTTCGCAAGTAGATACCTAGTAAAAGATTAGTAAAAGATCATGAACGCTGTTTAACTTGGCGGTAGGAGTAACTTACCTTCGAGCTGACTCGTGCACAATTCGAACAGAGTGCTCGGGGCCTGTACTGTTCTCGGAGAATTGGTGTGTATCAAGGAGAGAGCCGCAAAGGTCCTTGTCGCTGACTAGAAGACGTTCTTCATGGTCGATTTTTCCTTCTACTGGATTGATGCAGAAGAAAGCTTGGATTTCTCTCCAATACAGGATTCGTTTTGCATGGACTACTAAACCAAGCACTTTGATAGCATCCTCGCGTTCTGCTGGCGAAGAGTCTTCAAGGATACGGGCAACGACTCTGTTGTATCTAAAATATAGACCATGAGTACTCGCTTAGACATAAAATAATGATCTTAGGGCTTACGCATTTTCGAGTCCACGTGGAAAAATATCTCCTTGGATTTCTCGCCTCAAACGAGAAAGTCGGGTTTGACTTAGGAGATTCTCCAACACCACTCGGGCGTAGAGGAACATTCCTAGGGACAATTTTGTGTTAGTAGAATTATGTGACCTTGATAAGATACGACGCATTACCTTTTGCCTCACTGGTGACGAGGGCAAGGATTTCCTTTTCCATTTCATGACCTTCCTTGGGTGAGGAGGAAAAGAATTTGGCCGTGATCCTTTTGCAGAATTCTTGACAGTAGTGGTGTATATCCTCCACGTGAGCAGATGTTTCCAAGGAAATTGCTGGGTAATGCATCAGCTCTTTGTCGAGTACGCCGTCTCGTTGACCCGAAAAGATGATCCGCAACGAACGGTCTGTCTACTGCATAATTTCAATGAGTCACATAAACCACTTGACCGTTTTCTCAGTCTCTCCTTTCGTGCACTCGTCCAGGCGGTCGAGAACAATATAAGCAAGCTTATAACTCTCTAGACACGTTTTGACCAGCGCCCCGAGCTTTTTGATGGTCCTCAAATTAACTCCTTCCAGCCGCGAAACTTCATCAAAGATGTGACATGAGAAGGCTGGGCTCTGGGTGAGCAGTTTTTGGAACAGGGCACGTAAGAGACTGTTGTGTGTGTTGTTCTGTCCGTGTTTGAAGTAAAAGTATCCGATGAAACACTGCCCATCATGGGCGCGCTTTTCGTGGAGAAGTTTCTCAATCACTGTTGACATCAACGTTGTTTTGCCTTAATATATATTAGTCTGTTTTATACCCATTTAGAAACACAGTCATCTTACCAGCTCCTGGAATACCATTGATGTACAAAACTTTGTGACTAGGGAAGTCTTTACCAAGCCACGACAGGAAAGTAGCGTCGTGAAAAATCCACTGCCCAGATCTGCCGTCGTTCCTATTTTCAGTTGAGACTTCTTGATCGAATTTGTAGTTGGGGCTTTCGAGTTTGTTCTTTATCTCCTCAATGCGAAGCCGATGTCTTTCGATGTCTGCAGTTGCGGTCTTCGCCCGTTGCTCCTTGTGGATAGTCGCAATCTCTTCGCGAATTTTTTGAACTGCGTCTAAGGATGCGGAGCTCTTCTCGCTTTCGAGCAGTTGTCTGTGCCTCATAAGGCTCTGCAAGATCTGATCGAACCGGGTCTCGAATATTTTCCAATTTGAAGAAAGCACCATCTTAAAAGCTGCGAGGTATAAGCACTTGTTTTTAAACATTTGCGTAGAGTATGTTTCACTTGGTCGCGCAAAAGCCAAGATGGCTTCGCTGTGAAAATTCAACACGTCCGAGTAATAGTCCTCGAGGACAGCTGCTAGAGGTGGATGCCTCTCAAACGTAGCTTGATAATGAAGTAGCCCGGGAATGGCTTCTCCGATCTGTGAGTAGGCATCAAGTAGTCTGTCAAAGATATCCAGGTAAGTGTTGGTTTCCTGTAGCAGGTTGAGCACTACACTTCACAGTCTACTAAGTTAGATTTTCAGAACTTACAGTGAGAAGAAATTTGATCGGCCCCTACAAAAGGTCAACAACGTGGTCCAGAGCTTTGATGGTTTTATGTACCCAGATGAAGCAAACAAACCCGCCGACGTTCAGAAAGATCTCGATGACCTTACTCAATTGTTCCATTACCTCGATGAAGCCCTGAAGGCGGTTCATGGCCCGGAGTTTCTTTCCTCTAAGTTGCTCATTCTGGATATCGCGTATCGTTTCATGAACGTGTTGTAGAGTGCAAGCGGAAAACTGCTGCTGTCGGGCCGGGTCGAGGGATGATGTGAACCTTTTCAGCGCTCTTTTGAAACTGTCGGGATCCAGACTAGCCATCCTGCTTGACCTTCAGGAGGTATGTGTGCTCTCACGCAGTCCGAGGTCTGGGTAGAGCTAGAATGAGCTTCATACGGCTGGATGCAATAGTTACGTGAAGAGTTATAAGTTAGGCTGCCGTTAAGCCGAGAGGCGGTGGGTTGAAGGCAGACTTAGGCGAAGAGGGGTAAGACAAGGCGGACTAAGTCGCTTTGCCTTAATACACTTCCATGAAGTAGTGTTACACAAATTGAGAATTCGCCTTGTGACTGTAAGGAGTTGAGGCTGTGCCGGGCGTTTTTCGGGGCTAGGACGTGCATATTTCGCTCGCAAATCAAACATCACCATTACCCGCCAGCCTCGATCCCATCAATGATGCTTATGGTATCTTTTTCGTAATTATGGTTAGAAACTTTAGGATCACAAACATACAACAAAGAGTTTCACGCGACTAGCTCCTTCTTACATCATCATGGCATCGAAACGGCCTCATTGGGCCGTCGACAAACAAATCGAGACCCTATTGGGCATCCAACGAGCCTTCTGAAGCATTCTGCAGCTCCGTTTCCGAATTTGCTTCCAGTGGATCTGCTGTAGAAGTTTGCTATGGGGCAGTAAGATATGAGCTCTCATCCTTAATAAATCGCAGAGGATGACTGACAAAGTAGCTTGACCATGGAGAAGCGGCGTTCTTGTGCAGTGTCAAAGCAAGAAAGAACTTGCCGAATACAGCCGACCAGTCGTTCTATGCATTTTCAGTACAACGAATGGACCGCAGCTTTGTTCTTGAAGCTTGTTTCAACCCCGAATTCGCAATCTTGGATATGGCAACAATTGACAAGCTAGCGGCACCGAACGAAATGGACACTCTCCGCTTCGAGGTCTTGGTTGAATGCAGGCTGTTCATCAAGCGTCCAAGGACACTCAAACCGGGCATCCAATACCATAACCCGCAAGTCTTCCATATTCCTGGAGAAGATGAAAAAATGAGTTTCTTCATCGGAATTGGCGTCAGTCCTTCTTCGGAATGATAAGCCAAGATATCAGCTAAATTTTGGAGCATCCTTGATTCGTTATCAGACGTGGTAGCTACGGAAGAGTTACAAACCCCTTTAGGGTTAGTCACTACCTTGCAGAGGTAAGCCATTTAACCAAAATTCTTTGTATCCTACAGGAACTCCGTTTAGCAAAATTTAGATACCAAGAAGAAGGTGTGTGCGGTTCATATTGCAACGGGAAACTAAAGTCACAAGCCAAAGGCTACAAGACGAGATTCATGCTACGACTCTTTCAAGGTAAAACCCTCAGTGTCCTTACAGCGGTCCTCCATTCGCTTTCAGACTAACACTCCCCATAATGAAGATCTCCGTGCTTCTAAATAGAATACCTGGATGGCCCATAGGAGCACCACGAGGAATGGGTAGCTGATGGCTCAGTAAGGTGAGGTCGTTTTTAGAGCAGCCGCTTGACCAATAGCGACGAAGACGCAAAATACAGAGTTAGGAAGGACATTGGGTAGCTCTGTTACTTACCTTTAGATTACAAGTAATAGTACAAGTACTTTATATTAATAGTCAAAGATTACTTAGTATTCCCTATAATATAGCAGTCTGCTCATTATTTCCACTGTGTACACTCTGCTGCCCTGGAGACAGCCCTCCAACGCTAGCAGCCACAATACCAGGCATGCCCATGACAGACATCATGGGCGAGATGGGCGGGCGGTTGGAAGACCTCGACGACCCCCTCCTACTCCTGACCTTGCTGCTCAACTTCGACTCGGAGCGGTGGCGGTGGAGCAGCATCAGCTCGCGGGACTTGGCCATGGCGTCGCTGAGGACCGCCATGCGTCCGCCGCGGATCCTCTTGAGGAACTCGAGGTCGTCGCGGATACCTGTGAGGGCGGCGTCGACGTCATAGCCCTCCGGGTGGCTCGTGGGCGTCTCGTCGCCGACCTCTTCGCTCGTATTATGCTTCTTCTTGCGCGACAGGCGGAGCCACTTGGGCCATAACTTAGCGAGAACGTCGACGACGGCCTGGAACCAGGGGTCGGGGAAGAGCCGGATGAGCACGCCGATGGGGATGGAGAAGAAACCGAGGACGACGGAGATTGCCCACTGGGGACCGTTGAGCTTGACGACCACAAAGGCGTCGCCTCCGACGTAGATGATGATAAGCTGACCCCCGACCATGATGGCCATCATCAGCATAAAAAGGTGGTTCTTGTGTAGGCCCTCAAAGATGTTGAGCTTGTTGTCGATGCGTCGGCTGTTGACGAGCTTGAAGATCTGCATAAAAACAAAGACGTTGAAGATCAGGGTCCGCAGCTCATCCTCCGGGTAGCCCAGGAACTTCGGCCCTGCGAACCACAACACGAAGCAGACAATGAGCTGGTAGATGGACTGGCCAATGATCATCTTCCACATGGTCATGGTGATGAGCGGGGCCGTCCGGGTCTCGGGCTTGCGGTGGAGGAGACTCCCCGTCGGCGGATCCGTGGCGAGGGCCAGGGCGGCAAAGGTGTCCATGATGAGGTTCACCCAGAGCAGCTGCACGGCGTTGAGGACGGACGTCTCCTCGTCGTCCGAGACGGCCGAGATAAAGGTGACCATGACGGCCGTGATGTTGACCGTGAGCTGGAACTGGAGGAACTTCTTGACCGAGTCGTTGATGGCGCGGCCCCATCCCAGCGCCTTGACGATGGAGGAGAAGTTGTCGTCCATGAGGATGATGTCCGACGCCTCCTTTGCGACCTCTGTTCCTGTAATGCCCATGGAGAATCCGACATCCGCCGCCTTGAGAGCAGGCGCATCGTTGGTGCCGTCGCCAGTGACGGCGACAATCTCACCGAGAGACTGCAGAGTCTTGACGAGGATCCTCTTATCCTCGGGGCTGGAACGCGCTAGGATGCGAAGATCCTTGACTATGGCAGCCCTGTCTTTATCGCCTAGCTTGCGGAAGTCAGAACCATCCATGACGGCGTTCTTCTCCTTGACCGTCTCGTCGGTCAGGATGCCGCACGCCTTTCCAATGGCCCTGGCCGTCTCGACATTGTCGCCCGTAACCATCTTAACTGATACCGAGGCTGTGTTGCAGTCGTCCACGGCTTTCGGGACACCATTCCTGACGGGGTCCTGGATACCGACAACACCCATCCAAGTCAGGTTGTGAAGCAGATCCGTCAGCTCAATCTCCTTGGATGCCTCATCCTCGGCCTTGAGAGTCAGAACCGGGGGCCATGACTTAAAGTCCCGGTAGGCCAGCCCAAGAGTCCGCAGCGAGTTGGTAGCATAGGCAAAGATGATGCTCCGAATCTCCTCCCTCTGCTTATCGGAGAGGCCATCCGTCTCTAGAGCCTTAGTAGGATCTCCGAGTATCGTGGTGCACTGCCCCAGAACAATCTCGGACGCGCCTTTAATGAAGAGGCGGTACTTGGACTTGTCCTTGCTCTCTCCCGGGATCTCGACAACGGCTCCCATGCATTTACGTTGAGAGTTGAAGGGGAAGAGCCGCGTCACGGCGTGGTTAGCTCGGTCGATAGCCAGAGGTCCAAGTCCGAGGCACCGACGGGTCCAGTCGAGCAAGGCCGTCTCTGTCTTTGTTCCAACGAAGCCCATCTTGCCATTCTCCTCGGCCTCAAACGCCGTCGTGTTCACGGTGATTGCCGTCTTGAGAAGCGTCTGGTACTCGGGATTTAGTTTCGACGAGATCTGGTTGAGCTGGATCGTTTCGGGCTGTGACCCGCCTCGGTTCGTGTCGAGTCGAGGCGGAGTATCCGGGGTAGGCGAAGTCGGGGAGCTCGCAATGTGGTGCGGCTGTAGCTCCGAGTCGCCAAAGGCAAAACGACCTCCCTTGCCTAGTGAACCTGCAACAACTGTCATGACGTTCTCGGTGAGCGTACCCGTCTTGTCGGAGCAGATGACGGTCGCATTGCCCATGGTCTCGCAGGATTGCAGATGCCGGACGAGGTTGTTCTCCCGGGTCATCTTCTTGGTGGCAAAAGCAAGGGACAGCGTTACCGCGAGCGGTAGTCCTTCGGGGACAGCAACAACGATGATGGTGATGGAGGTGATTAGAATCCGGAGAAAGTTTTGGCCCTTTTCCTCGGGGCTTTCGTCGTTTTTGGGAAGTCGAATTAGGAACTCGATGAGCAGCACGGTGAAGAGCAGGAGACCTGCTGCACTGCCGAGCTTTGCGATGTAGCCTATGCAGGTCAGTCAGAGACTTCTTTCATGCCAGTATGTTAAGTACTTACCAGCGAGGAGATTCAGCTTTGCTTGCAGAGGAGTCAATCCGGGGTCATCACGAAGAGACATCATCGTCTTTCCATGGCTCGACTGCTGTCCAACCGCTGTAACCAAGAACGTCCCAACTCCATCGAGAACTTTAGCACCAGAGACGATAAAAGGATCAAGCTTCTTAAGCTTGGGCGCTTCCTCATGCAGCAACGCGTGCAGGACATCCTCCGCAGGGACCTTTTTAATTAGGTCAGACTCGCCCGTGGCCGACGACTCATCGCAGCTAAGGTTATGGCCCGAGATGAAGACGCCGTCTACGGGAATAACATCACCGGGCTCCAGCAGCATGACATCGCCGACGAGGACATCGTGGATGGAGATGTTCTGGGGCTTTCCGGACCGCGTGATCTTGACCAAACGATCCTCCTTCTTCTGGTTGAGCTTCTGGAACTGCCGCTCCTTTTGCCAATCGTTGGCAGCACCGACAACGACGACGATGGTGATGGCGACGATGATGGCGACGCCCTCTACCCACTCAATCTTGGCGCCCTCATGATGCGTCTGGCCAAACGTCTGGTACAGGCCGAGGGCCAATGAGACGACAGCAGCCACGCTCAGCAGGATTAGGACCCGATCCTGCAGCGCGATCCAGGCGAGTTCGAGAAACGACTTGGACTTGGCCTCCGGCAGGCGATTGAGCCCATAGACCCTCTTCCGGTCAGTGAAGCTATCCTTGTTCCCAGATCCGCTTGTGTGCTGCGTGTCGCTGCGCTGCAGAGGCGCGGTTTTAGGATGATTTGACTGGCTGCTCGCCGCCGTAGCATCTTCGAAAGAAACAGGATCAGGGAGCTTCCCCTCGTCAGCACCAAGACCCGCGCGACTGTCGGTCCGCAGGCCCTTTTCCAGCCCGGCGAGTCCACCCAGTGCCAGAAATGCCGGCAGGTTCTTGGGGTTGATGAGCTTGGAGAGCTGCCCGGCCGAAAAGGCAAACGGATTGTTGTCGACCTGGAAGAGGTGCTCTTCGCCAGGGTTCGGCTTCAGTATCTCCTGGTGGTCACCGTTCTGGACCTGGCGGAGGAGAGCAGCCTCGCGGGGGAGCTGGTCGTTCTCTGATCCCACCTTTGTCGTGGGCGACGAGGACCACGAATCGGTCCGCGACTTTGCCGCCGGGACAGTTAACGTATTGGAATCATCGAGGTGCGGTGATGATGACTTTATTGATTCTGTACAATGGTCTGGAGCGGAGACTCGGGCATTAGCAAAGGACATGACCTTTTATCACGTATCGCAAAGGGCGGATCGCACTGGCGCATTACCGGGTTCGTTTCCAGTCTCAATTGCTGCCGTGTCGACCGTGATGGTAGGGGCTCGTGCCCGTCTGGACGGCTGCGGACCGCTGGAGGAAAAGTCCATCTGACCATCTGGCGGCTAGACGATGTTGTTTTCCTTGAGGAGAAGCAAGGGTGCGTGGAGGAGGTGCGACAGTGAGACCATGGACTTTACAATGAGAGACACGAGAGGGGAAGCAGAAAAGCAGGGCTTGGGGAAGATGCAGACAGAAAAGAATGCACTGCCCGCCTTGCAGCCGAGACCAATTTCGTACGTCACTCCCGACGCGTAAAAACTACCCTCCTCCCATGATCAAAGCGAATGGTCTGACGGGGGTGGAAACACAAAGGCTTTTTTGCCCGCCTACACAGCCACAGCCACTGCCCACACCGAACCAATAAGCCAGCGATGCCAAGACGTGCCAGGATTAAGTTCTGCTCTGGGCATCCGAATCGTGACGCCTCGGTTGACGTCGGATGCCTACCCAGGCGGGGGATGTTATTTCTTAGTACGGGAGTACTGCATCATTGTAATGAGAGATAAAAGGGGTTGCCCAAGAGCCGATGCTCTGATACCCAAAGTCATGGATAGCTTCCATACCAAACATCAGATTAGACCACAGCTCTGCAATCTCCTAACTGATTTCATTCCCCGTCCAAAACTAATATTAACTGTCCAGTGGCAAATTGCTATCAAATCTTGAGAGGGCAGTCCTTTTTTTTTTTTCTTGCTTGTTTCTCAACCCAACGTCCAGTGAAGGTGAAGAGCGCTGATCATGACGGTTTTTGGAAGAGTGACATGACCACCCTAGAAAAGCCAAGTTCCACCACCGCTTTTGCCAAGGAACCAGAGCCATCATGGGGGGGCAAAAACGCCGCGTTTTTTAAGCTTAATACTGCCACTTCTCCCCGATCTCGATACCTCCCCTACCATGTCAGGCAACCCGTCACGGTGTGCGGTCAGGCATCAAACCACATCACAGCGAGGCGCAGCAGACCGACCACGGATGCCTCGGGCGTTCTCATTTGCACAATCAAGGGCCAACCGATGACATGGCAGTTTACCAAACGTCCAATTTACAAACACCGGTCCCTGTCGTCGGGTTGAGCTTATCTTCGTACTTTGATCTCCTCACCTTGCCGCTTACTCCGCACCGTGGTACTGTCCTGACAATTCTACTTAGTAACAATTTTCCTGCAACTTCTATCCCGTCAACTAGCATAGTCGTGCAGCTTTTGCACAGCCTCCTTTTCAACCTGTCATAGAGGAGACTTTCTCTCAGTCGAGGATTCCACCACTGTGTCAAAGTTGTCAGGTGCAGGCTACCATTAAATACAGTACATGGCCGCGTCGTCAAGCTCATGCTCCTGGATGCTTCCGAGGGTAGCATTCACCTACCTTTGCGGCTTGGCTTGGTCGATCTAGCATCTGTCTGGAGCTCTTCCGACGGCGGTATGCAAGGGTTCTTATCCGCGAAGCAAACACGAGCCGGGGTGCTCGAGGCAGTGCTACAGGGTTAACCACCATGACCTGCAATTACGCCAAGGTCATGGATCCCATTGCTCAACTCCGCCTGGACGAAGTGGGCATGGCGAAACTTGCCAGCGAGGAATAAGCTAAACCTAAAAGTCGATAGCGTTCGTGGGCTTTGACGTATGACAATATTAAGCTTCTGATCGTCTCCCTCCTTGCCTCCGTCGCAGTATCTATCATCTATCCCATCCCACGCTATGACGTCACTGGCATATACTGTCCTGACACGAGATTACACTATTTGCACTGCCTCTTCTCTAGACAAGGGTGTAACGTGTAGCTTATCCCTTTGACTGTCGTAAGACTACACCTCCGTACCGCGCCCCACATAGCCCCCGCTAAGGCCGAGGTACGTAGAGTGACTCTGAGGACTCGCGAAATCAACCCCGCCCAATTCCTCATACAACTC
>JAZAVK010000134.1:0-110620 GCA_037954305.1 Neonectria magnoliae | reverse complement strand
CACACACACACACACACACCTCACACGCCCACACCCCCCCATTGACTTCGTTGGATTGCTTGGATAGCCTTTGTCCATACGGACTTGCACGGTCGATCCGTCGGCGATTGTGCACTACCGGCGGCACTCCTGCTACACACGCTCTTGGTACCCTGAGCCATCGTCGGCAGCCTCCATGCCAAATATGGAACCCGCCCTGGCCGCCGTCTCCAGGCCCGGGGTCCCTCTGCCGCTCTCGTTGACATCCGACCCTAATACTCGCTCTGATACTACTACGACTTCCTCTGACACTTCGTCTGCCTCGACTTCCTCCGACCCTGTCGACCTTCCTCAACCATCCGTGTCTGCCCACCAGAGTCACACCCACTGTCAGCTACCGCCCACCACCTCGCCGAGGATCACTGCAGTCCACGCGCGATCTCAGACTCTCCCCAGCAGCTCCTCCAGCCCTATTGCTTCTGCTTCTTTGTCTGCTTCTGCTTCTGCCGTTGCTGCTGCTACTGCTACTGCTACTGCTACTGCCGCCCATTCTTCATCTGGGAGACCTATCAAGCGGAAACCGCTCTCCTCTACGGCCTCGGCCTTGGCTCTGCGCTTCTCTTCCTCCGGCTCTCTGCCTTCCCCCCTTGAGCTCCCCAAGCCAGAGCAGAGGTTCGCCAGGTCTTGCTCCGTCGACAGTCCCACCCTTTACGAGTTCTCTCCAGCCGCCTGCGCTTTGCCGCTGGCTAGCCAGTAGGTCCCCCCCTCTCCCCCCCTCCACCCCTTAGGTTATACTCACACGGCCGCCCACTTCCCAATCGACCATCTTGCTGACTCTATTCCTCTCACCAGGCCCCCCGTCGCGACTCTGGCTTCCCACAACACGGCCTCGCCTGTGTCGCGAAGCATCCCCGCGCCAGCTCTTAGTCCAACCGAATCAGCGTCTGACTTCTCTGATGTCTTGGGCGGCTATGATGATCTGATCCCCAACGACGACTCATATTCAACGCCCGACCCACGCGAAACGGTGATTGAGAGACGTGACTCTAATAAAGACGACGTTCAGAAGCCCGATACCAAGGACAAACACAAAGACGAAGGCAAATTCGAAGACAAAGACGGCATCCAGAAACTCGGAACCAACGACAAACAAAGCACGTCCAGTAAAGAAGACGTCAACCTAAGCCCGGATTCCGACTCTGACGACGTGCGCTCCAACTATTCCGATAATATTAATTCTAATACATCACAACCGCCCATGTTAGCACCGAAGCCGGCTCCCCCTCATCTCAAGCTCCAACACGTTGTCCTCTCGGTTACTCCAGAAGAGCCACAGTCAGCTACTAGTTCACAATCACCGGCATCAGCGCAATCACTCGCATCACCCCAGCTCAACAAGCCGTTACCCAAATCCCCGAGCCCAGCATCCCCTTTTGCTGGTCTCTTCAACTGGGCAGCCCCTTCACCGTCGGCTACCGAGTTCTCCCTCTCCACCCCAGTTTCGCCCTCGAGAGGCGGCACGGCCAATGATACCCCCTATACCACCGTCACAAATTCTTACTCGGAAATCTCAAAGTCCAATGCGAATAGTCTTGGATACCCTGAATTATATCTATCTACACCACCCACGACAGCCCAATTGGACGAAATGGAAGATGAGCTAAAAGCCATCAGCGTCGAGCTGGCGTCCTCCATCCGCCGCGAGATGGATTTGGAGGACCTGGTCGACCGACTACAAGAACAAATCAACAACCCCCAGGCCCCCGGCAAACGGACCAGTGACTACTTCTCCGACTCGGGTTACAGCTCAGCTAAGCTAAGCGAGGCCGACCAGGGTCGCGAGGAGATCGAAAAGGTTCAGAGAAGGTCGGAGCAAGAAAAGGCATCGATTCGCCTGGAACTGACAAACAAGCTCCAAGATGAGAGGTCAAGGCGGAAAGCCCTCGATCAGCAGATTAAGCAACTGGCTGAGAGGGCTTCTCAGATTGATCTTGCTGAAATTAATAATTTGGATGCCAATGGACGACTCAAGGACCTCGAGGACACCTGCGGAGACCTTAGAAGACGACTCTCAGAGGAACGTACAGTTAAGAACAACTTCGAGGATCTTCTCACTGCCCTCCGAGGCGAGCTGCACGACGCATGCAATGAAAGAGACAACCTTCGCGATGAGATTGTCCCTGCTCTGAGGGCTCGCGTGGAGGGTCTCGAGTCCGAAGCCGCCGAGTATTCCAACTTGACATATGAGTCGAGCAAGATGCAACAGGAGCTCCACTTTCTCAAGAAGGAGAACGACAACTTGCGACACTCGGCCATTTCGGGGGTCTCGACGCCCCCGATGAACCGCATGTCTCGCGCCATGTCCGGTGGCCTTGCCAGGTCAAACTCGGTGGCAACTAGTTCCTTCCGGAACCAGCGACCTCCAGCTCTCCAACTCTCCAGATCCAATAGTGTAAAGAACGCCCACGCTCCGCTCGAGTCTCGCGAGGCACTCGCCGAGAGGCTCAAGGACGTTGAAGCCCAGAGGGACGCCCTGCACAGCGCTTTGAAGAACTTGCTGGACCGCCAAGACTGCCAGAACCGAGAGAATGATAAGAAGATCCGCATCCTCCAGACCGAGCGCGAGAGGCTGTTGTCCGCATCCCCCCGAAGGGGTGGCTTCGAGCGAGACATTGCTAATTTGCGAACTGAGATCAACGTTCTCCGCCGCAGGGCCGAAGAGGCCCTGGAACAGAAGTGGCAGGTTGAGAAGGGTCTGGGTGGTCTGAAGATGGACCTCGATAGAGCCGAGGAAGAGATCACCCTTCTTCGCGACCTGCTCAAGGAGAAGGACATCCTGATTCCCCCCTCCTTCGCTCGATCTAGCGGATCTAGCACTGGGAGCAGCCACTTCGGCGAGTCCGGCGGCCCCGTCACATCGGAGTCACTTGAGAGGGCTTATGCGGATTTGCAGGCGGCCTACTTGGAATCGCTGGAGCGTATTAAGGAGCTTGAGCTCGATACCAAGTCGGATGAGAAGACCCAGCTGGCCATGCAGCGACTGGAGCGGACCCTCTCTCTGGCTGTCAGCGAACGCAATGCTGCCAAGCATGAGATTGACGCTTTGACGAACCAGTTCAACAACGTCAGCGCCAGCGAGAGCAAGACGTTGGAGAGCGAACAAGCGCTCGCTGACGAGCTCAGCAATTCAGCTCAGCGTGTCGAGCAGCTCGCTGCTCAGGTTCAGCATCAACTGGCAACCAACGCTGCGCTCCGGGAGCGTCTCTCTGCCACCATCGCCCGAGGCGAGGAGGATCGCAAGACAAACTCGGATCGTATCGCCGATCTCCAAGTCCACCTCAAAACCATGGAAGACCAGCTTATTGCTGCCCAGACCGCATCCGAGGACCGGATCACCCGCCACGAAGAGGAGATCGCCGCTCTCCGAGAGGCTCACAATGACCAGCTTCGTCGCATGAACAGCAGCCCTGGCCTCGGGGGCTTCCGATCACCTGGCCTTTGGTCGCCCCGCAAGCCTTCACTCCTGAGCCCTCTCTCACCGAGGTTCCCTCTCTCTCCTCGCGCCATTCCTGAGAAGACATTCCAGGATGCCGCCCAGATGGACGCACTTCGAGCCCGCGTCTCGGAGCTGGAGAAGGCCCTCGAGGATGCCGAAAACGAGATGCAAGAAGTCGTCGCTAGGATGAGCGTTGCGCAGATCGAGGTGCTCAACCTCCAGGAGGAGCGGGAGACTGCCGTGCGGGAGACCCGCCGGCTGCAGAAGATGGTCGAGACAGAAAAGATGAAGTCCTTTGAGGAGAGATTCAAGTCGTTGGGCGTCAACGCATGAAGAGGAGGAATAATAGGGAGGGATACTCCCACGTCGTTGGAGTATTGAACAAGATGCACATTGCTTATCTTCAAGCAAGAGTTGCTGCATTTAGCGAAACGGAGTTACTATGATTTCCCCATCTTTATTTGGAAACATTGACCGCCGCCCGACAAAGGAGCGCCGACTATCAATACATGGTTTGGCTGCAATACAGCCTTGGAATGGAGCTGACTTTGGGCACTGACTTGGGTTACTGGTATGCGCTCACATACGCGCACAATCATTGGGAACACATACTCGTTTGGGGGAGTTTTTTCTTTTGCAGGCCACCGCCTGCTGATCGCGCAAGTGACATACGTGCGAATCATACATAACTCGGTGGAACATCTGGTATATAATGTCTCGTAGTATTGCCAGGCTCATAGTATAAATAGAGCGGGAACAATGAGGACGGAGATTGTATGTATAAAGTGGTGGGTTGTGGCAAGTTTATAGTTCAGATGTGTACGATACAAGATCAATGCTAGTTGCTACTGAGAAGTCCGACTCCTTACTTTCGACGTATGCTGAGAGTATCTGTTGTTTGGCCTGTGTCCTAGATTCCATCCTTTGTTCTTCTGACTTGATTCCTGGCAGGTGGTTCTTGCCGAGTTGAGTATTGTTACGTCTCATCGACCTGACCTTCCCTAGAATTATCATACTATCCTTCTTTTGAAGGAAAGGAAGAGGGAGGAAAGCGTTTGTAGAAGTTGTTCCAGAGAAACAGTTTTGAGTTCACACTCGACTTTATCACAATCCTCGTAGCATCATCACCAGTCCTTCGTTGCTCCTGTCTGGCTCAAAATCATCGACATCTCTCTATCCTATCAACCTCTCTCTACGATATCCTACAGCAGCTTAGGAACGCAGACCGTCCAACTGCCACCATCGACACCATTGATATGCTCTCTGCAAGGCACCACCTGTTGTTCTGGGCTGTCTCGATCTTGTCGATTCCCCTTTCCGTACTCCGCCACCGCCTACGTCCTCACCTGCCACCCGTACTTGCAGACCCCGTCCTCGACCATGTTGTCCACGGACTCACCTTTTATGTTCTGTGGCATAAGAGGAGGCCGCTGTGGTGGCTCTACTTGGTGTGTGTGGGAACGCTCTGCATTGCGGCTGATGAGGTTCTTACGGAAATGGGATTCGCGGGGACGCCGCCGGAGAATGATGAGTTCGACGAGAACAGAATCAGGGCGTTGGTGGCTCAGGGGCTAGTCACCTTCGTGGTTCTTGGTACGCTGGAGCCCATACGGCAGCAAGTAAGGAACTCCAGTTCTCGCCTTGGACGTGCTGCTAATTCGATAACATCTAGAGACCGGAGATCGAGATCTGCGGCATGGGCATGTTTTCGCAGCCTCCAATCCTACAAAGACGGCAGAACTTGGTCTGCGCTACGATCGTGGGGTTTTTGGGACTTGCTGTAGTGACAGGACTCCTCGAGTTGATCCTACACCAGGTGCTTGGCCGTCGGGTTGACCTGCCTAGGTTCTGGTTCCCGGAGGATCTCAACCTGACGCAGACTTTCGTCCACGCCTGGCTGCTGTCACCACTCCTCGATATTGTTGAAACGGTACGAGCTTGCACTGGGCCTCTGAATGGCTTCTGATACTAACAACAACAAAACCAGGTCGTTTACGTCGTCCGTCGCATCATCTGGCCGGCCTGGTTTCAGGGAAGAATAACGACCATCCGCAACCAACCATAGTGCGCCTGGATGTGGCGGAACTTGGTGATGGCTTCCTGGTGGTTGATAATGTACTACGGGGCGCGTATCTGCGATTCGTTACGCTCGTGACGCGCATCTCGACGGGGAGTCGGCGTGAGTGGCGGTATCTCTAGCATTCAGCGATTATTGTGATTTTGGTCCCGCAAGGTGGGAATAGCGATTTGGATCCAATTAGCGGGATGAAGGTGAGCATCAAGTAATGGGACTAGTAGAATCAGTGGGGGAGAGCAGGCTATCTAGGTAGATCGAAACTGGAGAGACAAGCGTGGAATCAGGAGAAGCCCACTCTCATGCATGTGACGTGGATTTGAGCTGTGCCTAATAGTCTAGTTCGCGTTGCGGAATCGATCATGACGAGGTGATTATATGAGTCATGGTGGATTAGGGAGGGCTTTCCGGAGGATGTCGTAGCTGTGGTCGACAGCGCTGGAGATTAGATTCCAAGATCTTCGGATGGAGGTTTGTTGCCGGGTCGTAGATAGGCATCATGACGTTAGTCACCGGCCTCATAACGTTCCGGTCAAGGTCTCCTGGGTTATTATTGGTATCTCCCCCAGGGTTGGTTCTGGTTTGCCACCGTAGATGTCGGTACTTCGTATTAGTGCACCAAAGCGGACAACGAAAGAGGCTGGGATTTCGAGTCTGTGGATGAGGGCTTCTCTGACTGAATGGTATTGGTCGAAGATGGAGGCCCTCAAGGGATTGGGATGTCGCTTTCTTCTTTGGAAACCAGTCATGTAGGGGGCGCTGCAGTTGGTGAGCTTCACAGCGGACTGGCCGCAACCGCCACATGCACGCATCTCCGGAGAATCAGCTCGAGACTAATAATGACCGATGGCGACGCAGGGGCAGGTCCTCAACGTCAGTTCAGGGATACTTTTCTTTTTGCTTGGGGCTTCGAGGAGCGTGGTGCAAGACGGGTGACCACCGTTTGTTCGGGGCTTTTCCTCGGAGGGCCCAACGCCCCCATGTTTCCTCCTTTTTGTGGCGTTGGGGATGAAGCCGGGTGTAACGAGACATGTCGATTGTGATATAATGCCCAGACCTCTTTGACGTTGGGCCGTGTCAATGCAGGTGGTGATGGTGTGTACGGAGCGTGGCTATGGTGGAAGGAGGATCTCTAAGAAGACCTGGTGGCGAGATGGTCCTCAAGGAGGAAGGAGACCAGTGTATTTCGCAGTTTCAGGGGAACAAGATGGACGAAGGCGTGCGGAAAAGGCAGGTTGGTTCGTGATCCATGGCCGTTGTTCTTCATGGCTTGCCATCCTATACGTGAGGACTGGGGGGAGTGAATCGGCCGGTTGCAGACCCAACCGTTGAACCCAGACTCGAGATCCCAGAACGAATCTCGGGGGAACTTGACAGGGGGAAAAGAGCTGGAAAAGAGCCCAGGGAAGCAAAGCAAAAAAAGGCAGCTATTCGTGTGTAGCTTGCTGCGTAACTTGGACCCTTGTTCTGCTGTGCGTGCCTGAACAAGAATGAGGCAGGGGGGATACATCTGGACTTCTCCACTGATGAAGCCTGAGGTGTAAGCAGGAATAAACTAATTTAATAAAGTGCAAAAGCCATTACGATTTCGTGGTAGCTAAGCACGGCGATGGCGTCCAGATAGCCCCCACCTTTGCCGCCGGCCAATGAGCGTGGGGGTGCTTATCAGCAACGACGACGGAGCCGTCCGTCTTTCAAGATGGTTTCAATCCAAGCCTCATTTGTTGTTTAGTTGAAAGAGGACTCGATCTGTCGTTGTGTCTTCAAATGTGTCATTGTTTGCCGTTTGCCGTCTTGCCTTTTCTTTTCTTTTCTTCTCCTTTGGGAATATGTGTCTCGATTTGTGTGTACTACATTTGCCGGCTTCATACGAACACACCATCATAATGCCACCCGTCGACACAGGGCAAAAGAAACACCAGGGGTCATGGAGATTGCCCGTCCTTGTGCAACCGACACGGCTTCAGGCGTGGCTCTCTTTCTTCTTTTCTGGAAGGCACTCGCAGCCACTGACCTCATCTGGGCTTATTAGCTAGCGAGCCCGTCAAGTGAGACGCAGCACGACGCATGGTGAGAGCATTCGACAGTCATGTCTTGGAGATAAGCAGCCCGATCGACTTTACTACATCCGTGTGTGTATTCGTCGAGCACAAAGCTGTACATTGAGAGCTCCGCGGCGTCCGTCCCGCGCCTCCCTGCTGGAATTCGACACCCTTCTCCTGAGGCCTGTTCGGTTCCCCGGCGCTTGGATGCTGGATGCGCATCACTGATCGTCTCTCCGCGTGCTGCGTCTCCTCATTCAGGGCTGGACAACCGGGTTCCTCATTGCGCATCTTCACTTCCACTGCGGACAGGCCAAAACCTATCCGGAACTTTCTTTCTTCAGAGAAGTGATGGATTTTGGCCGGTGAGGTCGCACTGGCACTTGTGTTTGCCAATTCGTGAAACCCGTTGCTGCAGTTGATATAGCACATGTCCCATCTTATCGTTCCCATCACGGCCACTGGGCCATCTGGATTGCCTCTTGCGGTTTTGTTGCTTGCCACAGCCACTGACCACGACCACCACAGTGCCATTCCCATGTCCGGGGAGGGCAACTAGGGTTCAAGTCTAGGGCGGTAGGCCGCAATGCCAGTTCAGGGGTCTGGGGTTCAAGGGTCTTATCAGTCCAAGAGATTATCGGGAGAACGGGGGCGTGCGGGTGCTCTGCTCTGCGTCCGCGGTACGTGTGTGTCTTTTCTTTTACTTGAGAGGATGCATCAAGTAAGCCAAGTGTTTATCGAGGTATCAGTAAGATGACGGATTGCAAGGTCTTGCTTGAATAGGAGCAATGAGTTAATCACCGGCAGCAGTAAGTACTCTCAGAGGCCTCTGGTCGATCCAAGGTGTCTACTTTGTACAGCGGGTTGTACCTACGTGCTTGCCTGCGTGCTTGCTTATCTGAACCGCCTGTTCCGTCAACGCGGCACTGGATCCGGACAGCTTCGGTGGCGCCGAGTTGAACAGACCCAGCAGCCAGAAGGGGAGAGAGCATCCGAAGAGTTGCAACCTTGCAATTTCGCAGACTTGTCCTAATTGATACGGGGAAAAGACCCAGGAAACTCAAATCGTGAATAGGTAGTAGAAGCTGCCCTGATCATCGACGTGATGGTAATAGCAGGTAGTACTTCCAACACCGCGGAGTTATAGCACCTCATGCAAGGTACTTTGCCCGCCCTTGTCGCACCAATCGATAAGCATCCGCCCCAGCCGGGACTAGTCCCAGGTACTTACTACTCTCCCCCCCACTTGAAAGCATCACCGGCCAAAATAACGGCAGACGAGACGATATGAGAGCACCGGCGAGAGACTGTCGCGATGTTTTTGACTGCCCTCACCGAGGCTAACGGGGACTTAACCAGACTGCTGGTGGTGGGTGGTGTCGTTTGGTGAACCTCTCGGCCACCCTCTCACCCTTTTTTAATTGCCTGCTTCTTCCATCCACCCCTCCGCCTCCCCCGGTCCCCAGAACGCCAGAAGAGCGCTATCCCCAAAGATAACTCTCGTCTTGCTTCTAGGCCGTGGCCGTCGGCGAAGGCGTCTGTCTGTCTGTCCTGTCTTTCTTTTTAACCATTCCTTCGCATCTGGGTTTTCCTTCTTCTCCCGCTTCTACCCAACCCCTGAACCGAGCTCCGTCCTCTCTCTTTCTCCCATCGTGGGACCCTTTTATCTTTCCTCTTCGCCGCTGTTATTAACTACTGTGTTGTTCGTTTGCCCTCTGTGCTGTGCCCTCTCGTCGTGTTGCGCCCTGGTCAACGGAACTGGTCTCCCTGACTCTTCTCGATTCCCTTATCGCTCGGCTGTGGCCTTTCCGCCTCCGCCTCTCCGCCTACGAATACGCCTCTTCGTCCTACACGCTACTCCGGCCAGCTTTATCTATCTCTATCTCGCCCGGCCACGCCCCCTCGCGTTTCCCTACCTTGCACTCTCTCCTCTTCCACCTCCCACAACACCGCCAACCGCTCCACCCGAGAACCCATCGCGAGACCTCTCTCTCTCTCTCTCTCCACCATGGTAGACGGCGTGAGGTCGGTGCCCTACAATGGCACAGGGCCCCAGGGCGCTGATCCCCTCGACATGGACGTCAACATCTGGTACGAGGTAAGTTGCTAGTTCCGCCCCAGGTGGGTCACGGCCTCGCTGAGCGCCCGCAAGCTGACTCTGGTGCGCCCGCACAACCGCAGCCCGGAGATATTGCCTGGATGTTGACTTCCACCGCATTGGTGCTGCTGATGATTCCTGGCGTTGGGTGAGTTGCTGCCCTAAATGCCATGCTCTTCCTTTTCCCTCGGTGTTTTAGCTACCGTCCGTCATGTCGTCCCGATGACGTGCATGCACCCGTTGCACCACAGTCGACTAACACGCCCCGGAAATGCAGCTTCTTCTACTCCGGCCTCGCCCGCCGGAAGTCGGCCCTCTCCCTGATCTGGCTCTCGGTCATGAGCACCGCCGTGACATGCTTCCAATGGTTCTTCTGGGGTTACTCGCTCACCTTTTCCCACTCCGCCGGCCCCTTCATCGGTGACCTATCCAACTTCGCCTTCCGCAATGTCCTCGCCCGACCTTCCGTCGGCTCCGACAAGGTGCCCGACCTGCTCTTCGCCGTCTACCAGGGCATGTTCTCCGCCATCACCGTCGCCCTCGCCACCGGCGCCGTGGCCGAGCGCGGCCGCATGCTCCCCTGCGTCATCTTCATGTTCGTCTGGGCCACCATCATCTACGATCCTATCGCCTGCTGGACCTGGAACCCGAGCGGCTGGTCCACCACCATGGGCGGCCTCGACTTCGCCGGCGGCACCCCCGTGCACATTGCGTCTGGCAGCGCCGCCCTGGCCTACTCCATGATGCTCGGCAAGCGCCGAGGCCACGGCACCCATGAGCTCAACTACCGCCCTCACAACGTTACCCACATCGTCATCGGTACCGTCTTCCTGTGGGTCGGCTGGTTCGGCTTCAATGCCGGTTCCGCCCTCTGCGCCAACCTGCGCGGCGTCATGGCTGCTGTGGTCACCAACCTCGCCGCTTGTGTGGGAGGCATGACCTGGTGTATCTTAGATTATCGTTTGGAAAGGAAATGGTCTACCGTGGGTTTTTGTAGCGGAGTTGTTGCCGGGCTGGTCTCCATTACCCCTGGATCTGGTATGTTGTGGCATATACTTATGCTTGTGGACCTCAACGATGAGTAAGCTGACTCATGATGAATAGGCTATGTCCCTGCTTGGTCGGCTGTCGTCTTTGGCGTGCTCGGGGCCTCTTTCTCCAACTATGCCACCAAGGTCAAGTTCCTCCTCCGTATTGATGACGCCCTCGACATCTTTGCTGTGCACGGTGTTGGCGGCTTGGTCGGCAACATCTGCACTGCCTTCTTCGCCAGCAGGTCCATCGCGGCTCTCGATGGCCACAGCCGCATCGACGGTGGCTGGCTGGACCACCACTGGATTCAGATGGGTTACCAGCTCGCTGACTCCTTTACCGGCGGTCTGTACTCGTTCAGCGGGACCTGTCTGATCCTCTTCGTGATGAACATGATTCCCGGGCTTCGCCTGCGCGCCACAGAGGAATCGGAGATTCTGGGCATCGACGACGCCGAGATTGGCGAGTTCGCCTACGACTACGTCGAGCTCACGAGGGAGGTGGTCAACGACCTGGAGAACGAGGCCGGCAGCCGGTACTCGGCCGATCCGTCGGCCTTCCACACATACGAGAAGAACAGCATCCCCTTGATAGACGCGCGGATGTTTGGCGGACAACCTGCACCAGCGCCCGTCGCGTTCCCTCAATGAGGCCAGCTGCGGGCTTCCCAGCAAGCCCGAACGAGAGAACATGTTCGGTTATGGTCCCGAGGATGACCAAACAACACAAACAACGCCTTGAATCTGCACACATAGACGGCGTCGTATTCTTTTCTTATATCATTGATACCCGGGTTGTTTGATTATGTTGGGTGTATCTTGCTTGTACAATAAATAACACGCCGCCTCATGTTGTGATTGGATGGAATGCTCAGGATAGGCACGCACGAGTTGGATAAGTGATGCCGAGCAACGACTTTACTATTTAGTTCCCTATTTATAGAAATGACATATTACTTGATGTACATGGATGTGTCACATGTAGTGAGTGAGTGAATCCCAAACTTGCAGTTGAGATCTCCATCGTGATAGTGTAACTTTGTTATTTACTCCTCCCCAGAATGGAGGCTCTGTACAAAGCACAATTAGCGGGTCAGCCCTCCATGTTTTAGCGTTGTAGCCTGGCCCGTCCAGCGACCCAGACAACACATCAATCTATGTCGTGCATGAATCCCTTCCAATCCGAGAAGCGTGATGCAACTTAGAGCTCCAGCATAACCTCTCATCGCTGCACTATCCACTTCGGAGCTGACCAAGGACATCACATGATGCGCAGCTGCGTCACAGCTTCGTGAAGTCTGTGAGCAGGCATCACCAACGTCTACCGTGGTACGTGGATGAATCCCTCATGAAAGGCTTCCACGTCGCGCCGTTTCTGTTTCTCACACCTTACTTTCTTCCCCCGCCCCGTCCATCAACTAGTTGTACGACATGGCATCCCTTCAAGAGAAGACGGCATTCTTCGACCAGCTCAAGCCACTGTATAGCGACGACGAGTTCGACGCAGAAGAGCAAGGCGAAAGGAAGAGGTGCCGTAGCTTCTTCAAGGCCACGCCGACGCTGGCACCAAAGTCGCCCGTTCGACAAGAACCCGTCGTGTTGGACTTGACTGGGGATGAGTCTTCCAGGGCCAGGGCGACACCAAGAAGGGTTGCCTCCGCGCCCACGCCTTTTCCAAGTGGAGGCGCCCAGATCATCAAGGGAACGCCAATGGCGGCTTTCAGGCGGAAGGGAAGGTTACAGTCATTGCTGGATACGCAAAGCCCAGATATCATTTTGGTGGACGACACGCCTATCCCTGAGTCGATTCGGGCTACTCAGAGACGAATTTTAAGAAGTGATTCTACGCCGGCGTTCCCTACTAAGCGGCCGTTGGGAGGCGCCAGAGAAGACTCGCCGTCCCCAAGCATCGCCATGAAGAAGCGAAAGCGAGAACCTGCGCTGAAACTACGGCCGGAGCGCGAGCAAGTCTTCAAAGGCCTGTCATTCTTCTACGTTCCTGACAACGACATCGCGCCGGCTCGGCGGCTGAGGATCGCAAAAGCCCGAGAGTTTGGTGCCACTTGGACGAGGAACCCCGGTGACGCGACTCACATCGTCGTGGAGAAGAACATTGCCTTCAAGGATGTCGAAGGCGTTCTGAAGAGTGCGAGCAGAGATCTCCCGCCCAAGGTGGTCAACGAGGAGTACCCAATCGACTGCATTCAGTTCAAAGCGCTTCTCGAGTGTAATCAGAAGAAATACCAGCTTTCTGGCCAACCCGTGACGGAAGATGAAAATGTGGCCTTGACCGCGCCGTCAAGTTCCAATGAGTCGGTCGTGTCTCTGCAGCTCAAACCGCCGCCGACCAACCCAAAGAGATGGGACTTCGCTCCCCTGGACGGTACTCCCACTAGGAGTGAAGAATCGCCGGAACCGAGTCGCGTTGCTCTGACACCGATACATACAGACTCGCAGCCGGTCATATTGGATTTAGAGGCGGCTGTGTCGTCTCCCAAGAATGAATCGGACGATGGAGCGACAGAGGCCGAGTGTAGAGATTGTAACAATCAAGTTTCAACAGGCGACAAGGCGATGAACGACAAGCAAATGGACATGCTCAACCTACGAAAGGAAAAGGATGAACCCAGAGAAGAACTCAAGGATGAGCTTACGGAGTATATCAATCTCATGCAGGAGTACAAGGACCTGCCCTTAGACGCGGAAGAGGACGATTCTCATTCTGTGCTGGACACGGCTGACGGCCCGGGTGCGGTTGAAGCCTCGGGTTCTGAAGACGAGCGGGCAAAGAAGCGGAAACTCGCTAAGAGGAAAACGCGATCCGGCCGCGCGTATGAGGACCGGTTTTCGTGCAACACGGCCGGGGCCAAGGACGCCAAGGCGGGGAATCCCAACGTCAGGACCATTGAAGTGCTGCAACTCATGGCTGACTACTACGATCGCGTCAACGACCAGTGGCGAACGATAGCTTACCGTAAGGCCATCAGCACACTGAAGCGCCAGGACACCAAGGTAACGACGGAAGAAGAGGCTTTGCTGCTTCCCAGCATCGGGCAGCGTCTGGCCCAGAAGATTGAGGAGATTGCCACGACGGACCGACTGCAGCGGCTCGAGTACGCCCGGGACGAGCCCATGAACAAGCCGCTCCAGCTCTTCCTCGGCATATACGGCGTGGGGAACCGCCAGGCTCAGCAATGGATCGCGCAAGGGTTTCGGACGCTGGATGACCTGAAGGCGAAGGCAAACCTCACACGGAACCAGTTGGTCGGGGTCGATCACTACGACGACCTCAATACGCGGATACCGCGGCGAGAAGTCGAGGCTCTTGGCGCAGTGGTGCAAATGGCGGCCCAAAAGGTCGACCCGCAGATCCGACTCATCATCGGGGGGAGTTACCGCAGGGGAGCAGAGTCGTCGGGCGACATTGACTTCATCGTCACGAAGCCCAACACGGAGTCCTCCGGGGACCTGCGGCCGGCCCTAGACGAACTCGTCCGGCGACTCGAGGCGGACAAGTTCCTCGTCGCCAGGCTAGCATCGTCCAGGGCGGCCAGCGAGGGCAGCAAGTGGCACGGGTGCTGCGTGTTGCCCCGTCTGGTGGGCGGGTTCAACGACGACGACAGCTACCGGGCGACATGGCGGCGCATCGACTTCCTGCTGGTGCCGGAGTCAGAGATGGGGGCGGCGCTGCTGTACTTTACGGGTAACGACATCTTCAACCGCAGCATGCGGCTGCTGGCGTCCAAGAAGGGCATGCGGCTGAACCAGCGCGGGCTGTACAAGGACGTGATGCGCGGGCCGCAGCGGGCCAAGGTGACGGAGGGGGAGCTGGTGGAGGGGCGGGACGAGCGGAGGATCTTCGAGATTTTAGGGGTCAAGTGGCGAGAGCCTCATGAGCGGTGGTGTTGATGTTGGATGGGATGGATCGTGGGGTTGGATTATACTGTTGCATAGCGAGGGAGTTGTTGGTTGGTCTATGGTTTGTTCGGTTGGATGTCTTTTGGTAGCATGGGTGGCATGGACCGCAGTAGTTATCCTGTGGATACAACAGGGAAACAGAGGACAAAATAAACATAGCTATCCATCCATATCCGGAGCCAACATGTCCATATGCTTGAAGAAGTATTCTTCCCCAGATTCCGCATGCATATTGCTTCCGCCAGCCCGTGAGTAAGATGAGATGGATCACATGTCAAACATCTCAATGGAGTGCTAGCAACCTAGCGCACGGAGATGCACGAGTATATGCACTGTACGTCAGCGCCCACACACCCCTAAAAGCCCAGTGACGACACGCCTATGACCATCCCCCGAAACCCCCCTGCGTCATAGGCCCTGGGGGCACTGGGCCGTGGCGGGGATGCCGGCTCTAGCTGCCAGTCTCCGCAACACAAGCCGAAGACGCTTCCACATCCGAGGCTTGGGGCAGGTGACATCCACATCGCAATCGATCTTGGGGGTCCATCTTCTGCCTCGGCCGGATCTTGCTTGAACCGCCCGTATTCACTTACCCAAGGACGCTTGCTTTCCCTTTCTTTACATGCCCTCCCCCGCAAAACGGAACAGTCCCAGAAAAGTCTCCTGATCTATCCTACTTCCGATGTCGTCGTGAAGCTCGCGCCATCCTCTCAGCTTTTCGCCGTCCCCCCAACTCTCTCTCTCTCAGCCGCCGGCCCGCCTGCTCTAGGACCCCCCTTCCCTCCCAGTGCGGCACCATGGCGTCGGCCGCCCTCGAAGGGCTCAAGGTATGTCCTGTGATGCGATGCGATGGCATCGTGGCGGTGGGACGTGTGACGCAGTTTGGCTGACGTACCTGTGCAGAACGCGCTGGAGGCCATCGTCCGGGACCCGCGATACCACGATGTGCTGTCGCTCGTCAAGACGGCGCGCAATGGCGCTGTCTACGGGACCAAGGTGCGGTTTCCGCATGCCCTGGTGTGAGTACCGTCCCCTCGATTGCCTGCGCCTGCTTGCTTGACCTCGTTGCTGACTCGTTTTGCTCTCGTGCGCAGTATGATATTCCTCTTCCGATCCGGAACGTACGTCCAATCTCTCCCTACTCCTCCGTTGCCGCCGCCGCGATGCACCGAAAGAATACACCCGGACCGTCAATGAACAAAACATGCTGATGCGTGTGGCTACTTAGGTTCCGACACAAGGTCTCGCTAGTCTTGCGGGCGACTAGGCATCATGCCAGCAACCTGGCGCGATTCGCCGTCATCTATAAGCTGACGATGCTTGCGCTCAAGAACTTCGGCTCAACGCCCGGCAAAGAGGGTAAAGCCCCCCTCCCAGCCTTTCTACTGTGGCCATATTCCAGACGTGATGCTGACATTTGCGACGTAGGGGCGTACGACTCCTTCTTTGGTGGCCTAGTGGGCGGTTACTTCGTCTTCGGCGGGCGTTCCAAGCGGACCGGCAAGATCTCGGCGGTCAACCAGCAGATCGTCATCTATGTCTTCGCCCGCGTGATGCTGGCGCTGGCGCGCATCGCCGTCAAGCCGGGCGTGGGCTTCCCCGGGGTGTCGTCGGAGCCCCTGCACTCGACCATCAACCACTACGCGTGGCCGGCGTTTGCGTCGCTGTCGTGGGCCATGGTGATGCTCGTCTTCCGCTACCACCCGGAGGAGCTGCAGTCGAGCCTGCGCAACAGCATGACGTACATCTACAAGGAATGCAACGACTTCGACTCGCTCCGGACGCTGGTCTGGCACAACAAATAAATAGAATGTGGTTCCACGTGGAGACGGCGTGGCCAAGGGGTTGGGCTGTACCGGTTTTCGATATATTACCCTGGTACTATGGGCGTTCTTTATTTCTGGCGTAAGTTGTGTGCGTATGTCTTCTTCTGTTTGGGAAGGGCGTGTTGGGACTTTGGTGGGAGCATTTGCATGGAAGACAGACATACATCCATGGTTACTGGCAAGGGGCTTAGAAGGTCGCCGGATCAAACAAGGCCATTATTCATTGCCTTTGCATGTGAGAGTAGCTGGGCGAGTATAACATAAACAATGAAGAGTACATGTAAGAAATCGGTGACGCAAACAAGCAAACAAATAAATAACCACAGCAGCGTCGATATTAATATCATGACACTGAGGTTGATGGCGCATCACGCGTGGTAGCCGATCTGCCCGGGCACTAAGAACTGAACTACCCCGCTAAATAAATCAGCCTGGAGAGCTCCATCCTTCCCCCACCCCACCCTCGAAGCATGTGCCTAATTCCATGATACCTTAGCCACCAGTTCATAACCTCACCTCTCTCACATTCCCGGCCTTTGCGTTCCTATCTTCTCGTCTCCCACCAACGGCTTCCAACACACAAAGGCCCTCTCCCATACTGATCGACCGAAAAGCCACGGACCACGACCGACGATTGACGACCGACGATTGACGATTACCGGTCGACGACTGATCAACCTCGACTGATCATCATGGCGCCCAACTCCAAGGTCACCGAGGCCCTCTCGCGCGCCGAGTCGGCCTCCGGCGAAAAAGGTCCCCTCTACGAACAGCTCCTCGCCGAGATCAAGACCCTCTCGTCGCCTACCTCGGCCATCGACGACCTCAACGCCGTCGTCGACTCCTTCTTCGGCCAGGGCCTCGGCGTCGTGGCCACCCGGTCCGTCCTGAATGCCTTTGTCACCACTCTCAAGGGGCTCAAGAACGAGGACATGTGGATCGAGGTCGGCAACCGCACCCTGAACATGCTCTCGGCCCAACCCTCGTCTTCGTCGTTCCTGGACGCCGGTGCCACCCTCCGTGAGCTCATCGCCACCGCTCACGAGAACAACGAGGACTTCCTCGACGCCGCCAAGACCCTAGCCGATATCCCCCTCGACAGCTCGCAGCGCAAGGTCACCGACGAGGAAAAGGCCCGCACCTGGGTCCGCATTGTCCGCAACTACCTCGAAGTCGACGACTCCACCGCCGCCGAAGTGTACATCAACAAGCTCAAGAACATCATGCACGACGTGCCCGACCAGGACTTGAACCTGCACTTCAAGCTTTCCCAAGCTCGCATCCTAGATGCCAAGCGTGACTTCTTGGGTGCCTCGCAGCGATATCACGAGATCAGCTTCTCCCCGACCATTTCCGAGGAGGAGCGCCTACACACCCTTAGCATGGGCGTCAAGTGCGCCGTCCTCGCGCCGGCGGGGCCGATGCGGAGTCGCACCCTGGGACGTCTGTACAAGGACGAGCGTTCCGTGCAACTCGACGAGTTTGGCATCCTCGAGAAGATGTTCCTCGATCGCCTCCTGTCTCCCGAGGAAGTCGACAAGTTTGCCGAGGGTCTCCAATCGCACCAGTTGGCTACCACATCGGACGGCTCAACGGTCCTAGCCAAGGCCGTTGTCGAGCACAACCTCCTCGGAGCTTCCAGGTTGTACAGCAATATCCGCTTCGAGGCTTTGGGCCTGCTCCTGGGCTTAGACGCAGACAAGGCGGAGGAGACTACGGCACGAATGATTGAGCAGGGTCGCCTAGTGGGTCGAATGGACCAGCTTGACGGTATTGTCTGGTTTGAGGGTGGTGAGGCATCTGGGGAGAGGGGTAGCGGCCGAGCAGAGGTGATTGTGGGCAAAGAGATGCGCAAGTGGGACGCCAACGTCGAGAGCTTGGCCGAGGAGGTGGAGAAGGTCACCAACACGTTGCAAAAGGAGTTTCCCGTAAGTCATATTTTCTCTTCTTTCCTGTTCACCAGACATTGCGTTGGACCTCTATGGTGCTAACTCTTATATCCAAGGAATTCGTGGCCGCGAATCTTGTTGTATAAAAGAACAAACCAAAGGGGAAGCATGCATTACACATGGCGTTTGGGGGGGTTGGGACACTGGGTGCTGCTTAGGCGGTCCATTTTCCCTGTCCAAGGCATAGCACGAAGTTCACTGGAATTATAGACCGGCATGATATGACCAACGACATCTAATTTAATCGAGATCTTTCTTTCTGACGACCACGTACCCCTCGTGGAGATTCCGGGGGTTTCCGGTCTCCTCGTCGAGAGCCAAGTCGTCTTTAACGTGTTTGGAGGAACGCCTCCTGGTTGTTGAGGTCCCTGGCTCCGGGTTTGCCTCCTGCAGAATGATGCGCAGCAGGGCGTTGGCGATATGGTCTCCCATCCAATCGTACCCGTCGTCCCGCAGGTGCAGGCCGTCGTCCCAGTACTTCTCGCGCTCACGCTCAGACAGGGAGTGGTATGGAATGCGATCTTTGAGGTCGAAGGAGTAGCTGCGGTTCGGTTAGATGCGGGCCCCGACGAGTTTCCATGTTGGGTCTGTGAACACGAGCAGGCTTGACTTACTAGTTGGGTTGCTGATGGGCCAGGATGCTGCGGTTCAGCTCGTCTCGTCTCTTGACGAGTCTCTCGGATCTTGCCTCGCACTCGGGGACGGTGAGGGCGAGGACCTTGCTTCCCTTGGAGATGGGGATGTTCCATACATTCTGGAGACACTCGTATATGTTTGTGGGCGAGATGCCGTATGCCAGGTCACTGTAGCGGCAGACAACGGGTCAGATAGATACTAAGGCAGTTGGTACATTTATGGATATGTCTGGTAGAAAGAGGGGAAACGTACTTTGTTCCAGCTAGGACGATGGCCCAGTCAAATGTGTGTTTGTTACCTGTGAAGCAGGGGAACAGGAGTCAGCAATGTGTATACACGATAAGGATATGAGATGGCGGATAACGAGGTTGGTCTTGGCGGTTGGGGTGTATCTCTCTCTCAGTGAGTGCGTGCTGTAGTGGGGGTTGAAAGCCGGCGTGAACAGTGGACAAAACAAATGAAATGAAATATAGTAAAATAGATGCACCAACATTCTGCTCTCATGCGGTCGGCGAAGCGCTCAAAGGTGGCGACGTCGCCGGGGACGCCGTTGGTGACGATCTGGACGTCGACGTTGGGAAGCGCGCCGGTGAGTCTGTCCTCCAGCTGGAGCGAGTAAGGGTGCGAGTCCATGCCGAAGCTGAAGTAGCCCGACGTCAACGAGTCGCCGAAGCAGAGGATGCGGAGAGGTTTATGGGCCATTCTTCTTTTTTTTTTTTTGGTTTATCTTCTTCTCTTGTCCGGTAGGTAGTCTGCGTGTATGTTCGAGCGGTGGAAGCTGGTGGAGAAGCTCGGTTGACGCTGAGATGAACGGGATGGATGGATGAATGGATGGGTGAGAGAGATGGTTGAATGGACGGCGGATGGATGCGGCTGGGAGAGGTACCTGAGGTGGTCAGTCTACCGGCGTATATTAGTGTCCAGCAGGCAGCAGAGCCCACCTACCTGGTAGCGGTCACAGCACGCAACTCGCGGGCGGGGGTCACGCAGTGCTGTCTGTAGGGTAGGTGTACAACCAACGAGAGTCCTACTGCCACCCCGCATATCAAAGCTCTCTATACTGTGATAGACTAAAGTAAAGCCTTGCTATCAATGCTCATGTAGTATTCAGAAGTCTGCCTTGGTGATCAGGGAGTATTCTAAGACGTGTGGCTCTGGTTGTGGACAGAATTGGGTCTGATGACACCTCCTCCACAGTGTCCCGTGAGTAAAAGACATCCCCGAGCAGCTACGTCGACTAGCAAAACTTTGTCAAAATTTGACTTTAATTTGACTTGCAAAGCTCTCTCTCATATAAACCAAAAAAGAAAAACCCCTTAGGGGGTCATGAAAAAAGGCAAAAAAGAAATGATAAGACTGGGACTTGAACCCAGGAGGATTGCTCCACCAGGAAATTGATTGTTAAGGTTAACCTTAACCTGGCGCCATAACCAACTCGGCCATCTTACCCAAGCTACTGCTTTTAATGGTAGAAGATGGCCAACTTGGTCATACATAGTCTACGCCTGGTAAAACACAAGTCCCGGATAACGCTGCTCGATCTTACCCATCTTCACCTTCAAGTAACAGTCATGTGCACAGTTCAAACGACTTGAATCCTCATGCGCCGTTCATTATTATCCGTAAGTCTCCCTACCGTTCCCGAACTCTGTGAAACCAAAAGCAAACCATCGCCGTATTTTACAAAGCACATTGTGATTCTCCACCTCAATCCTCGATATCATCATCGCTCAGCACGAGCTTTTGTGCCAGAAGACTCGATACACCGTTGGGCTTGATGCCCGTACTCTTCTTGCGAGGACTTGATTCCTCCGAGGGCTTGTCCGTTGCCCACGCTTCTGCCGCCGTCGCCTCCTCATCACCATCAGACTCCTCGTCGGCAGCGGCAATACCTTGGAAAGAGACTACCTTTTCGAGGTCACAAAGGCGGAAAGCTGATGTCTTGCGGCCACGAGCGATGTGTGCCATATAAGGCAGGCGCTCGAGGAGCATCTCGCGGCGGGCGGCACTACCAAGGGACAGGAGCGGAAAATTATCCTCCGAGTCGTCGTTTTGGTGCTTTGGGACGGGAACTTGGCGATGCTGCTGCTGGCGTTGCATCCAGGAGGTCTCATCAGAAGGTTGCTGTGGGCGACGGAATGCGGTGGCGCCGTCGGTCAGATTCTTGGTGGGCGCGTTGCCTTCGCCTTTGAGGAGTTTCGAAGACCAGGCATCAACTTGTCCCTCGAGCTCCTCTTTGGCACGCCACAGTTTGAGGCTCGTTGGGTAAAACATTTTGAACGCGTCGCTGCCCTTCGCCATGGTGGTGGTTCTCCGTTTGACCGGGTTGGGTAATGCAAACAGCATACCACGGACGGCGATCTGAAATGTCATTTCATCCTGACGTAGGAGCTGACTGCCGGAGTCTCTACTAGAGAAGTTGCCCCTCCCGCCAAAGAAGACGTCCCGAGAAGAACACAGCAGATCGCTCTGGGAGAGATATTCGATGCACTCGTTGACGTAATCCATAGGGGTAGAGAGGTCCATGGGACCCGTGCTCTCGCAGGAGAGAAGATAGTTCTCGTGCAGCGCTGAAATAAAGGTGTGGGTATCCGTCCCGGTCTCATCGATCAGTGAATCAACAGAGACCTGAGAACGTTTGGGCCGCGAATGCTGCGATATGAAACTCGGCAGGCTCTCAACAGTGTCGTTCCGAGGAGCGGTGTCCTCCCGTTTGTTATATACCACTTTTCCCACGGCGTGGAAGATTCCCAAGCTCGCCTCCCGCTGGGATATTAGCTCCAGACTGTCCTGCTCGCCCCGGGTGAGTCCGATGCCATCCTTGACGCCTTTCTTCTGCTTCGTGAAAGCCACCTTGGCACCCCAATCAGCCTGATGGTCGCCTTTCAGGCAGAGAAACTCGAGAGACGCCACCGCGTTCCGGATGTCGCCAATCTCCCCAAGACGCTTCAACACTAAAGGGCCAGGGGTTTTTCTTCGACCGGATTTCCGAGCTTCCTTCTGCACCACCAACTCTAGAGCCTTGGCAAGTAGTGAAGGCGCAATGACATTGAACTCGATAACACCCACACCTGGGTGACGAAGGATCTCGGGCCCAAGCAGCCGGTGTGCTGTGAAGCTGTCTGCTGAGGCCGATGTCGTGGTCAACAGTGTTTCTGATATGACCATTACCAGCGGTGCAATTGGTTCATCCTGTGAATGCTGGGCAAACATGGAGAGAGAAGGGGTGTTGGCGGCAAGGTAGCGTAGGATTGTGTTGCGGAATGATGTCAAAGCCGTTGACGACCTCGAGAAAGTATTTGGGAATTCCTCGATCAGTATGATGCGTTTGTGCTTGGAAGCAACCTGGGAGTTACTGGGGGCCGTCGACTCGGGACTGTCCGTATCTAGTGCACCGAACTTGCCGCCGCGACCAAGAAACTCCTCGAACCGCGCTGATGCTGATACGAACCCCAGCCCAGAGTTTCCCGTGGGGTTTCTCCATTCCAGAAGCTCACACCCCATGTCACTGGCAAGTAAACGCATGGTCGTCGTCTTGCCTGAGCCGGCAGCTCCTTTCAGGATCAGCACACGCTGCCGCATATGGCCCGCCGTGACATCTTCTAACCACCTCCTCACATCCGAGACCTTCTTTTTGTGGACGGCAAGTTCCTCGAGGTTTCTAGGTCTAAACCGCTCTGACCATGGCCGCGAATCGTCGTTGACGGCCCCTAGAAAAGCTGGCTTTGGCGGCTTGAGGAACTTCTGGCTGGCACTGGGTGCATCTGCCGAAGCCAGCTGCATTCCACTCCTTAATCTCTTTTTCGCATGTTGGCTGACCAAGCTTGAAGAGCTGACTTTCAGCTCCGAAATCTCGTCTTCTGAAATGGGGTCGCTGATAATATCGTCAAGAGGGATGGTCTTCCTCTCTGAAGTCCTCGTGGCCCTTTGCGCTTGCTTCGAGAAGAGGGTTTTCAGGTCGGCAGTCTTTCCCTCATCCTTTCCTTTCCCGGCATCTTTTGACTTCTTGGGGCTCGTACTTGCGCCATTCTTCTGCGACGTAGCTCGACGGGATAGGCGATTAGAACCATTCGTCGAAAGCGGGCGCGAGGCAATTCTTCTTTTCGTAGGGCTCGGAGATGCGGTTGGGGGTTGGGTCTTGGCTGGCGAGCTCGGTGAGGATAGTAGGAAGTTCGTCAGCGTGTTGGCTCGCGGGAGTTCATCTTCGTCGTCGGAAGCGTCGACGACATTCCGCCGGCGGCGCTTCGCGGGCGGGGCCATCAACGCAACTGTGGCATCTGCAAGCTCGGCGTGCCATAAGAAGACTCGACGCGTTTCCGGTGCAGCCTTCGTCAATGGCAGTTGTTTGAAAGAATGATGGTTGTCGTGATGGTAGCCTTGTGCACGCGGCGATGTTGACGTCGGGACCCACAGAACAGTGTTATTGGATACTTCTCCACCTGCGCACTGTGTCATGATTGGCTTGCCCGAGAATCTCCCTGCACGCACTTAATCATGGTCATAAGCAAACGTACCCCGGCATCTGGGTCCTACACACCTGACCAGGGTTCAAGTAGCTGGAAAATAGTATAGGATTTGTTTACTTTCCGAATCTTACATAGTCCATGTCGTCTGGATAAGATTTTGCGGTTGATTTGTGCTTGTTTTAAGTTGAACTACTTAGGCTCCTTGGTTTTCGCGATGAACGCGACCTTGTAGATGGAATTGCTAAAAATTGATTTGCTTCGCATACTTCCCAATACCCTTTGTTTCTTACACCCAACAATCTTTTTGTTCTGAATCCTTTCCCTTCACATACCCATCCTCGAGATATCAGAATGTCCACCCATTAAAGTTGTCCACAAAAGTTACAGCGGAGCAAAGATATCGTTTATGGGCATCTCCCCAGGTCCTAGATGCTTCTCTCATGGCGCGGATTGCTGGATGGATTAGCCGTGGATCTGAAGTATCCGGAACTGAATTCTTACCTTTTACGTAGTGGGCGTCTGTTGACCAGGCTGAGTTCAGCGCCTTGTCCTCTACATACTTCCACGTCTTTGTCTTGATATCCTGGTCAACATTGTCAGGATCGGGCAACGGCCGCCCCTTGACGATGAAGATGGCCAAAACCAACAACCACCACTCCCGGACCAAGGGGATGTGATAGTTTTCCGGGAAGAAGGGCAAAAGGATCCTGACAGCATGACTGGTCGTCAAGAGATGGACAAGGAGGAAGTTGAAGGCATGGGTTCCTGGCCGAACTGTCGCAACCAGCAAAGCAACTGCTGCCTCTTGTGACAGTTCAAACTGCTTCAACGGGTCGTCAATGACCCATGCGTTCCAATACTCAAGGATAATATCCTCATGCTTGGCGAAGATGTCTTCCATATCATCAGAGATGGAATCCTTGGATATAGAGTTGAACCGATCATCGTTGGCCAGTTTGACAAGTAGTTGGAGTGGCAAGCCTGACGTAAAAGGTGATGGTTTGGTGTACGACTTGTCGTCGAGGTACTTGTGCAAGAAGTTGTACTGAGTGCAGAGAAGTCCTAGAGCCTCCATTGCGAGTTCCTTACAGTCCATCTCATAGGCATAGCCCAAGTGAATGAGAGGATGGCCAACTAATGAACCGAGTTAGTAATCGCTACCACTTGTCTCGCCCTCTGAAGATACGCACGACCACCAATTAGACCATTGACCAATTGCTCCTTGTCGACAAACAGGTAATGATTCACCACCTGCTTCCAGTCGTAGGAGAAGCGCATGGCTAGCTTATCCTCAAAAAAGTCGACATAAGCTCTTTGATACCTCTTGTCGCCGAGGAAGTCTTGCCAGTCGTCCTCAACAACCTCTGCGGGAGAGGGTACCCATGGCTCCAGCTCAAGGATCTGTTTGTCGTAGATTTGGTTGAGCTGGACTTCCGTCGCGCCGAGGAGATAAGCAGAGCTCAGGATGTGAGGGTTGTGGTTGTCGAATTGGAGATTGTGGTAGATGATGGAGTAGTTGGCATGGTTCGCCTTCAACAGATGCTTAAGGCACCTAGCGCGCCGGTCCGGGTGAGTCTCAACATGATGAACATCGACCGGGGGCAGGTCGATTGACTGGAGCTTTGCGCCGAAGCCGATAATCCGGTTCACAATCGGCACGTATGAGAGAAAGCTGGCCATGATGTGATGAGCGTTTTCTCTTCAACTGTGAGGATTATGCAAGAGGGAAGTAGAATCACAATGACGTCTGGAGGTAGCAGCTGCAAAAAAGGCCGAGCCGTTCCGTTGGGGTCCTCGGCGGATGGACGCTAAAAAGTGGCGGGGTAAGTTTCCTTGGGGCATCGGGCTTGCGGCTTCCGGGGACCTTGACGCACAGACCATGTGATACAAAATCCCTGTCCCGTCGTCGCGACGTGGGGCGTGCCACCGCGCTGATCTGAGGCTTACGTATCAACCTTCGGACCCTGCCTTTCTCCCGCCTCAACCTGATCATAACTCCTCGAAACAGCCTACAGGGCCATTCAGTTACACTAGGATGTTGCCTGCCAGCGGTATATTGATCTATGCTGAGCTTCTGTCTAATATTAGGCAGGTCTCCGTCGTTGTGGCTTTGTCATCGCCGGTCGACGCGTCAACCAAGGCTGAAATCTCAGAGCATGGTCGTCGAATCCAGGTAGTCCACCAAGGACAAATCGAGACTATTTCTCTTCCAGCGCAGGTGGTGCCACTTGCAGCCCTGCCGATATCCAGACTGGGAATTCTGGATTTGTCTTGGAGGCTTCCTGTGTCCCCCTCAGAGGCAAGACCCGCGAACTTCTCCCTCGAGAATCAAGCCTTGCCATGGACCTCCGTGAACGTCGAGACCGGCTCACGAATAGCCTGTCGGCAATGCGACGGCGAGTTTGTCCCCAAGGATACTATAGAAGCCTGGAGAGACCTCCCGAGTGAAAATTGGGCTGAGATGATGGAATTTTGGCATTGCCACAAGCCCCATGACGACAGCCAACCCAATGAAGAGTCGTTGGCAAGCAAGGGCTATGGCGCCAACAGTGCCATCTCTGCCCAAGAAGGCGTTGGATTTGTTGATCTCACCTCCTTTCTCTTTTCGGAGTCGAATTGCAGCGGCTTGGCGGTAAGTCTACTCAACGTTATGCACAGCTCAATCACCCCTGTATCTCTTTGCAAACGCAGCCTTCATTTTATCGGGGAGAAAGAAGATGACCGTGTCGGTACCAAAACCACCCAATGACCTGGCCATCGATACAACTCCCCGAAAGCAATGCTTTGGTCGTCCTCACTATGTGGGCAGGCAACCGGACAGAACCCTTCCCCAGGGAATGGGTTCTTGAAGTGACCCTGAAGACGCAGTCTCTCTCATTCATCCAGCCTTCCCAAGATATGGAAGGCCGGGGATTGGTGAGAAGCAAATCTCCCCTCAATTCAGTATTCGTACACGCAAACTGGATTGATTCGCCGCTTACGCTCTCCAGTACTCCTCTTCTACTGTTGATGCCGGGTTTGACCTGAGCTCTTTGGCATTAGATGACGCTGCTCCAAGGAAGTTCCTCCACGTTTTCTGCAAGAACTGCAAGACGGAGGTGGGCCTCTTCAACGCCCTGGCCTTGTCTGTAACTCTTTTCAAGTGGCAGATTACCTGCCAAACCATTGTGCCGAGCCCCAGTCCCAGTAGCTCCGAATGCTTAGCAGCCACTCTGATGGCTACTATTTCAAGATCTGGGTCGTCCAAGTCCATAATCACGCCGCACATTCTGGGCCCATCATCGTCAGATCCAGACCAGTCCCGCGTGGACTTGTATCTGTGGGTGCTGAATCCCAATGTCGTATACTCGTCATCCTCTGCCACTGGAAGCGAGACCGCCATGAAGATCCTGTACAGAAGCATCGAAGCCGAGGAGGGCAATAAATTGATCGAGTCACTGAACTCGGATGTGCAGGAGATCAGCCTCCCTCAACCGGCCATCGAAGCTGCGGAGGAGAGGTTGAAGTCGAGTGGCCTGCTACTGCCACAGCGGGAGAGGACGTTCAAGGAGTGGAATGTTGGGCTCCTTGGTCGATGGGAGCCAAGTATATGACTGGGTACTTACAGAAGCAAAACTTACAAGTCCCAAAGTTTTCAAAGCTGAACTGTAATTCCAAGGAGTTTCTTGGTCTGCTATGTCGAATTGATGCAAGGGTGCTCAGAATGGCCTGTAGCCTGCAGGAGAAGCACAGTGCTTTTCTCACGGTGAACCACTCCAGAAAGTACACGCAGGTACAGTGTGTAACTATGGACCCACAGTTGCAACAGGCAGCACTTGCCCTTAATTCACATCTCAACTCTTTCTCACTCATACATCACGCCACGGGAAAATCTCCAATACTGACTCGACGCTTGTATTACCCTGGATGTCGGTTTGCGGGTACACATTATGCCATTCTGAAGACGATGTTACTTCGCTGAGTCATTTAAATGCTGTGGTGACCCCAAAGTCGCACCCTCTCAGAGGCTCCTCACGGGTCAGAGAGCAATGCTTTCACAATTTGCAAAGTACATCCCTGCGGGATCTATCACAATCACTAAGAAGGAATGCAACTTTACCCCGGATTTCTGGCATCTGGAAAAGCTCCGGAGATGGGTAGTGCTATCATTACCATCCGACCCACCATCCGACCTGGACATCAAACAACAGCTTCTTCACCCAGGTTTGCAAGACCAATTACTTGATACACCCTTGACTCGTCCATATGCGCGCCTCTTCCATGCAGCATGGATCCGGCTCGAGTTCAAAATCAATCATGCGGATGAAGAGATGGGCACCCTCAGGGTATACTTGCTCCCAGATGATGTCGACCGCAGTATCGTGGATCGTTCGGATCCTGGCCTGGTGAAGACACGGCAGCTCATTCTCAACAGCCTTAATTATTCAAAAGCAGCATGGAACGGAAGTACGCAACCTCCTTACTTGAGCACCCCGCCTGTCGCTGGCGATTCAACCAAGGATGACGACGCAGAAGTATCACTACTGCAGCTCTTCAACAAGATCCCATCTCCTGACCCAAACCCCGAAGTCGTGACTGAGCCACATTCACAAAGTGTCATGTACTCTCTTCTGGACAGCAGAGTTCCAGGACTCCGCACAAAGCTACATGGGTACCAAAGACGATCTGCCGCCTTGATGTTGCAGAAAGAGATTTCGCCGGGCAACGTGCTCGACCCTCGCTTGCTCCATGTCCTTGACCAGCAAGGCTCAAGCTGGTACCTTGATACAGTGGCAGGTACTGTTCTCTTGGAACCACGCTACTACGACGGAGCCTCTGGTGGTATCTTAGCCGAAGAGATGGGCTCTGGCAAGACTATCATTTGCTTGGCGCTCGTTCTAGCTACGAGAGATCTTCCTACGCAACCGCCAGAACATTATCGTGCCGGAGAACTGCCCTCGCGGAAGCGGATTGCATCTCTAGCTGATATGGCTGCATCCTGTGCAACGAGGAACTCCGTCCCATGGAAGCCCTACTTCGCTCTTTACAAGGAGCAACTTGGCGAAGAATTCAGCCATTGCATCGAAGCTCTCGAGAGAAACTCGGGTTACTATTTCCTTCCTGCACCTGCACCCAAACGTGCTGGGCGACGCCAAGACCGTCCTATTGTGCCGCCAAAAAAGATCTACCTAAGCTCAGGTAGTATCGTGGTGGTGCCCAACAATCTTTTGGCTCAATGGAAACAAGAGATCCGCAAACACACGGATGGGCTTGAAGTTCTTATTGTGACCAAGGACGATCCTATCCCATCCTCGGAGGCCCTCTTAAAGTGTGATCTGATTCTCTTCTCCCAAACACGCTTCGAGAAACTGGCAAAGCAAGATGACATCGGTCAAACGGTCTTGTCACAAATACACTTCAAACGTTGCATCGTGGATGAAGGCCATAAATTAGGCAACTCGAGAATTAGCAACAGAAGCAATATTCTTTTGGGCCTAGAGTCTTTGCATATTTCATCGCGTTGGATTGTGACGGGAACACCGTCACAAGGCTTGTTTGGAGCCGACACCTCTTCTGAGGACAATCCAGATTCATCGCCCAGCCCGGGTAGCACCGGCGATGGGAGTGGATCGATTCTCGAGATGGAGAAAAAGGACTTGGAGAGGATTGGATCTATTGCTGCTCTCTATCTGAAAGTGCGTCCATGGGCCAATACGATAATGGATGCCGGCGATACGACGGCAAACTGGTCCGTCTATTTGATGCTACCCAAACACAATTCAAAGAGCCATGGCCGCTGGGACTGCCTCAGGTCAACGGTCAACTCGTTGATGATTCGGCATCGGCGCGACGAAGTGATGGATCTTCTGCCGCCCGTGCATGAGAAGGTGGTGGTTCTAGATGGGTCATACCAAGATCAACTTTCACTGAACATCTTCTCGATGATGATCATATTCAACGCAGTTCAGTCCCAACGAACCGACGTGGATTACTTTTTCCATCCGAAACAAAGACGGAGCCTGCTTCAAATTGTGCACAACTTGAAACAAGCAAGTTTCTTTGGGGGCTCGTTCTTTTCATCTGATCAGATATCAATGGCTGTCAAGACCGCAGAAGACTTCTTACGTGACAACGAAGTTCCAATAAGTGCAGAGGACCGGAAACTCCTTGAGCAGGCCATTGCGATCGGCCATGTGGCCACAAGCAACAAGCTCAGACACCTCAGCAATCAGTTCCATGAAATCCCAGTCTCTGCTCATGGCTTCCCTGATGTTTTTGGCCAATCGTGGTCTCTTGATGGCGAGTCGGAGGACATCATGTGTAGCTCGGCGAGCATGATCTTAGCTCTCCAGAAGCTCGTCTCCAAAGCAGCCAAAGAGCCCGAGCAACTCAACTCTCTTCTGAATGGCCGTCTGACCCAGGAGGGAAATGCTGAAAGAGAACGAATCCTGCTATCGCAATCCATCGAGACACCGCCATCGCGGGAAAGGTCTTCGCAGACGTTGGCTGGCAACACTAAACTTGGTGATGAGAGTCACAGGAAAATACGCTCTCATGGGGCTAATGGTATCAAACCAAGCGAAGTGATGCCTGCTGACATTTTCCTTGGCCCACTCGAGTCAGCTACGATCAACTCAACTGCGTCGTCGAAACTGTCATACTTAATAGATAGTATTGTCAAGTACCAAGACGAGGAAAAAATAATCGTCTTCTACGAGAATGACAACGCTGCATGGTATCTTGCAAGTATGCTTGATGTGGTAAGTCATGGCTCTATCGCCTCACTCAAGAAGTATCCCTGACAATGGCAGCTTCAAATTGAACATCTCATCTACGCCAAGGGTTTGACTACCGAACGTAGGGCGCAATATGTGAACACGTTCCATCACAACCCGAGCTTCAGGTACTTCTCCAACCACCAAGTTGGCCTTGATAACTTAAGTTAACGTCTGACTTCAGGGTTCTCCTAATGGATATTTCCCAAGCCGCTTTCGGACTGGACATGAGAGAGGCGTCGAGAATTTACTTCATCAATCCGGTTCTCAACCCGCAAGTCGAGGCACAAGCCATCGCGCGTGTCCGTCGTATCAGCCAACAGAAACCAGTTTCGGTCGAGACGCTGGTTCTGAAGAACAGCATCGAGGAAGTGATACTCGAGCGTAAATCACACATGTCACAAGCCGAGCACCGACAGGTGAAATCGATCCTGGACATTCGGCCCATTTACGACTGGATCAAGAATGCCCAGATCATTCCGCTGCCCGAAGACAAGAGTGGCAAGCTGAGCCAGATGACTACACTGAATACGCCTCAATACGTGTTTGGAAGAGGCTTTGGACGCATCATCCACCCGGATGACGGTCTCATACTGGACGATGCAGGTGAAGCCAAGAGTGGTGTGGTGGAGTCGTCCGAGCCTCCGCAAGTTATTGCCTTGAAACGGGCGCACGACGCTGGCCCTGGTGATAGTGAACTGCAAACCGGAGTGAATGGCTTGTCACTGAACAAGCGAGACCCGGCCGCGCGTCCTGCGAGAAGAGTGCGGTTCACAGCTGATTCAGACGAAGAGTGAGATGTTGCGGTCGCCGAGTCACCGTCATTACGCAAGCGCCAAGGCATGTGACCTAGATGGGGGCGATGCACTGGGAGAAGGCGTTGGAACAGAAACAAGAAACACGTTTCCCATAGACCTCAGGATGTGAAGAAGGTTCAAGGTTGTTTTGAGTAGCCGTATTTCTTGGATTATTGCGCGGGACACTACTTCGTATACTATAGCAACGGTGCTACTCTACCTATTCAAGCAAGACTACATGGTTAGGGCTGGGTCTCGTACCTGAAACCGAGGATTGTTTCCAACCAGAAAACCGCACAACGTCAATTACTAGGGCATTTCGAATGCTCACTTGGATAATTGGTTGCTAGGGAGGACTTACTCTGAACTCTACATAGATGGCGTTTAACAATACATGATTTGATTCGGACCTCACGCTAGTTTCGAGGTCTGGAGGCAAAGAGGCAGGCATTGGCTTCAGTTCACTACGAAAATATGATTGAGATGCGGAAGCTGACTCTTGACGTCATAAAAACAATCTAAACTGTATTGTTTATCATCGATTGTTGCTTGGAAAGAGGATGTCAGGCAAATGACGAGCAGACAGCGATGAGATGACAGCGGCTGCCAAGGCACTGACTAGTTCGAAGCAAGTGCATGACTGGGGAAACCATGTTATGCATTACCTGGGTGCCATGAGGCGAACTCTAAAACGGGGTAATTTTCCCCGAGAGCGAAGTCTGGTGCACCGGATGGTCGGGAGCAGGCTTTGTTATCTAGCTGAGGCAAGAAAGTGGAAGCGCAGGGGATGAAAGTGAAGCATTGAACGAATCTCGGTATAAGTCGTCCCAGTGCTTGAACTTTGTGCGTGCGAGACTTCAGAGGAGAGCGGATACTACTACGCAAGACCGAGGAGGGGTTGGTTACTGGGTAGCGAGTATGTTACGCGGCAGTGCACCGCAATGCCTAGGATCTTGGATGTTTCATGGGGACTGGGGGATCTCGGCGGTACGTTTCTGCTTGGCAATTGTGCTGTGTCGGTCAGGATGAAGTGCTACTGTCTGGCGGGCGGCAAGTCAGGAAAGGGAAAGGCGGCCTCGGAGGTGCTGGCAACCCCCTGCTCCGATCTCTGCAAGGCCAACAGCCGGGGCGGCTAGGGGATCAACAAGGACCTGGGGAGGAGAGAGAGAGGATGTGAAGATGGTGGCACCGTGTGGGTAGGAAAAATGTGTAGATGGATGGCTGTTGCTGGGTAGCTGGGACGGTAAGATAGAGTAGAGGAGGAGGGGAAATAAAGAGGGAAAAAATAGACGACCAATTCATCAACAAAGAACCAAGAACCAGAGGCAAGGTTCTTGGATGAGGAGAGAGGTCCTAGACTAGCATCCGTGGTAGCCGCTGGGGCGCCGCCATAAAAATCCTTCGTTTCCATGGATCCACGCCCCCACGGGCAAGTCAAAGGATGGAACACTGTCCGATGAGGTTGAGTGAGGGAAGAGGTTCAGAGTGAAGGTCCGCTGCTGCCATCGTCTCGTGAGGGTCTGGAGACCGACCCGCTGTATGAACATGCAGGCATTGGCATGGGAACATGGTGGCATGGGAACATGGTGGCATGGGTGTGAACTGTTGGGTGGGTGGTACCTATTTTTGAACTCCCGCGGGCTATTTTGCTGGTTCTGGGTGTGCACAACTCCACCGTGAATGGCCCGCCATTTCGAACCTGGAAGAGTTCGCAGGTTGGACTCGTGGTTGACATAGAAGTATACCTGAGTAGTGATAATGCCGAGACGGGACTGGAGATACATTGGGTATAAACGAAGGCCTTGATACTGAGGTGCGAATGGAGAGGGCGGTTACAAGCCTCAAGCCTGAGGTGTCCATCTTTTTACCATTACCACCCCTCCCCGTCCCGTCCCCCTCCCCGTCCCGTCCCCCTCCCACTCTCCCTCAGTGGAGGCACCGCACTCCTCACTGCCCGCGCCGCACAACGATGGGACGGCCCAAGCCTTGTAATGAATGTCCGTACACTTACTTGTACACACAGCAAGCAAGCAGCCCAAAACACCTCATCCACCAGCAGGGAACTTCGACATGTCTCTTGGCCCGGCAGTGGAGTCCCATTGGCTGCTCAGCCCCCTTTCGACGGTCGAGGAGGGAGGCGTCCTGTTTTCTGTTGCTGCTTGGACGCGGGTGGGCTGGGTAATTTCCAAGCCCGCATGAATCCAACGTACTTACTTATTACTTAAGTTCGTCGCCGCCTGGATCCGACTCCCTCGTAGAGAGAACCGAGTCTAGTCGGTCTGAACGAACACCTTTGCGGAGGAGGCCACAGACGAGCCCCGGAACCTACGAGACGGACGACAGAAAAGGGAAGAAGCCTGCCTTCCTCAAAGAAATCGCCCTACATCAGAGAAACTCCCCCCATCGCGCGCTTGTCTATTTTCTGCGGGACCATCTACCGTTCTATCGTCCACCGACACACACCCGCCTGCATGTCTGACCTGCTCCAGCGCCACAGCCCATCCATCAACCGAAGCAGACGCCGCGTTTCATTGAATATTACTGCGAAAGAGGTTGATCCGTCTCCTTGCCGTTCCTTGCTTCGATCTGTCTCGTCTTGCATTGGCTTGGCTTGGGCACTCGCCGTTTCGCCTTCTTTATTTTCTTCCTGTTCCTCTTTCTTTCTTTCTCTTCCGCCCCTCACCATCCGGGGTCCGAATCCCACCTTTGTTATCTGGTCTTTTTCCATTTCGATTCATTCCAGGTCCAGGACTGCATGATACCCAACAAAATTCACCCTTCCAGTCCGGTAGCTAGGACACGACACGAACGACTGTAACGTATTGAATATTGATTATTTGAATATTTTGCCGGTACACCTTTCGAAGACAAACCGCAACCCAGTCCGTCCACCGCGCGTCTACCCCATCGCTCCACCTTCACCGAACTGACCTGAGAAGCCGTGTCCGTGTCGTCGGTTTAGCCACAGGGGTAGGTCAGTCGACTGGTCAACTCCTCATCCTCGCTCTCCGACAAGCCAACAAGGGATCATTCTCAGCCAAAATACTGATTGGGTGACTTGGCAATTCTTGGGGTTCGTTTGGCCTTCGCCTTGTGAGCTCGGGACGCCGCCCTCGTTACGGCCTCCCTCTCATATTCGTTTCATTAAACCCGGCCAACACCACCATCATCACCATCACCACCGTCATGTTTGAGGTAGATCATAACCACCATGGGAAGGAGTTCAAACGCTTCTTCTCACCGGGTCGCAGCTCCATGACTGCCGTTGACGACAAACGCGCTGAGGCCTTTCGTCGACATGTATGGGCTGTCACCATGATCGACGAAGACCCCTTGTCAGGCAACGTGAACAGACACTCGACGGGTTTTGCGTAAGTCACTGAACTTTTTCTTTCGTCATCTTGCACCTCCTCTTGTTCCGCCTCTTATTAGTCGATCTATCCAACTCTGGTCATCTACTAGTAGGGGACGAATCCATTCATCCCGCGCGCGAGCACTGCTTTGGTTCCTACTAGCCCATCTCCCTTCTGCACATCAACCGGGGGAGGCTCCATCTGAATGAACCATCGACTCCTCATTATTATCCCTCGTCCCCTCTTCTCTTCTTTTGCCCTCCCCCTTCGTCAATACGGAGCCCCTTCGAACACTACTGTACGTCTGTACTTTGTATCCCCTTGGTAACTCACTCCCTGGTTGTTGCTGGCGTGGATCAGCCAAGTGTGCTGCTGTATGTGCCTCGCAGACTACCACGCCACTGGAAACAACGGCTTCTCGCCCTCTTCCTCCCCCAATGTCTCAGCCTCAGCTTCCGCAAAGCCCATTACCATCCCTCCACAGAATCAGCCAACAAGAAGCTCGAGCGTGGTCCGTAGCGCCTTTTTGGGCCTTCGGTCCACGGCGTGTTGCATTGGTTTGATTACCCGCCCACAATTTCCCCTTTGTGGCGCCTTCAAGGTCCCTGGCAGCCTCGCGCTACTCGGCGCCAAGAGACCAGCTCTTATGTCCTGGGACCTGCGAAGACGTCAGAAGGGTTCTAGACAGGGCGACTCGAAGCCGAGTGTGCCTAGCCGGACACCTGGAGCTGTTGCTGCATCGGCAATTTACGATTCCTATTCATACTACTTACGTTGCTATCCCCAAGTCTCTCCTCTTTTTTCTCCAAAAGAATCCCGTTTTTTCTTATGGCTGACCGTTGAAATACTGCGTTGTTAGACGTCCAGCAAGGCCTAATAAGCTGAGGTCAAAGAGACGAGCATCTGCCCACGGTGCGCTCATCGCCTCAACCGTGCTACCATCGCAGCCCACGACGCCCCAATTAGAAGAGAAAACGAGCAAGGACAAGCCGGAAATGGAATCGACCATGAAAGGACCTACAGTCACCGTCCAACCTATGCATCCGTCGTCCTTTGGATCCATGACAGATCTGTACCCAGTCAAGGAAGACTCCGTCGAAGACTTCCTATCAAAGGCCGAAGTCACATCTACGCGACAACATGTCCCTCGATCATCGTCTTACCCGAATTATCCCATCTATCCCGACCTGGACGCGCCCATTTCCGATGCAACTCAGTCAACCGAGTCACAGCCTATGGCGAAGCTGAACCGACCACGCAGGCTTTCCAACAATTCGACCCCCAACATCTCGAGCGTCTACTCTCAACAGGCGATGGCCATGGGGTCCGGCCGGCGGACGGCTTCCTGGAGTGGTAAGCCAAGTTTCGAGTCTGCCGAGTCTACGGCAAAATGGAAACCAGAGTACCTCTACCAGCGACCCATGCCGATAAAACGGCAGGGCCCTGTCCGTCCAGCCCTCCAGCCAAACGAGATGTTCGCCATACTGCCTGGAGAAGTCTTGGGCCTCATCCTGGCCAAGCTGCGGGATCTTCACCTCGTGTCCGGGAATGACAGCTGTGCAACCTGTTGGATGCGGGACGTGTGCAACGTAAGCGTGGCCTCACGGAAGTGGTACAAGACGGCTCGTATAGCCCTGTAAGTTGGTCTGTCCGTCGTGCGGGTTGGAGAAGGTGCCGAACTGGGCTTCTCGGGTTTATTGCGTGGCGTGGAGCTAACGAACTTGGTCCAGGTATGGTGACATTCAGCTAGTCGGGTCCGATTCAGCAACACACAAGAAGAAGTACAAGCTGAACCAAGGTACTCGGGTCAGGATGCTGCGGCGCTCGCTGCGTGCGAATCCCCAGCTTGCCGCTCTTGTCCGCGTGTTGAAGGTGCCCGCGCCTGAGCTTCCAGTCAAGGGAAGCAATGTTGCCGATTACGACGACCTGGTAGCCTCACTTGTCATGGCATGTCCCAACCTCGAGAGCTTGTCAGGCCCCACGACAACCTACGATCACTCCTTCAAGAAGATATTTCATGCACTGTCGACAAGGCCTAACCTCAAACAAATGAGCTGGCTGGTCCACGCTTCACCGCACCAGAAGCAGCAGCGCATCCACTCCAGCACGCAACAGCTCGGCTTGGTAATGCCGGGAGAGCTGATGCGGTTCCAAGAGATCGCCTTCTTGAACCATCATGACAAATGGACACAGCTCGAGTCACTCACTATCCACTGCTTCCCGGGGGCGGCTCTCGCACCCGAAAACCTCCTCACGACGGCGTTTAAGTCCCTTCCCTCCCTCAAGCACCTTCACCTTTGCAACGTCCCCCCCAACGGCTTCACCGACAGCAACCTCCTTGCGCTCCCGGCTCTCCAAACCCTGACACTCTCTGGTATCACCGGCATCACTTCCAATGGCATCTCAGCCTTCGCCACCCGCGTCAACAGCAGTTCTCTGCGCAAGCTTCGCCTGCGCCACACACCCCTAACCTCACTGGCTGCACTTGCCCGCATCCTGTCCAACCTACGCTCCCTCACCACCTTTTCGCTGGTTCAGGCATTCTCACCCGTCATGCCCGAAGAAGACTCATTCGCTCTTTGGATGATGCCATATCTGGCCTCCAACAGCCTCAAGACGCTGCACTGGGACATCACTGCCCACGGGTTGTCCGTCAACACCGCCGACGATATCCTCTCACGAAGCATCGCCGCGGGAGGGTTTCCCGCACTACGAATACTCCGCGTTCTCAACGATCCGGACGGCCTTTTCCAGGAACTCTGCTACCCCGTTGAGCGCATCGACATCCACATGGACAGGTTCCGCACCCCTGAGCAGCCTCGCGACATGCCTGGCTTCACTGGCAACTCGAGCTCTAATAGTAGTCCCATTTCCCCGACACGATATCTGTTCAAGTCCTCTAACAACAACTCGATTGCCTCGGTGCAAACCCCGCAGTCGCCAACCGGCAGCGGCCGCCATCCACCATGCACCAACCTACACGCCTCACGTCTTGCCGCTCAGGCGCGCCTCGAGGCAGCACGCTCCCGGCCACGCTTCACCGTCAACGTTATCGAAGAAGACGGCACGACGACGGAGACGTTCTCCATGGCAGGCTTCATTGGAACGGCCGGTAGCGTCATCAAGTATCACCTCCTGCCAGACGTGGGCTCCACCGACGAAAAGGGCGGACTGATTGACGTGCGAGATCTCGAAGGCGATGGCTGCGAGAGTCTCGCGGGTGGTCAGGAGGGCTGCATGGGCCGCTGGAACGCCCAGGAGGGCGTCATGGCCGATCGAAAGGAGAAGGAGAGGTGGTGGCACACAGAGCGCGGCCGTTGGACGAAGCTGACTCTGTAACGAGAGAAGGAGGGAAAAGAAAAACCAAGATTGACCAAAACGAAGCGCAGGATATGGACATCTGGCTTCTTTTGGAAAGGCGATTCGGAAACTGACGTGTATTCAACTAGTACTATTTCATGACTTACGGCCGGCATCTCAACGCGATAAGAAAAGGCAGGTTGGGCATTATTTGGAGTTTCTTGGATGAGGTTAACTGGGATTACCAAAACTAGTATAGTAGCTAAAATGTATTTAACCACAGCCGTGGTCAAGGACTTTGAACAAAGACAGAATCAGTCGAGCATCTTGATATTGTCCCGTTCCATGTAGAATCCCATCTTGTGCTTGTTTGCAAAGATGCCGTAGCCCACATTGGTTTTGTTTAGGGCATCATCGCTGACTAGAACAAGTGTTGAAGGGGACGTGAAATGGGAGCTGTGTACTCGTTATATCAGATTATTTGCTCCCTATTAATAAAAAAAAGGTATCAAACTGGTTGTAATCTGGGGCTTGACTAACGACTAATAGCAACTACGTCCCAGAAAAGTGAAGCCCTAGCACGATCGTACGTATAGAGGGTTCTAAAACACTATACATTTTGAGGATACAGCACAACTTGTGGAAGGAAGATGAACAAGTCAAATACGCTTGAGTACATTAGGTTTTAGTCCATCTCAATTACGTGAACCCCAGTCTATGAAAATTCTTCAACAGCCCTACTACATTTGTGTAGATTCTTTTCATGCTTGGTCGTTAAATTTTGTAAGTTTCCCAGATGCCCCTTCTCCCCAAATATATGCAGCACAAAACTCCGAAAGCAGCAAGGTGGACAGTCTTCTGAAACATGAAGATCGTAGTCCCAGAACAGCCCCAGTCAAGCCAAGCCAAACGATGTGCCGAAACCAGACACAGCCAACGTCTATCCAGCAGTTGAAGAAAAGATGTACAAGAGGCATCCAAAGCGCTCTAAGATATCCCAAAAGATTGCATGTTGATGTGGTGAATTTAGAAGAATCTGCCCTTCTTCTTTGGCTGCTTCTTCGGGTCCTTGCCACCCAGGATGTCGTCAAAGGTCGCACCGGACGGGGCCTCCTCCGCTGGGGAGAGATCTCGGCTGCCCATTGCAGACAGGTTGCCGACTGACTGGCTCATGCCAGACATGTACATGCTTGTTGGCCGTCCGCCAAGGGAACTGCTCCGTTCTCCAAAAGGACTCGGCGGTGCGAGCGGTACGGGCTCCAGGCCCAGCGCGATACTGGATCGCCAGGCTTGGTTGGCACGGGTCCCACTGGGAGAATGAGTTCCAGGGCGAAGAGTAGCTTGTGAGCCTCCAAGGGGAGGTGACGGCGTGTTTGGTCCACCGGCCGGGGGCGCATTAAAGTCATCATCGCCGGGGAAGATGTTGCGAGGCGGTTGCAGAGGCGACATGGGAGGTTCCTGTGGTGTTGGGTTACCCTCACCTGAATGGTCTTCCCATTGTTTAGCAGCCAGCCAACAGTGGCTGCGATTGTAGATCGCCTCGACGCTGAAGAGCACCGCGTCCGTGGAGAGCTCGACCAGGCCGCCGCCTCCAGCCACTTCGTACCACATCTTCCGTACCTGGCGATTCACGACCCAAGGTGGGTTGCCCATGGGCGGTTCGCAGAGGAAGTACTCAACACCTTCGGTGTAAGACATGTCAGGGGCATCAACGACCAAGACGGGTAGAGATTGGATCGTCGCATAGAGGAATAGCCAATAACCATAACGTTGATCGGCCACATCCTGTGACGGCTTGCCGCGGGCCTCTCGCAGCTCGAACTCCTTGAATTGGTCCAAGAAGGGAAGCTTAACGCTGTTGGTGTCGTAGTTGTACGCCTTGTTCAAGATAAGAATGAGCTCGTGCTCTTTGATGTTCTTGTCAAACTTGACCTGCTTCTTGGAAGAAAGAGAGTTGTACGTCTCCAGAACGGAAGCGGGGGAAGGAATCTGGGGTGTGTCGTAGGGAATAGGAGGAAGAACGGGCGGTTTCGAGCGGTCAAACTCGGACATGATGTTGCGCAGGGCCGACGAGGTCATCTTGTCTGCAGCGTCGGAGATGGTGGGGACCTCGTCCATCACTCGAGAAGTCCGGTTAGTTCGATCAACGAGCAGATCGTACAGCGCGCACATGTCCGAGTAAAGGACTTTGAGCACCAATCGGTTCAGGCCGCTCTCGGAGAAGGGGTTCTTCTTGCTGCTGGCCTTGGGCGGCCAGTTACCAAAGGTCGACTTGTAGTATCCCAGGACAAAGTGTCGCATGCGCATGAAGGCGTTCCTCCACACCTTGAAACGGACCTGCTTCAGCTCAATGACCGAAGTCGAGCTCGCGATACCTGAAAAGAAGGCGGGGAATTCGAACTGTTCCAGATGAACATTGACATTGTGCTGCCTGTTGACAAGATCCAAGTGGGCTCTTTCGAGACCTTGCCGCGTGAAGGCGGACACCTGTTCGAACAGTGGCAGCCGCAGGTCTATGATAGCCGAGTACTTGCCGGCGGCATGAGCGAATGCTTCGTTGTAGAGGTCAACGGACCGCATTCGCTCGCCGAGAATCAGAGCCTCCAGCGTCTTCTCTCGACTGTGTCGGCAGTCGGCGAGGCTCATCTGATCCATGTAGAAGCCAAAACTGAGGTCGACTGCATTGCCAAACGTAGTACCATCAACGTTGGTGAAGCCGAATTCCTCCAACAGCGCCGCAATCTGGAGAAATACTTGGAAGTTGGTACGTCTTGCCTTAGTGGCCACGAGAGGCTGGCCAGTCAAGAAGGCGAAAAGATTTCGAATTCCAATCAACCTTTCCAGCTCTTGGTCCGAACCCTGGCCTGGCGCTGCCAATTGTCCCGAGCCCGAGGGTGGTGCTGTAGGTAAATAGAGCCGCAGTTCGTCGTTTTCAATCGGTGGCGGCGAGTTGGACGGCGAGATGAGTCGAGTGGCATCTTCCACACTGAGACTGTCGCGGCCACCAAAACTGCGTGCCCGACTCCGACCAGTGGGGCTGTCGAGCTCGGCCTGGATGAGCTCGTTGAAGATGTACGAGGAGCTAACGGTAAACTCGGGAACCTTGAATGACGGCCCGCAACCGCTGATGCGGGGATAAAGGAAAACGTAGATATTTCCACTCTCATTCCAGAGCTCGGGGACCTAAAAATAGCAACGTTAACTTCGCACCAGGGTTCCACGCCGGCGAAACGCACCTTTTCCGCATTCCTTAGGTAAGACGAGTTGTACTCGGCTTGATTGTCGTCCGACAGAATCCAAGCACTCGCCGCCGATTGTCCGCTCACATCGACCGAATTTGAACGAGATCGTCCACCGGGCAGCCAACTCCGGCGAAGACGGCCACGGGTAGGGCTTTGGCTAACATCTGGACCCTTCGACGATCCAGGTCGGACAGCGAGCGACGCGGAGGCGACGCGAGAGTTGCTCAGACTATTACGGGCTGGATGGGATTGAGCGACCGAGACCTGGCGGCCTCGCTCGGAGACAGGAGAACTTGTTCGAGATTTAAGCCCGAGCATCGAAGGAACCTCGCCAGCGAGATACTGAAGGGAGGTGCTTCTCCGTCGGGTACTAGGGTTCACCTTGCGAAGCTTTCCAGTCTTGTGCGGCTCGTTGTGCTGGTCTGGGATGGGCGGGGGAGCGGTGACGGGGGCCTCAGGCGGGTTCACATTGAGAGTGAGGTGGCTCAAATCGGGCGACGGGGGGATTGGGGCCATGATCTGCGGAGTGCCGCTTGAGATGGTGAAGTCTAGGGCGTCGGCTTCCAGGGCGGGAATGGTTGCCAGGGTTGGCGGGGAGCCCTGAGAAGACTGTTTGCTGTCTTGAGCGCCGATACCTAGGCTGTCGTCGTCGTCACAGGTCATACGAATAGTCGGGGGTTCGACGATGCTGGGGGTGGTGGAGGAGGGGCTGTCGTCGGTGGGGGTGGAGGATTTGGTGAGGGCGGGAGTGACAACGGGCGCTGAAGTCGGTGTTGATGTAGGTGTTTGAGAGATGGCGGCTACGGGAGGGGGAGGAGGAGCAGTGGTGGGCGGCTTCGGGATGGGAGGCGCTGAATCTGTAGAGGGGAGTATGAGTGAGGGCAGCAGTGAAGACAAGCGATTGCTCCAGGTCTTTGTTTTCCGGGTGGACGCTGCTGGCCGCGGCTGTGTAGGCACGGGCAGTCCGTTGGTGACAGCGGTGCTTGCGTCGTTGGCCTTGCCGCTCTTGGCAGGGCTCTGCTGCGAGTGGGCGGCGCTGCTGTCGTCTTGTTGTACGGCGTCCCGGGACCCGGCGTCTTGTAGCTGGGAGATGTCGGTGGTGGAAGATTTGTGCCAGGGCTTCTTGAGGGGATCGCTGTCGGAGGTGGAAGACTCGGAGGAGGCGGCGGAGGACGACTTGGACGGTTCGGGGTCGGTGTTGGAGCGTAGAACAGAAAGAGAAGAGGGCATGATAGACGCCCGGAAGGACTTACTCGACTTCATGTTGGGCAACATGACTGACGGTCCCAAGCAGCAGCAGAGGCAGCAGAGGCAGCAGAAGCAGCAGCAGCCAGCGTTACATGCAGCACGAGGATGCTAAGAATGGAAGCCAGGAGTGGCGAAGTGAGGCGAGGTCAAGCAGGCAGCGTAGGCGTAGACGAGGAGGTAGGCGGGTCAAGGCCGCAAGATATGTATTCCAGGGCAGTCCTGTACGAAGTACCCTGTCTGCGTGTCAGATCTACTAGACGGGACTTCCCTGTGCTTCCTTCGCCCTGCTGGAGGCTGGAGCTGGGAGAGCTGGGGCCCGGGGCCTGAGTGGGTGGGGGGGGCGTCTTTTGGCGCACAGTGTCTCCGCGGACAGGGCTTGGCTCGGGGACAGGACCGGAACGCACCTTGATGCCGGGGGGGAAGAACTGAGACGGGACGGCCGTCTCTAGATCAACGGCTCGGGGGCTCGGGATGGGGTGGAGATGCGATGACGTTGGCTGAGATGGGAGAGGGGGAAGGGGGTTTTTTTTTTCCTGGTCTTCCTCAGGTTCCCTTTCGCAAGCGGTTTAGGGCAAGGGGCGTGCCAGCAGCCGACGAGCTAGCAAACGCAGCAAACGCAGCAAACTCAGGGCAGTTAGTGGTTCGTTGAGGTGGTAAGTGCCAAGTATTCGTACTCAGGGTGTTACGGGACGAGTACGAAGTACTGCTCTACTTGGACGTGGACGTGGACGTGGACTAGAATAGAGCGGCAAATGGCCAGCCGGCAGATGGCAGATGGCAGATGGCGGACGGCGGCGCGAGAGAGACGCAGGCGCAGACGCAGACGCAGTCGGCAGCGAGTGAGTCCGACGACGGGGAAAAGCCAGACTGTGTGTGAGACTGTGCAACTGCGTTGGTGAGTTGAGTGGCTGCTCTGCGTGGCCCTGGTGGGTACGGCGTGTGGGTTGCTTCGTGACGAGGCCGGATGTCTCGTCCGGCAGGGCTCTTGGGCTGGGGCTCGTGCGTGTTTGGCCGTGTTATGTCGCAGGTCAGGTAGCAGTTGGTAGGCTGTAGGCGGTACTTCGTAAAACCAGGGCGGATTATGGGGAGTTGGGGGAGGAGGGAGTAGGACCTAGGACTGTGAAGTTCTGGGTCACAGGTGTGGAGTGGTTATTCACAGTAGTAACAGCGACAAGAGATGAACGAAAGGTGGAAAGCGGGAAGGGAAGTTGAGAGAAAAAGGAAGTGAGAACTGAAAAAAAAAAAAAAATTGGAAAAAAAAACCCCCCGAAAAGCATCAGTCAGTCGAGAGAAAAGAAAGCAATCGATGATGAAGTGGAGTATTCCATCCTACAGTCCTGCACGAAGTACAATTCCGCCTGCACGTCAAGGACGACATGGAGGAGTCATGACCCTGCCAGGTCACTTAGCCGAGTCCCGTCCTGTCGCGTGAGTGAGGTTCAGCAGGCTCTCTCCGTGAGCATAATAACCAAATTGGCTCGCCTGTTTCGCTCAGACCGAACCAAGAAAAGAAAAAAGAAAGAAAAACACCAATGCAAGGCGTCACAAGCACGCGGGTGAGTGATGGACGCATGTCGTTGGTGGTGGCGGGCTTTATTGGGATCGATGCTCCTCCCACCCCCAATAAGCCAGGTTGCCAGACTTCTGCCCTTTCGATCGAATGAGACTGGCTGAAATGCCCGTCTCTCATCAGGAGCGATACTACTGTACAACCGCCTGGCTGTTGCTCCCGCACCATCGAGGCGGCGGGGAGCAGATATACGCATATGGTGCTCTTTCATCAGTGCCCTCAATGCACGCACGACTGACTGACTGATGGATGTCACTAATTACTGCGTACGTACGAATACTACGAGGCGCGTGCCCTCCGAGCAGGGATCATGCCATGGTCCTAGCCTGCCAGGCTCTGGTTGCAGCTCGCAGAACTGGGCTGGAAGGGTTGCTAGAAGCATGACAGGGGGGTGATGACGGACTGCCCGGGAGGGACGGGGAGGGGGGAGTAGTCTACATAGTACTCTGATGGAAGAGTGAGATACCCCAGTTCCGCGGTCCGCATCTCATTACAGTACATACACTTAATCACAGCTATAGCGCCTTTGCGGAGGCCAGTCTGTAAGGGGGGACTGCACTTGAAATTGGAGACTGGGACGTGAGACATCGAGCATTTAAACCAGTAACTACACAGCTTGCCAGTAAACATTCGCAGACATTTTAAAACTTGGATATTGGGATTGGCATATGACAAACGGCGCGGCAGTCCCCACAGCGCACAAATATAAGATACACGTATACATGCACAGTACGTACATCATAGTGAAAACACACAGACGCATCGAGACGGAACTAGATGTGCAACCCGTACAGCCCCACTGGGTCTGCGATCGTCTGGAGCAAGGGGACTTGGGGAATACGTACCTTGGCGACCTGGCCACCCTGTTGTTTCGGTTGTTTCGGTTGTGACCAGTGAGATTGGACGAGGTGCTGTTTTATTGTTATTGTTGTTGTTGTTGTTGACGGCATTGGCAATTGGCTACCTCAGGCACCCTTGAGGCAGCGGAGTGTCGCAGCTGAAACCCAGGAGAGCCACCAGCCTAAGAACCCAGAACCCAGAGCCCACGACAGCCAACCGACAACCCCACGGTGCACAATTGCTGCGCCATCCGGCACTGTCCACCGGACGTCCTCCACGTTGTGCGTCCATCCATCCATCCACGCAGTCGGTGATTTCGGGTCTCACTTTGCCCCCGAGAAACACCAGCTACGATGTACGTACTGTGCAATACCAAGTAATTAGTTGACTACCTAAGTACCTAAGTTACTAAATTACTGTACCGCAAAGCACGTATCGCCCTAATTTCGCTGTAGGCGTGGAGACGAGAACCAAGAGTTCGAGTTTCGAGTCGCGAACCCGGTCGTTGGCCAACCCGTTCGTTGTTCGTTGACGACATCGATGAGACTCCCAAACCAACCATTGCATCATCCCTAGGTTGCATCCAGTTTGTTGCGCATCCAACGTTATGTTATTTCCTCCATTCTTGTCCCTAATTATCCTCTCCTCTCCTCTCTCTGCAATTCTTGTGCACATGTCAATTCTGCCTCGTCTCACACGCACTGTACAGAAACCGGTACTGTACGAATACTGTTTCGGCATTCAACCATGCCGTACCACGCCAACCACGCGTCCTGGTCCTCGTCATAAGTCGTCGTCAAACGAAAGGGCCTCTGGTTGGCCAACGCTCACCACCAGCCTGCCATCCCGGCCAGGCCAAGGAGGAATCGTGAACAGACCATTCCGCCTCCACAGAACGGAGCACCGCAGCTTCCAACGAGGGGCGTCTCAGTCATCGTAATCGTAATCAGCATCCGATCAAGGTCTTTTTTTTTTCTCAGCTTCATCGTCCGCAGCATCATCAGCACCAGCATCAGCATCAGCATCAGCATCAGCATCAGTAGTGGTGGACAAATGGAGCCACAAGCCACCGCACCCTTTCTCGGAGACTTTTGCCTCACGTCTGGCCGTGACCCGTTGCGCAATGCCCCCGTCGTAAGATCAGCAAGCCGGCTCATGTCTTAGGGTACTTTGTGCTTCCATCGCCTTGCCCTTGGGGCTCATTTGTGCCCTAGGGAACGGGTGCATTGACTGCAAGTGGTTTGTACTCCCCTGCCCGCTGGCCTTTATTAGCTCCACGAGGTACCTCGCCCGTATTCAGTATCGTATTGCCGACCAGCTGTGGCGTCGATGATTGAAAGAGGGAAAAAGAAAATAAGACATCGGACAGAGGAACGGAGGCGTCCACGAATTACACTATCCGCTCCTCCCGCTCTAGTGACACCTGGCAGGCGCGTTTCCCCTAAAAGCCCCTTTTCGATATTCGTGATGAAGCTTCAATGCCTCATCATAAAGAACCATCACCGAAAATACCTGAATGTACACCGACTACGTAGTCAGCAGCGGGTGAAGACAAGAAAGCGTCCATTTCGGGTAAGCTGCCCGGTGGATCGGCCAGAGGCGCGCATCATCCTTTGGCGTCTCGGTTACCTATTCTTGGCACGCTGCTCTAAAAGGGACCCAAACTCCCGTCATTATGGCCCGCCCAGATCTACGTTTGCATCATGAACCCTATCAGGCCCCTGCTTAGGACGATGGCTCTGTCGGGGGAAGGGGCTGAGCCAGAACTGAATGGGCCATGCATCATTGACATTCTCGTTCTCCAAGACCTTGGCTCAAGACCTGTGGACGACCCCCATCGCGCATAGCCAGATGATGGATGAAGGAGCTTGCAGTCTTCTACCCAACCAGTGGGAAAGGGAAGCTTCAGGACATCGCACCCATCAAATAAGTCAAGTTCTCTACCAAAATCGCACTCCATCCATACCTTGGGTCCCCTTGCTCAGTCCAGGACATGCTCGTCCCCTATTGTCCCTATTGTCTCTTCGCAATGCTCCTGTCCCTGAAACGTGGGCCGTGCGCATGCCCACACAGTGTCGTCCGTCCTAGATCTCTAATTAGATCCGGCTGTCGCTATGTCGTGGCGACGCAGCCGACTTGGATATTCCCCAGAAATCAAATCAGTAGCCAATGAAGCTAGCCTGCGTTGAAACCCTAGGGGACATAGACTATCAGTTGTGAATATATTGAGTATTTCGTCAGACGCGCGGTGATGTCCAGGGTAGCAAATTTCCCCGTTCCGTTCTGTTGGGACTCTGCATTTTGTCCAAGCCTTCTGGAACATCCTTCGACGTGCATGAGCTGAGAATGAACCTCACGTGACGCGATATTTCCACTTTCGTCTCTTTCCAGCTTCACCGAGTTACGCCAGGCGAAGCTGGGTTTCATTGGACGTCCCCAAGGGCCGGATCCACTTACATCGATTCTACCAATCATCGAGGAGCTGTTACTGGCAGATCTGGGGAAGGTACGATGGATGATGGCAGTTGTTTGCCCCAACTTCAACTCTGTTCAGAATCGATCTTGTGCTTCACATTTAGACTCAACCTCATTGAATCATGGCCTCGGTCAATGCGTCTCAGTCGGTGCCTCCCGCCATGTCTCCCATGGACGATGACCTGGGGAAGTGGATTGATCTTGATGGTCTTTGCGAGGATTCCCTATCAGACGGGGTTGGAAGAGATATTGAGCCACCCAGCAGCTCCATACCCTCGAAATCAGTTAGCGCGACGCAAATTCAGCCCGAAAAGCCCACACAACAGACCAAAGGCCCAGATAGAGCCACCAAGCTGCGTTTCAAGCCTAAAGGACATGCCCTACCACGCAACACGAGCCTCCCCGAGTATTCCGTCATTTGCTTCCCTTCCAGCCCGTCTCATCCTGCTGGTATCAAGAAGAAACGGAAGGATTTTGACGACAAGCGGCGGCTAGAAGTCGCACAAGTGCGTAGAACCGGGGCATGTTTCCGATGCAAGATGCGACGAATCTCGGTACGTTATGAGCTTCAAGATCATCGTGTCCACGACAGCGTCGTCATCCATGAACTCCAAGCTGATCTTCTTACCATGAATAGTGCGGCATTGGAGATCCATGTAAGGCCTGTGAGAGGGCCGCCGGGTCTCTTGGATCTCAACTCTGTATCAGAGAAAAGTTGACCAAGATGAGATTCACTTCTGGCGGTGAGTGAAACCCTCCAACATCAGGACCAAGTACCCTGACAAGTTAGACCTCCACTACATTGACTACACTGCTCGTCTACTAGACCAAGAGCTCATTGCCGGAACCACCCACATTGGCCCCCCTCGCCAGGTGGCCATAAGCATGGACTACCCGGACAACCCAGCCCTTCACGTCGAGGTTCAAGACTACTTTGGCAACGAAACCCCACCCTGGCTTTGTTGCTGGGTGGTGATGAACCAAGTCGGTGGCCAAATCGAGTTTCATCGAGAGGAGAGCGCCCGATATGCTCTCCCACAGCTGCTCCCCGCCAAGGCTCTTGTTAATTGGGTCGAAAACATCGTGACCTATCAAGATACTCGAAACATTGGATTTCAGCAGGCGGTGGATGCCTTCATCATGAGGTACAGCAAGTCGTCCGCAAGTCTGCCCATGGTATGTGCCACGAAATCCAATTAATTTTACAAATAACTGACAATGGTAGCATAATTTGGTTCGGAATGTCCATGAGTTCAACTGCCTGACCAAAATCAGATTGGGGTTGGTCCTTTGTGTGGATGAGCACGGAAATACGACACCGCCGTCATGCGCCCTACAGACCCAATTCGGCCAAATTTCCAAGGCCGCTTCACAACGCATTGAGAAATACGTACTGGGGGAACTGGAAAAAATAGTTTTCGGCGCCTCCGGGATCGGGCCTTCTAACGGCATAGCACTCTGGGCTAGTCTGTGGTGCTTGATCCTCATGTACCGCAAGCTGGTCCGGTCCTATATCGCTTTTCAGCAATTTCCGTGCCACGTGCCCAAGGACTACAGTGGCTTTCCGGAATGCAAACTGGAGGCCGGCACACACTTCTACCACTACCTTGTGTCGATATACGCCGCCCTCTTCCGCGCCACCAGCCCGCTTTACGCAGACTTCCGTGTGACGGCTACACGGCAGTTGCTGAATGATGACGAGTTACTGGTTCGAGCTTTTATGAATCTTCGCACAGAGAGCTTCTATTTCCGTAAGTATCAGCAAGGACAGACGTTCTGGACCCCCGCTCACCCGTTATCAGAACGAGAGTCGCCTTGGATGACAGCCCCAGAAGACCAGCTGCTTCGTCGAATGATCCTGGACCGCGAAGCAGACCTACAGGCCAAGCCTCCGTTTGACAATTGATCGAGCCATTGCCATCCCCGTCGAGATGGCGTCCTCTCAGATGCTGCCCCGTCTGGCCGGCCCAGGACCACCCCTGGCCACTTTCCCGGGACTCTCAGCCCCAATGGCCATCCAGACAAGCGAGTTTCACCACAGAGCGTCCAGAGGGACATTTTCTCCTCATGGGACTTCCTTTTCAGCCATTCCCAGCACTTCTTCTCGTTCCTCATAGAGCGACAGTTGCCGTCACATGACCGTTCTCGTGATCTCCAGCAGAAGAATGTCAAAATCGGTGAAAGAAGGGGATCTGATTGGCCAGGATTAGTGGGGACTCCTCGGCCCTGGCCAATCAGAGCCCCGGCTTTCACCGAGAATGCACATCTGATGATGGTGTAAGTGAACGAGTCCACAAGAGCCTCCATGGAACGCCAAATTATAACTCTCTGGTGCCAGGCCGCGTCTCTGAATCGCTCAAATCTCACACAAGCATCTGGCACATTGGGCATTTTCACCTTATCGCCATCTGACAAGAGCTGCAAGTCTCAATTCGCCCAAGGAGCGAGCCAAGGTTCCACCAGATCCCCGTGACTTATACGGATATCAACATGGATACTGCCAGGGCCTTTTCCCAGATAGGTCAAGAAAACTCGCGTGTTCCCACTTCCCCAGACCTGGATGATGAGCTCTTCGATTCCTTCTTCGACTGGCAGGGCTACTGTGAATCTACCCGGCCTTCAGACCCCGTTTCGCCCTACTTTGGTCGAACATCCACACGGGATCTGGACAAGCTCATCACAGAGATTCCTTCGGTCATTGACTATCTATCTCTTGAAAGATTGGAGTCAGAGTTCTTAAGGATGAAGACTTCCTACTCTCCCAACGATGAAGTGGCCACCACGTCCGACTACTCTGGTCAGACGCCGCCTGAGCTCATCCGGGGTGGCAGCACGTCTCCTTCCGACCACTCCGGCTCTGTCTTCTTGGAAAGGGCAGATGAAGCCCGCCGCCGTCCCGAGGCTAGCCTTCGAGAGGTCCAGGCCCAGGACGACGAGTGGACCTACCCTCAGACGGCGCCCAACAAGCACGCCCCTCGAGGATACCCTCCTCGCCTTCAGGTTCAAGATGACTCGTCTCGACGACCATTTGACCAAGGCTCCGGTCTGAAACGTCGCCGCTCTGGAAACACCGTAGAGAGGAGACAGCGAGTTGTCTCTGATCCTGACCAGACGGCTGATGTCCGGAAAAGTGGGGCTTGTCTCCCGTGCCGAGTCACCAAGACCCGTGTAAGGAAACCCTCACATTCTCGAAGCGAATTAGAAACTGAGCCGACTTTAGTGTCAAGAAAGTGGCGTCTGTCCTACTTGCCGGAAGGCGTTCCCAGATCACTCCCACCTGGTCTGTACTCGTGTTACCCCAGGAGTGGTTTGGCCTGTGATTGGCAGGATTGCTGGTATGTATTCCCCTATAGGAAATGAGACATCGCAACTAAGACAATTCCAGATGTCTGGTCAATCAACGCCGCGGAAGAGGAAATTCTCCGCACGGAACCTCGCTTTTTTACTGGAAAACCCAGAGAAATTGCCGTCCTAGTTTCCTCTCGGGATATCAACTCCCCTGCCCTCCACGCAACCATTCAAGCCTACCAATCACAAGACACCACCAAGGAGAATCCCAGGAAGGCTGCCTTTCCCCGGGAGAGGGTTCCTAGCCACCTCGAACTTCAGAGATGGATGGAGGCACAGATTCTGCGCGAGAACAGCTCCCACTTCAAACACCAGCTACAGAACTTTCTCCTCGCTTATTCGGAGGAAGGGTATGGTCTCCCCAAGGTAAGCGCCTGCCCGATCTTCTGTCTTCTGCCATGGTTGCTAACTGAATTATAGCATGACTTGGTGTCCAAGGTTCACAAAATGAACTGCTTCTTCAGGATCTGGAGAACCTATTCGTTTTCATGTCTCGACCCGAGCAATAAGCTGGTCAACGTCCCATTGACCGTCCAGGCAGAACTGAGACACATTGCACGTAAAGCGCTCGAGTCTCTGGAGCACGATGTGTTCAAGCACCTCGATGACTGCGTGGCACAGCAGGGACCACCCAAGCCCCAGGAGAAGCTGGCTATTTGGGCGAGCATGTGGCAGCTGATGTTGATCTACCGAGATCTTCTCACGGCGTTCAAGGCCCAGATTTCGCGCATGGGTCCTGGCAATGACCCTGCCATTGGTAAGAAACCAGGTCAATTATCTCAAAGGCAACGTTTCTAACAGCAGCAACAGCTCACGCGAAGTCGCACTACCAGTGGTTGACCGACAAAGTCTTCCCACTCCTGGCTGTTCTCTATCACTACCAGTTCCGGACAAAGAAGAGCCTTGAGATGCCGCTGGATTGGCTCAAGTCCTCGCCCCACCAAGCAAACCGGACCAAGAGGATTCGCAAGCACGCCAAGGAAATGGCGAACTCCAAGAAGGACTTTTGTATGTATACCACAAGCCATCGAACCCTGACCAGGTTGCTAACCATTGACAGACGAGAACATCCAGCAGTCCAGGGGTGAAATTGACCGCATGATGTGCGTGTTGGTTGTCAACCATGAACTGAAGAAGCTCAGTGCCCGGCGACGGGTGCCCAAGGGCTCCACAAAGTCTAAGAGCAGCCATGATGGTTATGATGATGATGAATAGTAGTCACGAATCACGAATTTCAGTCGTTTCGGGTACAAAAGAAAGAAAGAAAAAAGCTCTCAATTTGGAAAGAAGCTACTGGGCTACCCCTAGTGGATATGGATATAATGACGCTCACTCACTCGTTCTGAGCACCTGTGTTGGATCGCACGTCTTTAATTGGATTTTATGCGCAAACGAGTTATGATCGCAGGTTGATTTTGGCGGATACCTTGAAGCTGGGTTTCTTCCCCCCGCTCTTTTTGGCGAATCCCTCCAGCAACTCGACAAGTTCACCAAGGTTGATACCCTTTGTGTGGTCGTTGGAGGTGACCTCAATCGTTAAGACAAGCTTGTCCTTATCAACGGCTTCCTTGTAACTCGAAGTGATGCTGCGTGATTGTTAGTGCTAAGATCTTCTACCGGGAAGGTGATTGTGTTTGTCACTAACCTGATAGCCTTCTTGACTTGATCCTCGCTCTTTGGGAACGCCGGGAGAACGTTCGCGATCACGTCGGCCACGGCGCCAATGTAACCGGCCCAGGCCGGCGAGTCCTTGCTCTTGTTCTCCACGATGCTAGATAGACCCTTGAAGACTTTAGCATCCATGGAACCCAAGTTCCCACCCCAGCGAGCAGAGGTCGTTAGAGCCAGGAGGGCACGGCCCACGTGCGTGAGACCGGGAGCTTCAGGGTCGCGGATGATGGCATGGTTCAAGGCATAGGAGCTGTTGGTGTCGCTGTCGTAGCCCGCTCGGCCCCAGATGTCGCGGACGAACAAGGGTCCGAGACCGGCCGTGAAGACGGTCGGGGTGTCGGAGAAGTCGACGCCACTGGGCAAGGCATCCTGGATGAGTTGTGAAACGGCCTCGAGGATGGGCCTCTCCTCTGCAGAGACGGTTCCCAGGACATCCAAGGGGTTGCTCTCGCGAATGTCTTCTGGGAGCTTCATCATCAGAGCGCCTTGGCGGTTCGACCCGGCACTAAAGGTAACATCCTTGATGTTGGGCACCGTCTTGATGAAGGAGTCGATGACGGCAACAATGGCAGGGAACTGCTGGCGGCGGCGCTTAGACAGGCCAAAGATGCGGTCCTTCTCCTCCTTGTTGACGCGCAGCATCTTTTCGGTGTCCTTGAAGAGCTTGCCCGGCGCGGTGTAGCCGTTGGCAGACGGGATCGGGTACGGGCTGGTCTTGTCGTTGTACATGAGCATGCTGCCGTAGCCGCGGAAGCCGCCGCCGCACATGTACACCTTGACCTTGGAGTGCTTGTCGCCGTTCTCGTAGGCTGTCTTGATGGCGTTGAGGACGGGGAACTGGTCGCAGAGGGCGGCGTAGGCTTTCTGCATTTTGCTGTCAAGCTCGTCGAGGGCCTGGGTGCGGACCTCCTCGGGCTGGCTGAGGATCTCGATGAGCCTGGCGGCCCCGAACTCCATGCTGACGCCGGCGTTCGCTCCGGCGATTGCGTAGTCCTCCTGGTTGGTGTCTACCCAGGTCATCTGGACGCTGCCGCCGCCGAGGTCCATGAAGAGGGCGCCGCCGTCCACGTTGACCAAGCCGCTCCGGACGCCCATGACGGCACCGCAGAGGGTCTCGACGGCGCCCCGGAGGACGCTCACAGTGAGGCCGCTGGGGTTCTCCTTGGTTCCCCGCTTGAGGGCCTCGGCCAGGTCGCCGCCGTTCTCGGCGGTGCGCATGGCCTGGGTGGCGAGGATGAGGAACTGGTCGTCCGGGACGCCATAGTCGACCGAGATGGCCTTGAACTTGTTCAGCGTGGTGGTGACCAGGGCGATGGTCTCCGGCGGGAAGACGTTGTTGTTCTGAAGAAGAACGTCATAGAGGGAGATTGCGGCCCGGTCTGCGTAGACGGGGAGCAGGAGGCGAGTTGTGGGTGCTGCTAGGGAAGTGATGGAGAAGCGGATACCATTGCTGGAAGGACGTCAGATGAGGAAGACGGGCGATGAGTATCAAGATGGAGAAATCATACCTGCCCATGTCAACGATGGCGTAGAGCTGGCTCTTGGCGCTGGGGTCCCATGGCGTAAGCGTCTCCTTGTAGTTGTCGAGTTCGACTACGGTGGCCATGGCGAGGGTCGGCTGGCGATGGAGGGCAGGATAAAGTAGTCGAGATGCGGGGTTTGAGGAAAAGAGGAGCGGAGGCGATTTGCTTGAGGATGAGCGAGAGGTCAGGACATTTACGAGACCGATATCCTCTTTATATAGGCCTCTTCGTCGGTGCGAGACGGGCGTTCGCACAGGTGAGATGCGATGGAGGCTGCGAGTCGGCACGGCACGCACTTCGTGGAGCCGCATGCGTAGGGCTTGGCGTTGCCGCAGCGGCCCCGGAGGTCTGGAGCCGGTAAGTTATGGGGCCGGGTCGGGACGCCAACGGGAGGGTGGAACACGGGCTGAGGACCATTCCGGAGGCGAGACGACAGCCACGAGCTACGCATAGTTTCAAGCCATGAACGGATGGGAAGTCCTAGCTTTTTTTCCTTCCTTTTTTCTTCTTCTTTGTCTTGTTTATTTGTGCTCCCTCGCTATGTGTGATATCGACGTCACAACCCGCGTCCGGCCGGCACGTGGGCGCACTCGCAGCCCGGTCGCGGCTGAGATGGCCGACAGTAGACTGGTGTATGTATGTATGTATGTATGTATATCTGTATGTGCGTACGTACGTGCAGCACTGCGATGGCGGGAGGCAGATTCCCGATGGGAAAACGCATTCTTTTTCTGGCAATGTTGCATGAACCAGAGGTTGCGGGACGTGAGACCTGCTTTGCCGGCCCGTGGACGGGACCGAAACCGTTGTTGTTGTTGTTGTGTTGGGCACCCATGGTCACCAGCTGACACTATTTGGGAAACATGGCACACGATCACCGCGGACACGACATGCCTTCGAGTCTTGGGCGGTCCAGCCACGGGCAGACAGGTGGTGATTGTCGGGGCGGCGTTGTATGTGAGTCTGTCTCGAAATTTGGTCCAGTCGAGCCGTCATCTCGTCTTTGCCGTCTGAGTCCCTGGGTGTACCCAAACGATGGACAACTCCCTCTCCTCCTCTCATTCACCACTGTACTTCGACCAATGTCCCCCGTCCAAACTCCGTTCGAAGAAGGGATGATTCCTGGCCAAAAGAAAAGAGTCCAAACCCCAGCAAGTGCCGGCAAATGGGCGATAGTGCGGCGGCGAGTGGAGGGCCCCCGGGGCTCGACATCTTGGAAGCGAGGCAGGTACCTGCGTGTGCCCGTCCTGTATGTCTCAGTCTCCCCCCCTCTGCAGTGGATGACAGCTGGGCTGGGACAAGGCAGGCCCCTGGAAAGGGGGGGCTGAGGCTGGCTTCCAGGGCAGTTCAGGGTTCTTTGGGGAGCGCACAGCCCGCCTGACGCCTCACGCCTCGACGTCCACTCCATCATCGTTTGTGTGTTTTGTGTCTTCTGTGTTTCTGCGTCCTCTCCTGTCGTGTCTCGCTCTGCTGTGATCCAATCAAGATCAGGTTTTTTGACCAAAACAATAAGAACAACACCGTCGACGCGATTGAGACTGCAGCAGCTGATACCCGTCCCCGCTCACAGAGTGGACAAGCCGCCAGCAGACGAGACGACATGATGTGACGATGCGTCTCGCCTCGTCTGAAAAGACAGCGGGGAGAAGGTCCCCATCCTTTCCTTTCCATGTCGATCCATCCTCAGCTCCTCCTCAGCTCAGTTACCTTGCCTTACCTACCTGCTAGCTGGCCTGTCGACCTTACTAGCCCCCAAGCCCCCGTTACAGTCCAACCAGCCATGAAAGGAGGCCAGGAATGCACGACGGGTCTGCAAGACTGCGAGTCCGCATCGCATCAGGCCAACGCACATGCTTGATGCGTCGCACCAAGAAAGCCCCCCTCCACGCCGGATCTGATCTGACAGGCTCACGCCTAGGGGCGTTTGTTACTCCCGCGAAGTCGTATCCACTTGTCAAAACAAGAAAGAAAACAACAAAACAAAACAAACAGGAGAAAGTAAATAAAAGGCTTCTGAGGGGCGCGCGCTGCCACGGTGGGATGTCTGAGTCTATATGCAGTACGCGACGAGGGGAAAGGGGAAGTCAATGACATCGTGTGAACACGTAGAAGTGATTTAGTGTCCCGCACCATACTGTAATAGCATCTGGGTTAATTTGGTAGAGCTGCGTTTGGGTTTGGCGAGCAACTTTGAAACAACAGCAGCAAGCTACTTGGTCTTGCGACAAACACGACGGTAATGCTATCCCCGACACGCGTATGTAACAACGACACGGCCATGACAGGTGTAGGCAGTGGAGGGCACTTGTGAGAAAGTGGCGTGGGATCGAGATTCGGCGCCCGGCGAGTAGTTAGTCGGTCACTTACTTTTGCTCGGTAGGTTCGACTTCTTCTTGGTGTTGAAGTCTTGATGAGTCTTTCGTCGGATGCGCCGCGACCTCCAATGACGGACGAAGCAAAAACATTGATTGAACTAATTAGTTGATTTCCCCCTCCCCCACGCGCGACCGTTGGCATTCGTACGAGGGGGACGAGGGACGATCAGGACATGTCACTTGAAGTCGGCCGTCGGTTGATGATGGCCGCTGTCAAAGACGGCGGGCGACAAGAAGCAACGAGCGCAGGGGAGGGGAATGGCGGACGGGTTCTAGCCGCATACAGCAGGGATCGGCGGATCGGCGTCTGTCTGTCTGTCGTCTGTCTGTCTGTCTGTCTGTCTGTCTGTCCAGAAGCCGTGGTCCCCTGTTCCATGTTCCAAGCTCCAAGTTTCCATGTTACCCCCATGCATGATGATCCACGGCCTCCCCTCTGTGGTCGACGCGATCCTACAGCGGGCTTGTAAGCTGTGCCACGCCCTAGAGCTGGAGGAGGAGAGGAGAGGAGAGGAGAGGGCGCGAACTCGCTCGCACCGTCAGCTGGTCGGTCACACGGTAGCACTGCAGCACGGCCATGAGGTTCGTCAGAGGAGGGGAGGGGGGAGGTGGATGCCGTCTAGTATAATGGCTTCACCGCATGTCTGTCTCTTGTCTCCGTCTCGTCTTGGGCGTTTTGGAAACCAGCGGCGTCCTTCGATTTCCTGGTACGAATGACTACCTCAAAAGTCGTCCGTCTAGTCGATGGGACCAAGTGACGTTTCCTGAACCCGACGTCCAGCTTGCCTTTGCTAGGCTTTGTTTGGTTGGTTCGCAGGCCCCCAAGCAAGCAAGCACGGATGCATACTAATGATACTATTATGTATGTACATCCCCCCACCCGCAACAACAACGACAACGACTTCGACGACAACGAAGGGCCATGGGTGACGGTGACGATGATGATGGCATTGGGTTGATTGGGTGCGAGTCCGTTGTTTCTTCCCTCTCAGGTCTTCTTCTTCCGGCTCTGATTTGCCCCCCTTGGCCTCTGGAACCTAGTAAGTAGCTGCGGTAGGTTCCATGTGCGGCCATGCCCCCTCCCAGCCTTTTTCTTCAAGCCTCCCCCAAACCGCCGAGCCGCCGCCACAAGTTGACGCCGCTAGCTCCCTGTCCGGCGGCTTCTGCACGATCGATTCTCGTAAACCAGTGGCACGCCGTCTGGGCATCCGTCGATTCTGGGATTTTAGTGAACCAGACAAAGAAGAAGTGTTTACTCCTTCATCGCGAGATAAACATAAGCACTCGTCACTGATCAGGGAGAATACCTAACTCGAGAGTAGTGAGTAGTGCTGCGAATTAGATTGTAATCCAGTGTGTGTGACGGAGGGTCGGATTCCAGCGGCCACATGTGACGCGTCCACGCGCGTGGTTTTCGCGTCTCATCACCACGCGTCTTAGACGACAGAGATTTCTCAACCGACCGGCACAGACAGATATCGACGGATAACTCAACCAGAAGCCATTGCATTGAATGGATGGAACACAGAGCGGGCATCTGTTTGAAGTATATCCAACTGATGACCACCATCGTCAAGTCACAAACCTCCCAAAGCCTGCACCCCATGCTGCTGGCTGCGCATCATCATCATCATCATCATCATCATCACCATGATCCATCGTCGACCCCTCACTTGCAGCGGACTAAGGTGTATTCCTCATTCCCCATTCCCGGTTCCGCTTCATCAGACAGCGCCCGGGTTCTTTGCCGCATCCATCCACCGCTCGCTCGGCCGGGCCTGTTTCTCTTGCCGCCGACCTGCATTTGCACCTTCAATCACACAGCCCAACAAAGTCCACCATCCGAATATAGAGCACCCAACTACTTCAATCCCTTAACGCCCTTTCTTGGACCCTAGAATCGACCCTAACACCGTTGCAACCTGTCCGGCCCTGGAGCCAACCTCCCGCCGCTTATCTCGGAGTGCCCATTGATGAGAGGCCGAAAATCGCTTGTTGCCGCCGTCGTCGTGGTCACCAACTTGGTCACCTCCATTACGGTAGTCTCGCCTTGTCTAAGAGACGGCCTTGACTCCACCCACCACCAACCCTCCAACCACTAAGACAAACTCCGAATAGAGTACTACGGTGTAAGTATTCGTATCGCGAGGCAAGTATCGCCGGCTCTGGAGTGTCGGCCTAACACAGTTGGGAATCGAGCTGCGCTGGCTTTTGTCTCACTCTCGACCACAACAACAAGAAGCCACTGGGCCAGATCCAGCCTCTGGTCGCGTTCGACTTTCTAAACAACGCGTCTGCCGTAGTCTGGGGGTGTGGACTCGCCGAGCCACTGGTCCTCAGCCATCCATCCATCGAGGAGAGTAGCATGGGGCCCTTGGGGCGGAGAGAGAAGAGGACAGAGAGAGCCGTTGAGAACCCCTGGAAGCTGTCGAATCTGCGCACGAAGCAGAAGCAGAAGCATGGAGCGTGCAGCCAACTCTTTCGGCTGTCGTGGTGCGTCCCGCGGCCACTCCCACACGCCTGGCCGTGCGTGGCAATTACTGGCTGCTCGCTTCCCGTTCAGGATGCGATTGAGGGTGGGATTGCCCAGAAAGCCTCGAGGACAGGGTGCACCAGAGCCGGTTGCAGAACGCACGACGCAGACAAGAGACGCAGGCGTTCGACAAGGGACAGTATCGTACATACATGACTGTCGTAGCTAGACCACTTAGCCATCCATTGCATGGCATCACATCACACACACCACAGACCAGTTGAGTGAGAGACGGACCTCCCTCGTGGGCTTTGAGAGATTTGCTACCCTATGTCCCAGTCAACGACGCGACAACTTCAGGTCGACTCAGACTGCATTCCACAGCCTCGTAGCCCTCTACGAGAAATCCCTCCCATTGTACGAACGAGACCTAAGTTACCTGGTTCATCCTGCCTCTCTGCCACTATCAGGCCCCTGCTCTGCCCGCCCGCCGGCACGTCCCATCGCCAAACCGTGCCCGCTCTCTCCCGTCGCCGACTGACCGCCGCTTGTTCGACTCTTGCGACGGGCGCTGCCGGAGTGGAACTCTGCCAAGGGCGTGGCTGCTAGCTCGCTGCGCCTGTTGGGGGGGGCTTGCCAGGGGTGGTCGAGCGCCGTGGGCGGCAGTGGAGAGGGCGAGTCGGGTAGTACTTATGGAGGGTACCAGACAGGTACACCTCAGGCGCGCCATGGATGCCGAAGTACCTTGCCGTTTACTTCCTTACTTACCTCGAAATGCCCATTGTTCGCCGGGCCGCTGGAAAACTCTGGGACATTGCTGGGGAGACATGGAGCGTAGGTTTGGATTGCGACTGGAAAGCTGTGGGAGCGAGCGCACCGTCCCAGGAGAAGATGGACTGGACGCGAGGTACGAAGCATGTCTGGATGGGAGGTACCGGGGATGGGAGAGGTTCCAGTTGTTGTAGGGTTCGCGCCACCCGCTCGCTGCTCACCTTAGTACCTAGGTACGGGCTACGGGCTGCTGGGTGAGGTTCTCGGGTGCTGGCTGGCCCACCTGGACGGCCCATGCGACGGCCCTGGGCCTGAGTGCCCAGCGTGGAGGGCAGGTACCCGCGAATACCTGCCGCTGGTACCTTTGGGACCACCAGGTACTTGGCTCTAGCGAGGCCCAGGGCCGCAGTTAGTGGAAGCCTGCCACCTCGCCTCAGAACCTGGAGCAGAATGGCAAGACACTGGAGGTACCCGTAAGTAGACCCGCGCTTCGTACCTACAGCTTCCCATGTGCCAGCTGGACGTCCCCCCCAACTTGAGGAATTATTAGTACGCAGCGCACACCTCCCACCCGCTACGCCCACCTCACCCACCTTCACTCCGTCGCCCTTCTTCTTCCCTTCCCTTCCTCTTCACCTTTCCCCCGTTCCAGTCTCTCGTTTGCGCCCATCCCCCTTCCCGTGTTTCCCGCCCTATCGTGCACTTCTCTGTACCGCTGTGCCGTCTACCGGCCGGGTGCCTTGAGCTGTCGACAGTTTCTTTTTTGTTTTTGTTTGCCGGCTGCCTGTCAGGTTTATGTCTGTGTCTGTGCCTGTCCGACTCGGGACTGCGACAGAGCGCGCGCGCGTGAGTGAGTTGAGTAGAGACGGAGAGGGAGTACTCTTGCGACGGACGACTTCCTCAACCGCAACCACATCTACAACCACATCCACAATCACAACCACAACTGCAACCACGGCTACGACAATCACGACGACGGCGACGCTTCTTATTTAACTTGCGTCTCTGGTCTCACACATATACACTTATAGAGCACTACCCGGAACAGCTCGACTCCCCCAAATTACCCGCAACGATCCCTCGTTTCCTTGTGTTGTTCTTCACGCGTCGCTTCACCTCGCCGCGCCATCACCCATCCTCCCCTGGCACTTCGAAGGAGCGTTCTCACACGCCTTGGTTAGCACGGGCTACTGATCTGACCCCCCGTCGACGACGCCAAACTTTTAACTTTTCGTCCCCGACAGCGACGTTGCTTCATAACTCAACTCTAATCGCAATCGCCAACCTCTTCCAGCACCATTACCACCACCGCAACCACCACCACTACCACCACCAGCGCTTCGCGCGACCGTCGAGCAAGATCCAAGACATTGCTGTCACCTCCCGAAACACCCGTCTTGTGTCCTTTTCAGCAGCCCATCGCCACTCCGCTCGCCTACTTATACCCCGGCGCCGCCTGCTCTGCGCGACACCACTACCGCAACCGCATACCTCTTCGCTCCACCATGCCTCCCTTGCAACCTTTCGCGGCCGCTTGGTCGCGAGGTGCTCGCTGCGATGACATCCTCAAGACGCCCGAGCCTACGACCGACGGCGACGCTCAGCCGCCGTCTCCTCCGCGACCGCGATTCCGAATTAAGAGGAGGAATGCGTCCAATCTCAATGCGCCCACCCAGCAGTTTCTCGCCTCGGTAGCCGCTGCAGATATTCCAATCCCGAGTATCGAGGAGCCTCGCGTACTTGACGAGGAAATGGTCGACCCCCTCTATCCCATGTCCCGCCTGAGCGACTTGGATGGCTTGCCCCTGACGCCTCACGGTGCCCAGGAGCGCATCTTCTCTCCTCCCAAGACTCCTGCCCCGGGACTCGTGCCATCTCTATCACCGAAACAGTACCCCAACTGGTCCATCGATTCAACCCTCAGCAGCCTGGAGTCGAGCCCGGACTATGAATCCAGTCGCCCCTCCACGGCCCACTCGACACACACCAGCACTTCCCTGCTCAGCTACTTCTCAATCAGCTCCGAGGAGCTGAACCAGTGTGTGAGCCCTGGCACGGAGAAGGCCGATCAGTTCGGCGGCGAGACGTCTACTGAAGATGCCGACAAGACCATCAAGGCTAAACCCGTAGCCGCGCCGAGGGGAAAGTCAAGGAGAGCTCCCTGGACAAAGCCAATGAGCCAGCACTTGTGGTCCACATACATGATATACCTGCAAGATCCCAAGGTCACACCATTTCGCCTCGGTAAGAGTGCGATCCCCCCACACGGAGTCTGTCTGCGTGTTGCGCGAGAAGCAAAGAGGAGCTGGAAGGGAACCAAGCCCCAGGCGATTGCCGACAGCAACAGTGGTAGCACAACACCAACCGCCCAGAGCTCGGGTACCTTTGTCCAATGGCCTCATACTTGTGCCGTCACCCGCGCTCATCTCCGGGAGCTCTGCAAGGTCAATGCCAGGTCGTCTGCGCGCAATCAACAGTACATGGCCAACAGTCCAACCCCCTACGGGAAGAGCGCCGCCCGCTTTTGGAACCGACGCTCTGCGCCGGCGCGATCACCTTCGGTCTTTTCAGGCCAGGACATGGTCATGTCGCTGGCCGTGAGCACCTCCGAGTCAATGCAGCTGCAGGGACCTTTGGCCCAGCTTACCAACTCGCAACCCGACCCTCAGCCCGAGGAACTCCCTCCTCCATCGTCGTACACGGAGGCCTTCCCTCCGTTCCCCGGTCACGAACCCCTGGAGTCCGAGCTGGGGCAGCTCGCGTCTCCATTCACGGCTCGAAGCTATGGCCCCAGCTCTTCAAGCTCGCTGCCATCCAGCTTCGTCATCGATAGCGATCTGCAAAGGCAAAGTCACACTGCCGGACCGCGCCGGGCCTTGAAGTCTCCCGTCAGGCTCACCCGCAGTCGGTCCACACAGAAGCGTCGGTCGGGGCGGCCGATGCTGGAGCCTCGCAGAATCAAGCGACCCAGCCTGGGATCCGATCTCTGGGTGGATCCTTCATCTGTCGGCGATGCGCCCAGCGCTGGACCACAGATGCCTGAGTTCAGCTCCACCTCGGTGGATGAGAGAGACAGCCTATTCGTGCCCCGCGCGAACCTCCAGGAGCTCTTCGAGGCCTCTCGTCCTCTTCCTCCTCTGCCTACTCAACCAGCCGGGTTGGCACCACCGGCTGAGGCCCCTCCGCGACTGGGATCCCCGTTCTCCCTCGCAAACTCCAGCCATTCTTTCCCCAATCGCTTAACCCATTCTTCAAGTATAGACATGGGGACGATCCGCCGGCCTTTCAATACGGTTCAGAAATCCGGAGACAGCGGGCCGGTTACAAGATCCTCTCTAGCCACCCGGCTTGCCTACATCGACGAACGCCTCAAGGACTTTCGCCGACGGAGCCAGCCTCGACGACGATCCGAATCGCCTCTTTAATCACTCCTCACCTTTTTCTTTTGTACACTTGCTCAACGTTCATGTTATCTTATGAGATTTACGAGTACATTGGCGCCACATATCCCACCGGAGTCATTCGTCATCGATACCAAAAGGCGCACACCATACCCTCAACATGATGCATACCTTAGACGGCAGCGAAATTTCGACGACAGCCTACTGTGTTTCCACTTTCACTTCTCTTTTTCATTCTTTTTTTTCATTCTTTTTTACATCTCTTCTTCTTTCACTACACGAGAACTTTCCCTGTGACCCGAGTCGCATCTTGGTGAACTCCTCAGATTGAATGATCTTCTTGCCATTTTGCACAGAACGATCGTTGGCCTTTTTCTCTACTACTTCTTTTTCCTTTTTGAATTTGGGACGATTTACAACTCATGATGATATGATACGATGGAATGACCAGCGGCCAGGCCAACAGTGCCTCGCAGTCATGTTTTTTGTTTTCCCTCAGCCTTAATGCTACCACTATCCCTTCCATCAGGGACGATGATTGACAATGGCTGTTGCGTGGAGCGATGTGCAAATCGCTCCTACGAGTCTTGACGAAGACATTGATATATCTGGTCGCCACATCTGGATAAGGAAGGGGACGAGTCATCCAGAGGCTAGGCGAAAGATATGAGGTGTCCGTAGAACGAGAAATGATACACTTGATCCGGATTGTTTGCCCTGACCAGTTATGTGACTTGTTTGTACACGTGTTAGACAGTTTCGGTTGGGGTTGACTCGTCTCTTTCATGAATTAGACTACTGTTTACCTAAAGTATTATCTACCTATTGAGTAACCACCCACCGCCCGCTCAGAGCACACGTCGAGTGCTAACGATGACCCAGGACGACCGGCGAGGACGTATGGGCCTGACTTTCGCCATTGCCACTTTCTTTGGGATTTCCGAGGGTATGCCTGAAGACCGCGGACCTGCCGCTCTCATGGCCCAGTGTCCATCGACCCGTGAGGCATAGCTCGTGTTCTCTAGACTTGACGTCCAGCACCGCGTGGCGGGCTTCAGAATTCGAGATTGGTTTTGTCGACATGAGTTGAGTCCTACAGTATGGTTGGATAACAAAGCATGTAGTTGTCTGTTGTTATTCACAAGGGAGATGCCCTGTTCCGCTCAAATAAGGATGCTTGCTTTCGTCAAGACATGCTTTGCTCATGTCTTCAGAGTACTGGAGATTGATCTCACATGCTTGATAGCCTTCGAGATCTCGTCATCATCCTCATCCTCATCCTCATCGAGCCGCCCTGAGAACAACGGTTGCGGGACGAACTCATGGTTCCTCCGGCTCGGGGTTGATAGACCCGCCACTACCGATCCCCGGGCGCTGACGGAGTGGTGGAGGCGGTGAAACTTGGCTGAGCTGCCGACCTCATGGGGACAGCGGCGCTCACCCACTGTGCTACGGTGAGAGTGGAATGAGCACTGGCGGAAGCCAAAAGCACGCTCGTCGTTGCGTAGACGATTGGCGGGGATACGAAGCTGCGGGTTCTTGAAGCTGATGTCGAGGCCGGATTCACGCATCTTGCGCATGTGGAGGTCGTAGTCGGCGGAGAAATCGGGCAGTTGGTCGAGAAGATCGCTAAAGCGAGCGGGTTCCGACTCGGTAGGGTCATGGGCATCGAAGTCGATGTGCGGCCCGCCGTTGAAGGAGTACGCGACCATGGCGACGCCCCAGCGACGGAGGCGAACGGAGGCGAGATCCTCGCACTCGGTATAGAGATACGTGATGAGGCTCGGGGGTACGTCCCAGTCGCACCGGAGGTAGAGGTCCTGCACAGCGTCCATTACGAGGTCCTGTAGGCGATGAAGGGCGAGGTGAGACGCGAAGAGGTGAAGACGGATCATGGCCCAGTGGAAATCGCGGAGATTCTGCTCACCAGTCTCACGGGCATTTACCACGGAGTCATCGATGTAGTGGCGAAAGCTAGGACCGAGGTGAACCCACTCCACGAAAAGGGCAAACATGGGAGCCGACTCGCGGGGCAGCCAGAGGGAGATAGGCCGGGTGTGGGTGGGATCCTGGAGGCGTTCGCTGAAGAATGGCGAAGCAGAACACAGGAGATGTTTGTTGACCTTGAAGCGTTGCTGCTTGGGACCAATGAGGACTGTTGCGAGAGGCCCTGGCGGAGGTGGTGAAGGAGGAGTCATTTTCTGTGAGCTCGTCGCAGGGTGAAATCCTTTGTTGGCGTCAGCCAGACGGTCGAAACTGGCTGGTCTCAGAATCGGGACCATGGTGGCCTTACGATTGTTGTCGATGTTGGAGACGGTTGACTGAAGGGGCTGTGAAGATTTGGTTTCAATGAGAAGCAATGAGACGGGATAGGTGGGAATGTACAAAACAAAACGCTGATCGACGAAGAAACATATGCTGGTCCGGCCAGATGGGAGAGAAGGAAAAGAAGAACCGAAACCAAAGAGCGTCACTCGAGCGGCTCACGGGGCATTATCAACAAACCTGGGGCAGAGGCGGCAACAGAAACAGTTCCCTCTCGTGCTCAGACGGTTGCAAAGCCATCGGACCAACAAGAACTGCGAGGTAGTATTTTGACTGACCAGCGACCCCTGATTGCTGCCCTAGTCGTTCAGCCCCTGGGGCGACTCTGAGGCATCCCCTGGAGCGGTGGACTGTGATCTCTGGACCCCCTGGACCCTGGGCCCTGGACATTCTCGCGTGCAGGAGCGAAGAGGCTTGGGCAAGCTGGGCAAATAAGCGTGCACGCCCAGTCATGACGCAGCACGGGCTGCAAACGCCTTGACGGAGACGGACGAACCGCGCCTTGGCGGTTTCAAAGACATCGGCGGAGCCTTCTAGGCTTGCACGACAGCGACGGACAGAGGCCCTACTGGTGATGGACAAAGGAGGCGAAGAGGCGAAGAGGGGCGATCTTCGCGGGTGGCGATTCAGCCCGTCATACATCTGTACTGTAACTACAGCTGAACGAGTGACGCCCATTCAGCGGAAGTCAATGGAGCAGCCGAAGCGGGCGGTCGACGTTTCAAACTGCGGGATCCAAAACGCGACGCGCAAAAAGCCCCGGTCACACCGTCACACGAGGCCTGGAGGACCCGCGCCGGCGGCTGCGCCCAACAGACCAGTAGCGAGCTGACATTGGCGGCGACGTTGGAGTTTGGCCAAGGAACCAGGACCTGGACGGTGGCTTCAAAGAAATGGAAGCCTTGCCCGCGTTCGGGTGCGCTGCCTTGTCTCGTCTTCAATGCCACCCAAGGTGATCGTAGTTAGGTTCGGGTCACCGTTCGGCTAGAGGAGGAAGGAAGGTTGCCCGGGCCGGGGTGTTGTGTTCTGGGCACGGTGATACTGTCTGGCCTTGGTCAATAGTGCGATCCCTCTGCTTCCAGTTTTGGTTCTCATCCAGAATGTGCCATTGCGATGTACACCCTAAACACCACGCACCGGGCCCAGCAGCAAAGAGTAGCAGAGAGAGGATCGCAGTCTCAGCTTTCACCTCTGATGATTAACGTTTCTCTTCGGTGCAACGATAAATCAGTCCGACCAGAGACTGTTTCGGTCTCGGACTGGGGGCTTGGCGTTTAACTTTGTTTCTTCTTCTGATTGCACGTCGGTCTCAACATGGAGCGATGACTCCGTACCCTTCCAGACATTGCATTTCTGTCCCGCAGCATCATTGACGGTGGTGGGAGATAATGGATGGAATAGAATAGGGAGAGTAGAGAGTGGAGCGAGTTGAAGGTTGCTAGCTGCGACGATGTCTTCATACGCAGTTCGGATTAATTACCGGATGGCAACCTCAGGTATCTATCTACCAACTTACATTCAAATAGACACACAAACGTGAACGAAAAGTGTGCCTGCCTCTGTCACTTCCCGCCCGCGCTTCGTCCCGCAGGCGTCTTGGTGAAACGCGTTCCTCGTGGCAAAGTACCCCCCAAACCATCCATTATGGGCCTTATCAGCTACTATTGAAACCAGTTCGGGGCCCAGATACAGGCCCAATTCTTGGCAGACATCACACACATCCTTCCCCGTGCGACACTTCTGGCTTCAAGTAAACTGCATTGCTTCGTATTTCGCACACGATAAGTTGAAGAAAATGGACCATCATATGCCTAAGTTCATCAATTTGACGCACATACCTAAGCACATATTACCTCACCTGGCTCGCAGGGCGTCATCTCATCGAATATCTCATACGCGAGCCAATTCACTGTGATTGCTCTGGCCGGAATAGTTTCTATCCGGGGCCGCCTTGTCTCTCTTTCCACTATTCATCCCCTGCCGGGCGATTCGCATCTGACGGCAACGATGGCTCTCGCCTTTGATGATCCTTCGCGTCATCTAGCCCCTCCTTGGTTTCCTCCCACTGCACATCTTGTCGTCACGTCACTTCTCATCACAGTTTCTGAAACATCGAAGCGCCCGTTCCCCGCGTGGTGCGGGATTACCATGGGTCCCAGCCCTAAAACTGATTCATACGTATATCCCGGTCCTCAGACGTTAGCTAGACCTTAGCAAGAACCTACGCGGTACCTAGCATTGCTACGGATCATGTCCGGGCGCCTTGACATGTCAGTGATTGAGCAACGTTGCCCGCTTCGACCAAACTCCAAACTCCAGATTTTACCCCCTTCCTGCCAGACGTCCCTGACGTCCAAAAGCTATCCGTCAAGCTTCAACCCTAAATTCTCAACATGCCTCCAAGCTCATGATTATCTTCGCTGTGCCCCTACCCGTCCTTGGTTAGATTCGAGTAACTGCCCGAAAACAAGCCATCTTCAGCCATAAACCTCATGGATATTTTTATAGCTTTTAAAAAGAGACCCAGAAACGCCAATGTTCTAATCCCCTGCAGTTTTTTTTTAGGCATTGGACATCGGTAAGGATGTAGGTAACGACGCAGGAATGTCATCATCATCGCTATCCGTGCCGCTCGAGTTGTCACTAGAATCGTCGATCGACATGGGGCCACCCTGAGTCCCGGGCATGACGCCGTGAGGCGACTGGGCGTAGCTGTGTGCTTCGGGCTTGACCAGAACTCCAGTGTCACTGCTTTTTTGTGGTGTGCTGCCTTGTTCTCGATGCTGGTGTTGGGGATTGAGAGGCTGGAGTGATGCCGTAGGGTCAATTAATTCTGCTGTCGCCGATGACCCCGATAGTCCACCCATCTCTGTCATTGGGACCCTTTTGCGTGGCGATTCGACTTGACTATTTTTTGACGAGATAGTGGTAGTCGATTGTCCACCATTGCCAGCCCGAGCTTTCTTGTGTGCCGGGGCGCCATCACGGCCCGAGAGCGAAGGACCATGAGGTGTCCCAAAGAGACGAGTTCGTTCAGCATCTATCTGAGCCTTGCTGCGTCTCTCGCGAAGCCGTATGCCGTATTTCTTGCGCGTCACGCTCTGTTTGGTGTTGTACCGATTCTTTAGACTTGCCATCTGCTTGCTTAGTTCAGGCTCTTTCAACTTCATGGCTTCTTGCATTAGTGCGCCGTAGTGGTCTTCGGCATCTTTCATTTCCTTCGCAAATAGTGTTCGCTGTTCGGGGGTCAGCTTCGCGTACGGATCGGTTCCTGGTGACGTCCAGTTCGTTTGCACTGCTGCCTGCTGGGGAGTTGACTGCGGCGGTGTGTTCTGATGCTGCTGCATCGGAGGGGGGGCGGGCCGCCAGGATGCCCCAGCACGCTTTTCTCGCCTTTGTCTGCGGACGCCAGCAATGAGGACAGTCATTTTCTCGGCTTGCTTTTCTGTGTAGACTCCGCACACGTTGACCCGATTATGGTATTGAAGGCCGCCGCTGCTGCCAAACCGACTTCCACAGTGAGGGCAGAGCTCCTTTCCCACTTGATCCGATGGCAAGGATTTGTAACAGGCAGACTTCTTTTCATGCTGCCGGGGGTTAGTCACAAACAACGACCGTGGCGAAGTCTGACTTACGTATTGCAACGCTTTTATTGAGCTGCAGGGCCACCCGCAATCACAATACACAACCCCATCTGGTGCCGGGGAACTTGGGACGGGGGCAGAGCTGGGCGCCGTGTTTTGCTGGGCTGTTTGGCTTTGTGGTATCGTGGGTGCTGGTGTTGCTTGATGTGCAGTTCCAGGTGCCGACGGAGCAGATGATGAGTAGGCAGGGCTAGGTTGAATGGGTTGTGATGAGACAGTCGGCACAACCAGCGAATGAAGAGAAGGAATAACGTGTTCCCCGCCGTGCTTGTCTTCGACAATGTCCTGGACATCGTATCCTAAGCGCTCAGCTCTTGCCAGAGCGTTGACTAGTTGACGCGCGGGAATTGTCTCGAAGCGTCGAGCAAGAGCCTTGTCCAAGAAGCTAGAGCTGACTTTGTTTAGCAGCGAGTCGGCTACCTCGTCAAAGTCTTCTGCACTCAAATGGTGCACGATATGCTGCTTTGACACCTTGACCATGTTTGCACCAAAATCTTTGACTGCTCGGTTAAGCGTCTCGGGGCTGGCTTGGTGTATGGTGGCATTCAACTATCGCAGAGGTTAGCCGCGAAACATCTTCAGAACGATCCTAAGATGCTGTGAGAGTTATGCTTGAGTTGTGAGCAATAATTGACAGTGAATCAATCTCTAGTGGGGTTGAAGCGAATGCTAGACGAAACCATGGCAAGTAGGGCTGGGTAACTCACGAGAAATGCAACGTGATATTGGGACCCCAACAAAGCTTTCTCCCAGCGATCTCTAATAACCTGGCGAACAGTTTCTGGGCTGGTTTTTCCGATCATGTCAATGAGCGTCTGGTAATCGGGTGAAAACTGAGCGCCGTGGACTGCGGTTGGAGACCCCCTGGTAGGGTTCGAGACTGGTACATCTCCTGTAACAGGTGGTGGTGCAGGACGTGGACCTTGATAAGTCGTGGACTGGCCCGGGTATTGCTGAGGGGGATGCTGTATGGCGGAATGAGGCTGTGCTGGGTGTACATACTCCATACGAGTCGGAGGTTGTGTTTGCTGCGGATGAGTGGCTTGTAGTGGTTGAGGGTGATGACCGTTCTGGGGCGCGTATTGAGGCGGACCCTGAGGGAACGAGTTTTGGGGAAGCGGTGGTGAAATGTGAGATCTAGGAGGCTGAAGGTGCGGCGAAGACGCAGCTGGGGTGTTCGCGCCGGAAGCAACAAGAGGAGCTGTCGCGGGAGGAAGCGATGGCGGCGCGCCGCTTGGCAGAGTCAACTCAGAAACACTCGGCGAAGCAGATGCCGAAGCACTCGACATGGCGCCGTTGGTGAGGCTCTGGCCTGGCACGCCAGAGGGAGAAGGGGCCACATGAGTCGCCATCTTTGGTCCGGACTCTTTAGTTAGACGCCTATACGCGTGAGTTCGTCGCGCGGGCCTCCGCGATTGAGACGTGATTCAGTGCAGTGTAGGGATGCGACGAGGTTGCCGGGTGCTGCCGTCAGTTGATTCCGTGTGCATGGAGAACGCAAACAAAAAAAGAGTTAACGAAAGAGTTTCGAAGGGGCGTAGAGAAAGACTAATCTCCTCAAGAGACGTAAGAAACTTGAAGGTGCGATCCGAATAGTGAGGACCGGCAGGCTCGAGATGTGTTGCGGCAACCTTGCTTGTCTGAATGCACTTGCGCGGAACGCGTCCGGGTGAAAGGCGCTAATCAAACTGAAAAGGAGTGCTAAAGTGCTTTGAGAGCCCACTTGAAGAGGAAGCAGGCGGTGCAAGGGTGAAAATGGGATGATGGCTGCTTAATAAATTTGCTAGCGTGCTAAGCTAGCGTTGAAAACAGGCGAAGCAGCCTAACAGCCAATCGTAGAATAGAAGCCTTAGTTTTAAGCCTGAGTATTCAGGCATTATTAGTAAGTTAGCTAATCCTTATCACAGTGATTAACCCCACTCTTCTGTTTTGCTTAACCATTATTGCACTAGTGCTATGTCTCTCATTGGCTCTATTTAGCCAACAAGCGCCACACTATTACTGCCAGTACTCCACAGTTATTAAAGACTGTTACTGCTTGTAACAAACTTATCCAGCCTTTTAGATAACGAGTTTCATCTTGACAGAATTGCAGAGCGTGCTTAACATTAGCTGCTTCGATTTCTAACAGCAGACACATGGTTATTGACTGTGTGAAGCCTTTACTTGCAACTAGCAAAGCGCAGTCAGTACCTGAACTGGCTAACGTTCAGGTTGCACGTAAGTTAAAGGTTGTCACTTGGGGCTTAGGTTGATTGTAATAATAGTATAGGTCACGGATGGAATCAATACTCCATGTGTTAAAGAAGAAACAATATTCAAACGCTCCACAGCTTGATAAAGTGATGCAAACGACGATACGGCTTTCCCTTATTGCGACAATGCCCACTTATTCCTGCATGTCCGAGGAGCCGCCAGGAATAGTACTGTCTGTCCATTTCTACCTAGCTGTACTCCGTAAGTTGCGTCAAGTCGCGTTTACAATGTCAGATGCAATAGCTTAAAAGGTAACGGAAATTTCCGGTGATTGTGCAACAACGGTGCATTCTGTTTCATGTAACTTGACTTGTCCCCGCGATGCTGGTATCTTGTCACACAGCGTCTCCACCCAATGCACAATTTGCAAGACACTGCCATCGTTGGTATCAAATCCCCAACTCCTATTCTCCCATAGCAAATAACGGCCGTAGTAACGTCATGGAGCGCAGTCCCCCATCCCATCATGATATTATTGACGAGGTCCGCTTTTTGTTTTGGACGCAGCTTGTTCATTACCATGGCTCGCCAATCGCAGCGAGCAGCGTCTTCCTGTAGTCGCCCGACGTCTCGCCCTTGATTCTGCTTCCCAGGCTTTTGCCATACCGCTGTTGGTAAGCTCCCTTGATGTTGGCAAGAGCGTTGCGGTCCCAGTGGTATCGGATGACACGAGTGACGAGCAAGTGGTCCTTGGTCCCCATGCCGGCCATGGCGTCCTCGAGATTCTTGGCAGCATTCATGTACTTGTCAGTGGCGTGGCGTAGCTGGAAAAGCAGAGCATCCTCCATATGGCCGGAAAATTCCTGGATAGAAGTCAGTAAGGAAGTCTCCAGGGTTATTGGATAATTCAATCTTACACTCTTGATGACCTTTTCCAAGTCTTTGTTGAACTTTTGCCTGTAGGTATGGGAAATGGCACGAATCTGGTTGTCGTTGCGCTTGCTGAGGATGCTGCAGACCAAGATTTCGTCGGTGCCCATCATGCCCTCGGTGGCTTTGTAAATTTGCATGACGTCGTCGTCAACCTGCTGCGGGTTGACGGGGGCAGAGTCTTCGGCTCTCTTGCCATCCAGGACCATGATGAAATGCCGTTCGGTCTTCATGCTCAAATCTCCACGAACAACCGTTTCCAGCTTGTCGTGGAAAGTGCGGTAGTAGGCGCTCTTGATAGCCTGGATGTCTGCGTTCGATCGGCCGAGCAGAATGTCGTTCAGGACACGCTCCTTGGTGCCAACACCAGCCATAGCGTCATGCAGGTTATGCACATCGGCCAGAAGAGGGCCGCGTGCAAGCTGAACCAGGGCCAACTCGAACCAGGAGCTGACCTCGCTCTTGATGTCGGACACGAGATTGCGTTTGAAAGAGCGTTCATAGCACGTGCGAAGGGCTTCAATCTGTAGAGGATCTTTGTTCGCCAAGATGGAGATCAATGCTTTCTCGTCTGTGCCAAAACCCTTCATAGCCTTGCGCAGAGCCTGGGCGTCAGGGCTAGGGTCCCACTGGATGATCTGAGGGGGTCCGTAGCCCGGTGACGGCGGCGTCGGAGGCGTCATGGGCGCACCGTATTGCTGAGCGGGCGGCGCGCCATACGGTGCACCCGGGGTAGGCGCACCATACTGCGCGGGCGGCTGGCCGTACTGCTGAGGAGGAGGACCCGGGGAAGCACCGTACTGCTGAGGGGGAGGTTGCTGTTGCTGATAGCCGCCATAGGGCGGTTGCTGAGGCGGGGGCTGCTGGTAACCGCCATGGGGAGGGTATTGACCGGGCGGGGGTTGCTGCTGCTGGTAGCCTCCGTAGGGCGGTTGCTGAGGCGGAGGCTGCTGGTAGCCGCCTTGCTGGGGAGGATACTGGCCGTGCGGTGGGGGATATTGACCAGGCGGAGGCGGCGGGTATTGCTGGCCGTAGCCCTGAGGCGGCTCTGCGACAGTGGTTAGGAGGATTTGCGATCGAGGGGGATTGACAGACTCACGGCCGTATCCTTGGTAAGACATAACCGCGGGATTTTGGGTGTCTGGGCGATTGGGGCAAATCAGGCGCTGTGGAATAGAGGGGTCTTGTCTCTGTCTCGTTGGTGGCGTCGCGTTGGCGATGGAGGATGGAGGGGAAACTGGGGCACTGTGTAATTGCGCAAGGTAGGTAGGTAGTTCGCAGAGGGTGGTGATTCTGAGTCGAACGCGCAGAATGTGGTTTGCAAGAATCAGGGAATCTGACCGTGAAGCAGGTGTGCGGCTCTCTATTTTAAGTAGGCAGGTACGGACACACGGCCACCCCATCTCCAACTCTGCCTGAGGTCATGCCCAGACGCTTGCCGCTGCTCAGCCTTGGGGATGGTCGGCACAGTGGGTGTACTCTTTGTGGAAGCTAGTGGCGGAGCAGCGGCGGCGAGGGTCCAGTGGACGTCATTTCTGCGTCTCATGCAGGTCCACGAGACCAATGAATTTTCGCCCCCATACGTCTCGGACTTTTCAGTACAGTACTTGGCGCTCATAGTTTGGCAGTCCGATGTGTCCACAGTTGGGGACCTACCTACCTACTACGTACGTAGTAAGCAGGAAGAAAAAAAGGCTATTCTTAACTTGCCAACCCTCTCCTATCGACATCACAACGCCACGCTTTGCGCCCAAGTATCCAGCCATCGCCTGGCTGGCTGAGTCATTTCCCCACAACGCCTCAGCTGCGAAAAGCAGTCGGAAGAAAAACGCCACGGGGCTGCCTGCCGCCGTCTGGTCCGTCTGCTAAGAGATCAATCCAGCCCAAAGTGCGGGCAGAACGCCGCCTCATGACCGAAGTGGATCTCGTCCTTGATCCGGCGTCGCACCAGCCACCTTTTGACGAATCCCTCCTCGCTCCGCTGCGAGACTGCGCACCGCCACTCAACCTTACGCCAGCCGTGGACGCGGCGACGGGCCAAAAGTAACATTAACATGGAACGGTATTCGCACCCAAGCATGCCTCGTCAAAGGATCAGTCGAGTGCTGCAGCGTTGCGAAAGCATATGTAACTTATATGCATTCGCATCCCTCCACAGATGACTCGCAGCACTGCGCAGTTAACATGCGCTCCGCTCACCTACACTCTCGTTGCATCGCCAGTTATTCGTACGTCAGAGGTCCATCGTCCCTCTTCGCTTTCCACCGAATCTGCCACAAAGCTCCGGGTGACCAATCACGTCACCCGCGCTGTCTCATTCCAGGTGGCTGGGGAAGGACCCCTGGTCGCGGCTAGTCTTCCGATGGCGTGCACCTGAAAAAGCCCACTGAGCCCATCCACCAACCACAGCGCGCATTTCACTAAATGACAGGCGTCCGAACCGCTGAGCCCGGGCCCAGGCACCATGCTGCACCAGTCGCGCACCCGCAACGGGACCTAGCGCCGTAGCGGCTCTCCAACCACCACCAATTCGCGACAAACACCAGCCATCCGAATTGCACAGTTATAACGAATCTAGGAACCTTGCGATGATGTGCACTCGGTTTCATCTCCCACTCATGCAGCTTCTCCCACAACCTGCTCCTGCAAATCATGTTCGCCTTGTGTTGTCTGTGATTCATGTTCCTTCTCGGGTTCTCTTCAAGAATAATCTCTCTTCAACCTCGCCTTCTTGCACACAACCCCACTCTTGAATACCTTCATCCACCTGCCTTCTCGCAACAGAATCGCAAGCACTCACGACTCCTCCGACACCACAACAAAAATCCCTTGCACTCTTCTCTAAACTTCGAAAGTGATCTTCACGAAGAGGTCTCGTCAAAATGCGCGGGCTCATCCCCCTTCTTTTGGCCCTCTCCGCCTCCTTCACCACCATCACTGCCCTCCCAACCAAGCCTATGGTTGTGGCTCGTGAACCCGCCTCTAAACCTGAGTACTCAGTTGTGCCTCTCGAACCTGGCGAAGGTGACGGCGGTTCTGGATCGGACTCAGACTCAGGATCGGGAAGCGGCGACGACAACGAGGATGGCGATGACACCGTGACTGTGATCAAGACGGTGGTGAAGACCAAGGATCCCCTCACGCAGACCGTCACCCAAACTGGCGAGGCCGAGACCGTCACTGCTCCCGCAAAGACCGTCACTAAGGAGATTCATACGACCATCTCCATCATCGACATTGACGAGGATGTCACCAAAACCGTCACGGTTACCCCTCAGTACACTAGCACCAGCGCTGAGGCCACACGATCGGGCGTGTCCTCAGATTCAACAACCAACACTGAGTCAAAGATCGCCGACGCAACTTCCGAGGCCAGCTCTGAGACCACTGCCATCCAGGGGTCCGATGGACACACCCAGTCGGACTCTGGTGAGCCAACCTCTGCGCCACAGAGCTCCATCACCACAGAGTCTGCCACGGAGTCTTCTATTGAGCCCACCACCGAGTCTACCATTCAACCCATCACAGAGTCCCTTCCGGAGTCCGTCACTGGATCTGCAACCCAGCCCGTCACTGAGGCGGTCACTCAGTCCGTTCCCGAGTCGACAACTTCTGTTGCGACGGTGGACACCACTACCCAACACCCCGAGGAGAATCTCCCGACTGAAGTAGTACCGTCCTCCATTGCGCAGACCTCCATCCAGGAGCCTTTCCCTACTGAGGCAGCACCATCCTCTGTCGAACAGGTCTCCACCCAGGAGAACCTCCCAACTGAGACAGTACCATCCTCCGTCCAACAGACCTACACCCAGGAGACCACCCTGGCCACCAGTACTGCTGTGCAGACGACTTCCTCCACGCTGCCCACCTACGTCAACGAGGAGACGACCCAGCTTGCCAGCTCAGCTGAACAGACAACCTTCTCCACGATCCCCACCACCTTCATCACCTCATCCATCAGCCTGTCCTCCATTACCTCTGTGGCAACCCCCACCCCTGAGACCTACGACAACGGCCGATGGCACACCCTCTACCCGCCCGGGAACGGCACCGTCCCCAGCCGCTAAAGTATTACCAACGAGACTGCGAAATGATTTCAACAAAGAAGAGCGATACATCAGGGAATACAATGTTTGAGTATCTGGGATATAATTGGGGAAACGGAAAGGGGAAACACGGCGACAAGGAAAATTGAACATTGCATAGCACAGCATCCTTGAGCGCGCATCCTCAGCATTTCTTTTTGTCACGCATGGCGCGGAGTTTTAGACAGCGGGAAGAAGACGTGCGTACCAAGCGCTGGGACGCCTCGTCGGAAGTAATGAGTAATATCAACCAGACTTTTGCAAACATTCTCTCTCCTCAGACCGCCACGCATGTGCTAGCTCCCACTTGGCTCCGAACATCTCTTTGACAGGCCCTGGCAGGGACTGAGGATTGACGCTGAGCTACCGGGGTGATCCCAGGAGTTCTTAGTCGTGCAAGGTCAAAATGATATATCAACTGGGGATTCACGGTGAGCTTCACCTGGACTAAGCGTCTTGGCGGCGTCTAGAAGGCCGGTTAGTTCAGCCTTGCACAAAGAATTGAGCCCGCCAGCGGCATGGCTGTCATATGAGGTAGTCCGTATGGTCTTTTATACAGGCTGAGCGTTCAATAATAAATAGAGAGACCGGTCTTGCCGTATCTCCTTCTCATCTTGTCCCCTCAAACATCTTCGGCCTCGTGCGAGAACTACACCCAAGCAACACTACGTAGAACTTCGACTCCAGCTCTCTCTGATCATCCCCCCAGGTCCCGACTTGAAACAATGTATGTACCGCCTGATTTGCTTCATTCTGCAATGCTTACCGCCATTTAGAAACATTACCAGCACCAACACACCCATCCCTCCCATCTGCCAGAAGCACGGTACGATGGACGCCTCAGCCGGTCCGTTCCACGGCATCGCGGGGGCCAACACCACCACCATAATTCTCCCCAGCTCCTCTCAAGATAAACGCCAGTCGCTTGTCGTCGGCATCTGTGTTGGCGTCGTTATGTTGGTGGCCTTGAGCGCCTTCCTGATCTTTGTGTTTCGCCGGTATAGAACCCAGCAACCTCGCCTCCGGGCGCGCATTGGTCGTACTCCGCCGGAGGACATCAGCCTGGCCGTCTGAGCTGGGATATTGCGCTGTCAGAAATTAGTGGCATTGGATAATGGCTTGGGATATTCTTGGGAGTTTTGGATCTAGGAATGGGCTGTATTTGGAGGAATTAGCGGGTTGAGGATCGACGTAGGTAGACTTAAGTAGGCTTTGATACACCAAGGCATTCACACTCTTGCTCTTCAATCTCATGGTGTGTACTTGGTTTATGAATTGAACTTGTATGTGTGCCTCGATAACTTGTAGGCCTGGTTTACCTAGATGGTAGTGTGTAACCTCTGTCATTCGGCTCACGGCGCACAGCTTCTAAAGACAGAATTTACAAACTTGACACCAAAAACAATGCAGCGCTCATTCGCAGATCAAATGAGTCCTTGAAACCATCTGAGCCATGCTCCAGATTATTGTCTCATCTTTGGTTGATCTGTGTCTAAGTCATCGCCCCTCAACCTCAACATCCACAGATTCACACAGAACATCTCGTCCCACATCCGCGCAGACCAACAAGCCCAACCCTATACAAACCATCACCTCCACAGACAAACCTCTCTGCAAATCACGCAGTGTGTGACGGATCCGACGACTTGCTCTGATTTTCCTCTCACCATTGCTGCTTCGCTACCCTACCCGCGCTCCAATGGGGCCCATCCACGTCCGGCGTTGACCCCGCTGCCAACAACGCCCACGCGCTGGGCATCAACAGGAATTCACTCAAGACGAAAACGGTGAGAGGCAGTATCAGAAGGTTCCTCTTTTCAGGAGCCGAGATTTCCAAAAATTTCTCCCATCTCATATCCAAATCTTCGCCTCTGGAACATACGGAAAATCGAGTAAATTGGACGTTCTTTTCCCACAGCGGTCTACCGGCGGCCTACAAGCGGTGGTCTGCCCGAGCATTACAGTCTCTTCCCCGATTCCCCACACTTTGTCGGCGCCGTCTCCGATCTCACTTCGGCCCGGGACCCAGATCGTCCCAATAGTAAAAATGCGTTTCAGCATCACCTTCATGTCCTCAACAACTACGATGATCACGACTGCTCTCTTACTGTCGTTCCTCATTGTCCAGTCAATGGCGATATCGGACTCGGCCCTAACCACAACCTTTGCCGCCCCTCAGAACCCTCTAGTCCGCCGCGCTGAGGACGTCGGCTCGGCGTGCGACTCGGAAGGCCAGTGGAATTGCATGACCAACTCATGGCAGAGATGCGCCGGTGGCCTGTGGAGCGAAGAGATTCAGTGCGCGGAGGGGACGACATGTACTCCGTCGGGCCATACGACTGAGTTCAGGGTCGAGTACGAGGGCAATGGCGATGGAGATGGAAATGGGACGAGTGGCTCAAATGGTTCGAGCATTGGACCGAAGGGGACATTAAGCAAGGCGACGGCACTAGCTACGCTTGGGCTTTGGACGGTTTTAGCTGTCGTCGGAGGAACCTGCTAACAAGGCGGTTATGACGCTCGTGGCTAGGCGACACGGCGTTTGGGGGTTCTGGTCCGTAAAGGGATTGTTTTGACAGTTCGTATTGATAGGTCATTTTAATTGATCTATGGTTTAATTTTTTATCAACGTCGGTGTGTTTTTTTCTCTCCAATGGCACAGATCAACCTCGCATATACGAATAGACAGGAGTACGCGGATCACACGACGAGCCAAGACAAGATCGACTTCATAGCTCCAACTGACAGCTCTAGCGCTGACTTTACCCCGGTTGATGTTACGGTCTTGCAGGAACGGCCTCTTTCGTCAGGGTAGTTACGTACTACTACCTCATTCTGCGCCGTTCGTGGCACAAGACGATGATGATGTCTTGGCGAGCAACCAAACAGCTAACAAGTGCCGAGAACCCGGGTCAAGCTTTCGGATTGATGCCTGTGAGCAAGAAATCTAAGCGGGCTGGGACTCTTGCTAAGTAGTTATGAGATGCTCGCTCGGGCGATTAATATCACTCGGCAATAAAGATATAATTAATCCTCCAAGCAGGCCGGACCTGGGACGGAGGATGGCCCTATTGGGGTGACGGAGGATGATGGATGGGGAGCACCGACGACGACGACGTTGCAGGCATCTTTTTTGCTAGAGAACATGCCCACCAATGAGACAATTGCATTCTCTTGATGGCCTTTTGTGTCTTCCTTTGACGTTCTAAAGGAACGGATGAGTCGGCGAAGTAGTGTAACGCTATGGTTCTCCCCCCGTATTGCTCTCTGAAGCTTACTCGCTCGCCCCTTGTTTGCTGCACCCGCCGCTCGCTTCAGGAACGGAATGACAAGCTGGCTAGGCGCCAAAGCAGGAGCAAGGAAATTTTTCAATAAATGCGTACAGCAATATTGGTAACGTAGGTACTAGGCAAAGAGAGAGGGCATTGCAACGCCCAACCGCAATGTACCCTCGACGGAGTGGCCAGCACCAACAGTCCGAAGTTCCCAGCGTATACAACGCAAGGCCTGTGTCGAAGCAATAAATTTCCCGGTCACGAAAGACGCCTTGTAGCCGCTGTAAGTCGTGTATCCATCCATCTCCATCAACCCGACCGCCCTTTACCAACTTCGGGTTCCACGTCCGCGTCCCACGTTTTCCAGTTCTCCCGCTTCCCGCAATACAAGCCCCCTGCTCGCCTCACCCTCTGCTCATTCGCCCGTCCCTTGCGCCTATTGCCCGATTCTGACTTTCTGCCCTCGTGTTTCACCATGCCACTCCAACCGGACGATTCCTTGTTTCTCCTCCAATCGGCGCCCGCATGTTCGTGGGTATACGTATTCGAAGGACCGTCGCGATGGAAGAGCCAAGCATAGAAACCAGCCAAGACATGCGAAAAGGCGATCGCATATATACATCGGGTCGCCATCGTCAATAACCTCCCTTTCTCTCTTTTGTTCCCTCGGCTTGCTTGTGTTCTTTCCCTCATCTGCCTTGGTTCAGCGTCTTTTTTGATTCGTTCCTATTTTTTTTTGTCAATTTGCTTCGTCTGAAGTCGCCAGCTACTCTCGTCGTCCGTCGCCGAGTTGCGACTTGACGTGAAATCACCGCCATCATGGTTTCCTGGAAGAGCCTCGCCGTGCTTCTGGTGAGCGCCGTCCCGGCTCTGGCAGCCTTCGGCGTCACCGAGTCCACGGCCAGCTATGTCGTCGACACAGCCAGCTCCGATGGCTTCGTCGTTACCATCAAGCGCAGCGACTGCTCCATCACATCGCTGAAGTACCGCAACACCGAGTACCAGTACACATCCCAGACTTCGCACATCGCTTCTGGTCTGGGCTCGGCCACCGTCTCGTACACCACCCACAGCAGTAAGTCTCTTATATTATATTCTCGAGAACCCGAATGTCCTTGTTCTGACAACCTCCCTGCAGCTAACTACATCAAGGTCAAGTGTGTTGCCGACAACAGCAACTTCAAACTGACCCACTACTACGTCTTCAAGAATGGCGAGAGCATCATCTACATGGCCACCGACACCACCTCGGAGCCCACCATTGGCGAGCTGCGATACATCGCCCGCCTCGACCGCTCCAAGCTGCCCGACGAGTACCCCTTCGGCAACGTCTCCGACACCTCCGGCGGCTCGGCCATCGAGGGCTCCGACGTCTACCTCGTCTCCGGCGAGACCCGCTCCAAGTTCTTCTCATCCGAGCGCTTCATCGACAACGACGTCTACTGCTTCCGGAGCAGCGCCAAGGACACCCACGCTTGTATAGTTGCGCATGCTTCGCGCTCCTACGAGAAGAGCTCCGGCGGGCCCTTCTTCCGCGACATCAACACCAATAACAATGGCGGCTTCAGCGCCCTGACCTTCTACATGAACTCCAACCACGCTCAGACCGAGGCCTACCGCCAGGGTTTCCACGGCCCCTACGCCCTCTCCTTCTCGCGCTCCGGAATCCCCTCGCAGAGCAGCATCGACTTCAGCTTCTTCGGCGACCTGTCCATCTCCGGCTACATCGGCGACTCCGCCCGTGGCCGCGTGACCGGCACCGCCACCGGCCTCGAGTCCGGCTTCACCGGCGTCGTGCATTGGTACAACTCCAATTACCAGTACTGGACCTACGCCTCGTCGGCCGGCAAGTACACCTCGCCCTACATGGTCCCTGGCACGTACACCATGGTCCTCTACCAGAAGGAGCTCAAGGTCGCTTCCAAGAGCGTCACCGTCTCGGCCGGCGGCACCACCTCGTCCTCCATCGCCGCCACCTCGGACATCACCACCGGCTCGCACACCTCCGTCTTCCAGATCGGCGACTGGGACGGCCAGCCCACCGGCTTCCTCAACGCCGCCAACCAGCTCCGCATGCACCCCAGCGACAGCCGCATGTCCAGCTGGGGCCCCGTCACCTACACCGTGGGATCCAGCTCCGTTGGCAGCTTCCCCATGGCCCTGTTCAAGTCGGTCAACAACCCCGTCACCATCAAGTTCACCCTCGCCTCCGCCATCTCCTCGGCCGCCACCCTCCGCATCGGCACCACCCTCGCCTTCGCCAGCGGTCGCCCCTCGGTGACTATCAACACCGGCTTCACCAAGGCCTTCGCTGCGCCCACCAAGATCGACTCCCGAGGTGTGACTCGCGGTGCCTACCGCGGCCTGGGCGAGGTGTACGATGCCACCATCCCCGCCGGCACCCTGGTCAAGGGCACCAACACCATCACCATCGAGGTTATCTCTGGAAGCTCCGGCAACACCTTTTTGAACCCCAACTTCATCTTCGATGCCGTTGAGCTGTTTTATTAGGGTGATGTTGAATGTCGTCCGTGACGACGTCTTCTCTCTTCCATCATGTACATATTGGCAGATGCCAGAACCCAATACATAGCAGAGCCGTTCTTTCAATTGAAGCTGCCATGCCGCTAAAATATGTCCCACTCAATTTAATGACGTCCATCATGTTCTTCGTAACCACCTGCTTCTCGCACTAACACGCTTAATTGTGCATTGTGGTGTCATTGCCTTAATCAGCATGCACGATCTCGACAAGCCGGTGATAAGTTCTGACCTCCGATTGGGCTCGTTCCCAGCACACACCATCGATTCAGCCCAAAAAGGCAACGCAGAAGGAGCACAAAGTCAAGCAGGGGGCGTCACTGGTCCACATGGTCCAGCCCCTTACTACGTAGTATGGCACCCAGCTGGGCCGTGGACGGACTTTGCGGAGTTGGCCAAGTGGCTCACATCAGCCGTTTGTTAGTGATCGCGGCTTAAATGCTGCGGGAATCAACGGGATGGCAGCTCCAGTACTAACAATCACGGGCCAACCGTCTTTTGGCTACATGAGAATGTCTCTAGCTCAGGAATGGTATAAGTGGGAGAGAAGTTGGCTGTTCAAGTTCGGTTTGAATCATCATTCTCCAATACTTTCTAGACTCTGCACCATCAGAAACAAATCATTCAACGAAAATGGCATCTTCACAAGGCGCCATACTATTGACCGGCGCCAATGGTGGCCTCGGCTCAGCCATTATCGCTGACTTCCTCAAGAAGCCTGAGCTGGCTGCCTACACAGGCGTGTACACCGTCCGGAAAGCTGCAGCAGCCGCACAGCTTAAGGCGGTCCTCGATGCAGGGCCCTCGTCGCACAAGCATGAGATCATCGACCTGGATCTAAGCTCCCTAGCTAGTGTCCGGAAGACAGCTACCGAGATCAACCGCCGAGTCGCCGCGGGAGAGCTACCTCCTATCAAGGCACTTATCCTCAACGCTGCCTACCAAGACCACAAGGAACTCGTAAGTACTAGTCTCGCGAGAGGACAACAGTGAGCAAAATATGCTAACTGATACAGAACATAACCCCGGATGGTTATGAGATAACCTGGCATGTCAACTATCTGGCGAACCAACTATTGGCCCTCATGCTTCTCCAGAGCATGGACAAGAAGAATGGTCGGATTCTCGTCATTGGCAGCTGGTCCCATGAGTAAGTGCCCATAATATTGGGACTTCAGTATCACAGTGGTTCTAACATTTAAGTTTAGTATTGACGACAAACGCAACACCATCGGTGGCGAACCGTACAAAGGCCGGGCCACACTGTTCCCTAGCGCGGAGGAGCTCGCCAAGGGGAAATGGAGCACTCCTGCAGATGGCGATGGATGGTTCACAGGCTTCCGACGATACGGAGCGAGCAAGCTTTGTGCCGTGATGCTCATGTGAGTTACTTAACAATAAGTGGTGATTGACAATGCTTACCAGTCTTAGGCACGAACTTGCCAACCGCTTAGGCAAGGACCCGGAGTTGTCCAACATCACAGTTGTCGGTTTGGACCCTGGTGCAATGGGCTCAGACTTGACCCGACGCGGCAGCTCTTCAATGCAGTTCAACATCAAGAAACTCCTCCCCATCATGGCATACGTAGCGGTCAAGTTCAGCCCGAACGGGTCAATGCGTCCGCTGTGGAAGAGCGCGGGGGATGCGGTACAGCTATGCTTCAATGTCGAAGCTCCCAAGGGAAAGTTACTCTACCTCAACGGCACAGACGAGCTTGAGACATCGAAAGAGGCGAGGGACGCGGCGAAGAGAAAATCCCTGTGGGACTATGGGCTTGTTGCTGCCGGGATTACGCAGGGCGACACTGTGCTGCGGGATTGGCAGTAAGTGGCATGATGGGCCACGCTTGTCAATCATGATGCTCTGGTGTGAGGTTGTTTGCAATGTTTCACCATTGATACCTTTGTCCTTTATTAATCATTTGTTACGTTTCTTGAACCGCTTCTCGGGTGTACACAGGTTTGAATTGTGTGCGCAACTATCGACCACACTTCACAAAGACTGCCGTGAACAGGAGCGCCGGCTCATGATGGAGCTAATGTTGACGTTTTAGCCTCGATCTTCCGGGGGTCATCATGGGTACGACGATCCAGGCTGGGATGCAACTGTCTTTTCGTATGCCGGCCGGGCTAACTGAGAAGCCATGTAATGTCCGCAGGGTCGAAGAATCCCCGGAGTGAATCAGGGGTGGGTGGACGTTTCGAGTGTTATCGACTCTCGCTGGAGTGATGAACTGCAGGGGCAAGGAGAGTTGCCGGATACGCAGGCGGTCTCCTGACTGGGCTGAAGACGGCCTAGAGAAGCAACCTAGAAGAAGAGGCGGACTAATCAACCAGGTTGGTGGAGAGTGCTTGAGACGGTCGGGACGGTAGAAACGGCGTAGATCAAGGACAAGGTCTCGAAAGTTGGCGGGAGAGGGAGCAAGGACAAAAAGGAATCACAGGTGAGGCCTCATAGTGTCCTGTGTCCTGCCCTAAATTGAGGTGTTCGTTCCTCAGCTGCCAGGCTGCCAGTGGACGGAAGGTGCCACGGTCCGCCCCTCCACTTGGTGACTTTTAGCAGGCGCAACCCCCAAGTTTCACCCGGCCCCTGCCCCATCTCTGTCCCATCTGAAACATGCCACTTGTAGGGCGGGGCCGCCCCTACAATCTGCGCGATGCGGATGTGCAGGAAGGAGACGGAACTCATGCCCGCCGGTTCGGAGTTGCTCGATCCTGCATGAAAATGGTCTGAAGTCTGGCCTTGAACTTTAATTGACAGCACGAAGACAATCTCGAGGTATGCTTGGCCTGTCTACCTAAGTGGTATAGATAGTGTTTTAGGTCTAGACAGAACAATACTCACAGTCAACCCGACGCCATTAGCGAAAACATTGATAACTTCCTTGTGGGTGCCGAAGGACCGCCATGTCAGTCCAGCGCACACGGATGCCGGGGTCCTGCGGCTAGGGTCCGCTGGCAGTTGGGACGAAGCCATATTAAAAAGGACCCTGGCTCGTATTAGTATTACGATGGGCAAGCGGGCCAACTCTTTTTTTGGAAGTGCATGTACAGGGGATGGTGGATGGTCCAGGGGATCACCGATGATGGGTCTGACATGCATCTTAGCATCGTCGCCTTAGGGCGCCGGCGAGGTTGATGGGTGGTCAACTGGGCAATGATTTTGGTACCGATGCTGCAACTAACACGCCAGGCAGTTCTAGACGATGAATTCATAGAAGGTTAGAATGGATATCTGCAAACCACCTTAACAATTAGCGCCCACGCCAGCAGCAGCGTCAGCCGCCCCATCCTCAGCGCCTGAGCGATCCCCTAGGGAAGCCCAGCGGACACCCTCAAACCCAGTCAAGCCGCCTCACCAGCGTTGTGCTCCCACAGCGCTTGTGGCGTCGCGACCTTGGCGCCGCTGCACCCAAACAGCCAGCGCGGGTCGGCAGCCAGCCAACAGCAACGGCCGTGGAACCACCCAAACTGCGGCAGAACTGGACGGCCTGACCCGGCACGCCAGCACCCGGCATGGTTGGCTGGCGGCAGTCGAGGAACCAACAAAGTCAACAAACCCGGAGAGAAAGGCTGGCTGGCTGTTAAATTACTGGAGGTGCGCTGCTACGGCCTATTACCAAGTACGTACTACGTGGAGTGATTCTAGGCTCCATCCGATGTCTGCGGGATGGAGCACGGAGTAGGGATGTACCAGCTGTTAAATTAAGACAGATGATGGCCCAACAACCAGCGTCACACCTCGGCCTTTTTCTTAAGACGGGACGAGCTGCTCCTTTGCTGTTCCTTGCTGTACATCATACGAGCTCTTTCTTTCAAGATTCCAAATTCCATTTTTCGTCCGGCCTGGAGCTGACACAATCACCTGGATCCTGGCATCGCCTTTCTTTGTTGCTTGCCGCTCGATTCTCCTCCTTTCAAGATTCACCCACTTACCTACCTACCTTACCCAACTTATTCACTCACTTATTACTCCATCATTCTCTCGCCTAGACAGACCTAATAATTGGAGAAACGTCGCATCCCGTCCCTTCTAGAAACACCTCCGCCACACTTGGTCGTTCCCCGCCTTTCCCCGATCCCCCGGCCCCGACTCTTGAGCGCCGAAATCGCCAGCCGCCTCTCATCGCCAGCCCGCCCCAAGCTGGTGGTTTCGAGCAGCCAAAAATAACTAGTGGCGACGCGAGGCACTCCCGCCACACTCCGTGACGCGACGACTGTTGCTCAGCCAGCCCGCCGCCTCCAGTTCCCAATCCAGACCTTCTCGAAACCAGCCAACCGGCGGTCAGCCGTTGACACTTGGCGAGATGCCCGCCATGTGGGACAACCTGAAAACCAGTACCGGGCCAGGCTCCCAACCTAAACTGGTGCCGCCTCAAAGCCTCAAGGAGCGGGCCTTTCGCAGCCAGACGTCACAACCCCAATCTCAACCGCAACTGCAACAACACAGCAAAACCTCTGCTAGCAGACAAAGCATAGACGACGCCGACACCGACGCCAACGACCAGGCTTTCTGGCAAAACGACTTCGACAACCGACTCAACGGCCTCGGCATCCGCAACGCTCCCCTTCGGTACGAGGTTCGCCGTGGGAAGACTGTGCCCCAGCCTGGGTCCGGTCAACAACGTCAACTGTAAGTGCGCTCCAGTGATGTCGTGTCTTGGCTGGCGCAGCACCGCCATCAATGCAAGCAAGCCCGAGTCGAGGCGGGTGGGATCCGGATGCTGGCGCAGCACATCGACTGCCGCTTATGGCGCAACGCAGCCTGTCTTCACCTAACCCAGAGTGGCCTTGACAGTTGTGTGTGCAGTCGTGAAGTTCGTACACGCCGCACACGCCGCCCACGCCTTCAGCTGGATTCCATAGTGTCGAAGTGCCAGGGTACACTGATCCTTCGTGCTTCCTGCTTCCTCCTCCTCCACCTCCATCCTTCTTTATCCTTTCCGCCAGATACCCACGTGCCGTCTTCCTCTTTCCTCGACATCCCGCGCACGTTGTCGAACTTAAGAACGGATCACCACGAGGAACGCACCTGGCTGACTCTTCTTCCCCGTGACCGCAGCTCCCCTCCCCTCGACTCCGACGACACGGAAGCTCCTCCCGCTCATCATCCTCCGCCTCGAAACCCACGACGACTCAACCCTCACGACTGGCGCCCGACTTCCTCGCTCTACGGCGAAAACGAAGCTAAGGACCATCACCACCCGCCCTCTGCTGCGCCTTCCAAGTCCAAGACACCTGCCAGAGACATGTACGGCCGTCCCACGGCCAGCGACATCTCCCCTCCCAGCTCGCCTGACATCAATGCGACACAACATGAGTGAGTCTACTTTTTGGTCCTCAACCACTTGACTCCTTTTTTTTTTTTACTATTGCCCTTCCCCGTCGCTCTGGCCTATGATTTTTTTGACTGTCCCCTCTTACTTTGAGCCTCGGACATAGCAATACTGCTTCTGCAACTCCTTCACTTCTGTCTTCTCGTTACCTCCCTCACCAGCGGCCACGATCTTCATATAAGAATGAAGTGGTTGAAATTCCGAACCTCATGGCTGATTCAGTGTTTCGCGTACAGAGCATATCCCGATGATGTTTCGCCCATTGACGAAGGCCCCGACCAGTCGCAGCAGGAGCTTCTCTACGGCATCCGAAACACTTCCCTACAGGAGCCCCGGAGCCAAATTCCGACAATGCGTCGTGAGAGAAGGGCTGAGCAGGACAAGCCTGCTGGAAAGTTGAAGCAAACGAGCTCAAAGGATGTACTACGAGATCAACAAAGCGATGCGGTTCAACATCCTTGGGAAGCAGTGCCAGGTCAAATCGAAGGACCCCACGGAGGTCGTGCAGGTTTCGGCCTTACTACTACCGTCACCGGACCTCAGGCTCCCCGATCTGGCAACACTGCGCCAACTTTTGGGCAGCGTATGCGACAGCTTACCAGAGGAAAGCCGGATCCTGTCGAGAATCGGCCTCCGTGGAATGGAGCCAGTGGCCGCGCGCCGTTGGTTGATCCTGTCCGGGACGACTTGAGTGTCGCACCGCTCGGCCTCGCACGTGGGAGTAGCAAGCGTGGTAGGCGGGCTGGCGGTGTCTCTCCAGAAACGTCCAATATCGCTGCCTCGACTGTCCGACGATTACTACCCTCCAGGTCCAACCAGAAGCTTAAGGAGGCTTCCAAAACACCATCTCCAGAACCTAGCTCGCACGGGGCATCCCACGCATATCCCAGTCCTCCTTACAACGACTCTCCAATTTCGCAGTCTCACCCCCCTGCTCCAACCAGTCGTCAGGCCGCTGCGCCCCGTCTTGCTCCCAACCTACCCGATCCAAACAAGGCCATCAAGAGAAAGCCGTCGCCCTCAGCTCATATTCAATCTCACAACCCCCACAGCTCGATTTCGAGTTCCGTCTATACAGCCTACACTGACCAAAGCGTGGCGACATATGTCCCTCGCCTGGCCACGGCAGCGCCGACGAGTCCCTTCTCAGCTGAGGACCCGTGGGTACCTCCCCCTTCGCGTTTCAGCGTCACGACTTGCAACACAGCGGCTCCCGACTCCCCTCGTCACTCGGCCGAGGAAGAACGTCCTCCGATGCCCACTCCGCCGAAGCAGCTTCAGTCAGTGATGGACCGTAGGAGGCCAGTCCCTGGAGGCGACAGCGCGAATACACCTACCGACGAGCCGATTGTCGTCTCAATCAAATCCACGCTTTCGTCGAATAAGCCAGGAAACGATGCGGTCAGTAAGGATCGCCCGATCTCCATCGTATCGACCACCAAGGCACTCCCCCCAGCACCCCCAGAGGTGCAGTCCGCAGGCGATCGCGTCGCATATCTTAACGCCCGACTCGATAGTTTAGCCCACCGACGGAGTAACATCAATAAAGGCATCAAACAAATGACGGAGCTGATGCCAACCGATAACTTAATGTCAAGCGCGGAAGTCTTGCGCAAACGGGAGACTGAAAAACAAAAGGTGGAAGATCTCAAAGAGGAACTGTCGGAGATCCAGAGAGAAGAATACGACTTGGGTTTGAAGCTCTACCGAGCGAACAAGCGCCTGGAGAGAGAGTCGAACTTTGAGAGCTCGGCACTATGGGTTAGAAGAGCTACAGGTTGAATTGAGGTTGGCTGGCTGTGTTGAAAACTGTATGGCCGGTTAGATGGAAAGTCAGGGTCAAGTCCCCGGAGTACTACAAGCAAGGTGTTGCGGTTTGTCGTGCATATCAGACGGTGTCTACTCAGTTACTCTTTTGTGTTTTGTTAGCGTCATATTCGCGCTGCTGGTCTGGCGATGATACCTAGAGGTTTAATGTTAACACGAGGCGGTTGAGAATCAAGATACGGTGTCTTATATAACTGGCATTGCTATATGCGTGTCTAGGTCAGAGGTCTACTTGGCTTCTTCGTGACCTTCTATTCTCACATCCTACAACCCTTCAGTTTTGCCTATCGGTCAGTCATCACGAAACCGCACATGTGTTGTAGACTTCCCAGCTTGCGTCTTCGATTGACTCGTTGGTTCGGAGCCCTGGGGCGGCGACCCGCCGCATCGGCCCTCCCAGCACTTCTGGCAATAATCGCCGTCGTCCCCGGGACGGAGAGGCCTGTGGCAGCGGCAGTCATCTTGCAGGCTATGCTTGCAGAAGACGTGGACTCCGGTTCGGGGCGGCTGGCGCGGGATGCGGGGCTCCGCATGTGGGGCATTTCCAGCCGGGTTCGGGGTTCGGGGCGAGTTTGCGGGGGACCCGGAGGGGTGGACCTGGGAATGGAAGAGGCTTCGCGTGCCAGGGGGTACTCGCTTTCGCAGCGGGCTCTGCGTGCTCTCTTGCGGAGGCGACGGCGACGGCGGTGGTGGAACATGGAGAGCACGCAGGGATGAATATGCCGCGGTGCGAGTCAACGGTGGGACGTCGTGTTCCTTGCCCGAGGACTCTTTTCCTACGGCAGATCCGGGCCTGGAGAAGTCGGGGAACTGGATGAATCCCTCGACGCTGACGTTGGTCTTGGAGACCTGGTAGATGTTGGTCTTCAGAGACGGCTTGTCGCGGCGGAGGTCCGCTCTTCCCTCAGGGCTTGCCATGTTGAAGTCACGATTGGGACTCTTTTTACCTATGTAGATAGGGTTAGTCTCGCAGTGCGTTCTCTTGCTCACCTACCTTGTTCGGCACGTCTTGGTATTGCTCAGTCGTAGAATAAGACACCGGCGATGGTAGCTGGAGCTTAATCTGGGCTGGTGTAGCTTCTTGGTGAAGTTCTCGTTTCTGCAATCAAAACTGACTGATAAGGGTGCAAGTATTTATACTCGTGACTGAGGTGGTAATATTTTGGTGTTATGAACAAGAGGGGTCTGAGCTGTCGTTAGCAAGGCAGTGTTCAGGCGAATAGTGAGTGTGCGACGATGTTCTGCAGTGACCGAGTCCCTTTCAACGCATATTAGCGTGGAAGCTAAACTTACGTGCTTCATGTCATTGTTCACCTGGAAACACAACATGGCATAGCACTTGAGTTACAGTAGTTTCCTGTGATTGGGATTCAGCTTCACCCCTTTCAATACTCATCTGCTATCTTTCATGACAACTCTGCTTTTCAAATCGGCTACCCTATACCAATCTACAAGGAACCAATGGCTATCATTTCTTTCAGTCAAGCAACTCATCCTCATTAGCCATTATAGTGAAGGCTACCTTTTGAAATTATGTGAACACCAGAGATGCTAAACCCCTTGCGATTGTCACATCCTGTTCAAGGGTCAAGGGTTGTTGACTGATGTATTGACGCTACTCCAGTGGCTTTCAAAGTACGGCCCTTCGACTTACCAAGGCTACAGCACCAAAGAAAGTAATTCAACATGTCGTGCGAATCCCACAAAACAATCACTCGAATGAAACCCGGTGACTGAATCTCAGAGACTTCTCAGCGCCACGGCGTGCCACCAAAGCGCGAGATGAATCACGTGGGCGCCTTGACAGATACTGTAGTTACGGAGTACGGATCCAGACCCACACACAGTCCCCTAACTAAGCAAACATGACTGAACAACAACCGGCAGATGTAGCAGTGTTCAAGAAGGGGATTTTGATTTGAGACACGGGGCTTGAGATGTTATGTGTGAGTAAAATAATCAAGGCTGTCTGTGCACCGGCGCTCTGGTTCCCCATTTAGGCGGTTTTGTAGGATGCCGAGTAAATAAATGTCCTTTCCAAGGGCAAAAATGAAATCACACAAGAGGGTGCTTTGAAGGTCACGGTGGGGCTCGAACCCACGATCTCCTGATTCGTAGTCAGACGCCTTGCTAGATTGATTGTTAGGTATTGAAATGTTTGTTGGAGGACGGAGAAATGCATACCCATTGGGCCACGCGACCGGTGGTGTTTGATGCTGAAGTTGCCGCAACTTGTAGTCTAAGTTGTGAGACACAGACATGTACGAGAACGAGCAAAAAGATAGGTCACGGTGGGGCTCGAACCCACGATCTCCTGATTCGTAGTCAGACGCCTTGCTGAATCGAGTGTTAGTTACTTAGAGACAGTCCAGTATTTGAGAAGGATGCTTACCCATTGGGCCACGCGACCGGTGCTGTTGCGATGTGTAAATTGCTCGATTTTGGGGTCTATATTGTGGGCATGGTTTTGCTCGCCCGAGTGTGATGAGGTGGGGATTGTGCGTGGTGGGCTTGCAGCTCGGGATCCACGCGGCTCTCACGTGGGTCGGCTCCACTGAAGCGGGGTAGTTGGCGCGGGAGTGGGGGGTATCTAACATGACATTTCCAGAAGCATTATCCAGTTTTGTTTATTTGTTTGTTTGTTGGCAATATGTTTTTCTGACATATTCACAATGCAAGATCTAATTAGTTCTTTCGCTCCTTGTTCAACCACCGAAGCAGCGCGCGATGGAAGCGATCCGGGTGGGAGATCTGGGGCGCGTGTCCGAGGTCGGGGAACCTGAAGAGATGCCCGTTGGGGATCTGGGAGGCGACTTGTCGACCCAAGATGTCGAACTGGCCAAGCTTCGCAGCAACTTCGGGCGACGACCAGGTAGATCCAATAGCCGTGGTGTCCTGCTCGCCTACCATGACCAGGGTTCGAGCCTTGATGTCCTTGAAGTAGTGCGCGATGGGCTGGGTGAGGACCAAGTCGACGATCTGCGCCTGGATCTTGACGTAGTTCTCGCCCTGCGAACCGTAGTAGATGTTGACGAGCATGTTGACCCAGGTATCGTACTCGTCCTTCCATTTACCAACGTAGTATGCCGCCTTCTCGTAGCCCTTGATCGAGGCAAAGCTCGAGGCCGACTCGGTCGCCCACGTCTCATCGATGCTGATGTACGGTACGCCCTTCTGCACGTAGTCCTCCCATCCGACGGCGTTGATCATGACGAGATCGTCCACAGCCTCGGGGTATTGCAGCGAGAAGCGCGTCGACAGCATGCCGCCCATGGAGTGGCCGATGACGGTGACCTTGTCGATGTCGAGGGCGTCCAGCAGCCCGCGAGTGTTCCAGGCAAACTGGTGGAGGCTGAACTGGTAGTCCGCCGGCTTGGAGCTCTTGCAGAAGCCGATCTGATCTGGCACGACGACGCGCCATCCCTTGGCCCTCAGCACCTTGATGGTGCCCTCCCAGGTCGCGCCGCAGAAGTTCTTGCCGTGGAACAGGATAGCCGTCCTGCCGTTGGGCTTGGTCCTGGGCTTGGGCTTCACGTCCATAAAGGCCATCTCGAGGTCCTCAAGCTGGCTCTTGAACTTGAAGAGCTTCACGGGGAACGGGTATGTGAAGTTGGAGCCATTGAGGTCCTGGGCGAGGTCACCTTCGTAGATGGTTCCGTTGGCCTGAGCCGCGACGAGGCCGGCTGAGAGGAAGCCGACCGAGAGGAGGGAGATGAGAGAGAACTTCATCTTGGAGATGGCTCAAGGCGATTGACAAGATAGTGCCCAGCGTTGCAACAACAAGGAAGAGAGGAGGAGGAAGAGGGTGGGCGGAGAGAGGGTATGAGTGGACGGCTCAGGATGGAGGCATCGAGGGCGCACCGAGTACAGTATATACATACTGGCATAATATTTTGAAGCCGGACGCTTAAGAGTGCAGTCGAACAGTTCAATCCAAATGCTCCTGTAGAGATGACCTGCTTGTGACCCCATGCGTTCCCCTCCATTCCCGCGCGCACGAATGTAGCGGTGGCCCGGACCGGGGGACAACTCCGCGAGCTTCCGGAAGCGTGTCTAGCTCAGGTCGCGAGGTCGTCATGGTGATTGAAAAAGATCCCAATGGCCTGGGTAAAGCTGTGCGCGTAGTACATAGTGGGTGCAGCCGGCCGATTTTGGACGAGCAGCATGGATGTGAGTGTTGATCGGGAGCCTTCGTTCTTTCACCAAAGTCGTGTCCGCTTTCTCCCCGGGCGTTGGCCCGAGATTCCCTCCGGGTCGACCGAGAATGGCACCCGAGACGGAGAGACCCGCCGCTTTTGACTTCCCGGCATCCCTTGGGAATTTGCTCCGGAGACGAAAAAGACTGTGGATTATTTGCCTCTTGTTTCTTGAGCTGTTTTTGTCTCTCCTTCACACCCACTCACACACATAATCTCTCGCTCATGAATCCTTCTCGCCCACCTGCATTCAGGTGTCAGGGGGCTCCCCTGGCTTACCTCCTTCTGGTGTGGCCACTCCCCAGCCGGATCTAGAAGCTCGGCCGAGAGCTCTCCGGTTCTGTTCCCGATCTGATGTGAGCAGCCTTGGAGACCAACGCCCCGCGGTCTTGTATGTTTGCTTCTTTACCATTTTTACCGTACGATGTCCATGAATGAGCACCTGTCTTTCGATCTAGTCTTTAATTAGCTCTAGGATGCAAAATATGAAACGTTGTCCTTGGTAGCTTGGCCCATACGTCACCGATGTTATCAATCATATGCCCCGGCTCGGTCTCTAACATTTAGGGCAAAAGGCATCCTTGTCGTGAGTTCCCTGTGGAGATTGTTGGTCGTGGGGGAAAACAACCGTGCCCCGTTACATCCGGGCGTCGCGGGGTGGTTGTACTTGACAGCGTTGCAATGGCCTCTCGATTTCGTCGTCTTGTTCCATTTTCGACGTCCTCCAGGTATCTCAGGTGCAAAGGTTCGACTGGTCGTCGTCTTTCCCCGATGATACAGAACCGTGTGACGATGTTTGCTTCTCCGTTGACCCGAGGCAAAACACAGGCCACGGAATCCTTTTTGCTTCCGCTGACGAGTGACACAAAGAAAAAAGCAAAGCTCAAGGGTTGCACATCAAAGTGAGCTGTCACTCGCACACAAATGAAATACTGCACAAGTCTAGGTTCTACACCTTCTGACACATGTCCGATCGGGCTGCCTTAGAAGGCAGGTCGGACAGGGCGAAGGCTTGGCCGAAGGGAGATAACCGTCCATCTCGTTCACTGCTCTCCTTTTATATCGTTGATGAAGTTATGCCGCCGACTTGAGAAGATCCAGCACTGAATGTTAGGGCTAGCTGGAACTTATCTTTTCATGTCTTTGCCCCTGACACCTCCGTGCTCGTAGTGGATCGAAAACTGCATGATGCATTCTGACCAAGGGAATAATAAGCAAGCATTCAACGATTGCCTGCCACATGTCAAACTTGCTGTCAAGTACCGAAGCCGCCTCGACAAGGGCTCCTTTCCATACCACACCTGCTCGTTCGGGAACGGTCTCTCGAGTCCAACTCTTGGCCCGCGAGTCCAATCGAGCTTCGACATCCGGGAAAGGATGCAGGGTTGGTAGTGGCTGTACGGTCCGTATCCGTAGATGTACCTGCAGAAGCAAAGACAGACTCTTGTCAACTCTGCCGATGCGGTGCATATGCCCCACGAATGCCACGGCCGCTTTGTGAGACAAGAGGGAGGTCCCGTTGGGTTCTGCTGGAGCGATATATGAAGGTCCATGTTCTACCCCCCGGGTCCCCTTGATGGCACGGCCCGGGCGGTGCTGTTCTGCGCGACGACATCTTCCCCACGGTTTTGTTTATTGCCCGCTATGGTCTCTGGAAACACGCCTGGTGAGAGCAATGCGTGGATGGTGCGCATTCCCTGCACTGTCTTCTTTGTCTTGACGCCCATCTTCCTCGGTCTTCGGATATGGAGTCGGATAGCACGGCGGACGGGGATGGGATGGGATGACTGGACTATTGTCATGTCTTTTGTAAGTGCTCCCTGAAACCCTTTGTATTCAGCTTCGTCAATTTGATCGAATTAACCTAACATGTCAAGATCTGTACTCTAGTGGTGCAGATTCTAATGATGATCTCCTGCAACTACGGGTTTGGCCAGCATGTCAAGAACCTGACCACCGAGAACAAGCTAATGGCCCTCAAGGTACGACACGGAGCTCTTCTAGTTGCTACTCCATCAAAGTCTCTTCGCCCATCTGTCAACAAAGCCACTTCCTGACTCGTCTTCCAGCTCTTCTACGTCGCCCAGATCTTCTACAAGTTCACCATCAACCTCACCAAACTCTCCATCCTGCTCCTCTACCTCCGCATCTTCCTCCAACGATGGTTTCGAATCTGCAATTATATCCTCATGGGTATCATTGCGTCATACACGATCGCAACTGTGTGCTCGTCCATCTGGCAGTGCAGCCCTATTGAGGGTGCCTGGAATAAATCGATCGATCCGAAATGTATCAGCTTGACGAAGAACTGGTATGCCAACGCGGGCTTCTCAATTGCGACAGATGTCTTGATCTTGTTGCTGCCTATGCAGCCTCTCTGGACCAGCAATTTGCCAGTGGCGCAGAAGAGGGCTCTCATGTTTGTGTTTGCGCTTGGCGGGTTGTAAGTAACCATGTCGCCTTCATCCAGCAGTGTCTTTCGGGACTGACTTAGTACTATTCAGTGTTACAGTCACTTCCATTATGCGTTCGACGACCCTGAACTTCTCGACGACCAGCCCCGACACGACATGTACAATACCCCCATCTACTCATTACCGCCCTTCGGATCAAACTAACTCTTGCGGCAGATGATATCACCTCTACGCTGTGGACCATGATCGAAGAAAACGTCGCCATCATCTGCGCCTGTCTTCCGATGTGCCGCATGCCCCTCGCGTTTCTCTTCCCTGCCGTTTTCGCCTCAAAGGCTGCGAGTTCATACGACTACGGACCCTCGGAGCGTTCGCGAGACCAACCCAATAGCTGGAAACCGTACACGGGCCGACGAAAAGTAGAAGGCTTTTCTCAGAGCATGGCCGTACACGCCACAGACGCAGCAAGCGAGGAGTATATCCTGGATCCCGTGTATAGTAACGGGCAGCTGATTGCCTCAACGGACTCGACGACGATTCGAAAGACGACTGAATATGGAGTTACGTATGAAGACCCAGAAAACAAGGGCTGATACTGTTTGGCGAAGGTTTTTTTTTTTTAACAAGGTTGTAATGTTTGGAGGTTAATCTTGCGGCGCAATGGAAACGATACCAAGAAGCATGATTCAGGAATTGATGGTCGGCATTGGGGATTAAATGGGATCTAACATGAAACGAATGATAGCGATTGGGGTTCTTAGGCTCGATGATGTTTAAGACTAGTTCACGATTTGAGTAGTGAAGGCTAGACCTGATGAGTGGTTTGTTTGCTCTTCTGTTTCTGGTCACGTATAAACTACTAGCGCAATTTGTTATGTGACGAATAGTGTCCTACATACTCTAAGTGGATGCATGTTGGTTACCTCTTCACAAGCAGATACATATGCAAGCAACCCTTGGGTAATAATGTGAGCATGGAGTAGGTCGACTTACTTTCTTACATAACTAGGCGTGGTATATATAAGAGCGGATAACTAAGACCAGTAATCTAGCTCATTCCGTCCATGAACTCTACCCGATCCAGGATCATCTGTCGGTAGCCCATATACTCCTTCAAGCCCTCCCACTCAGGCCCTGACTCTTCTCCATGTCTCCAAGGTTCCTTGAAACCCCACGCGCAGGCAATCTCGTCCAGTGCTGCACGTTCCTCCTCCCTCAGCCACCGATACCGCAGCGGTGTGCCAGGCGCCCACGTCACTCGCCTCATCTGGTCCTTGTTGCTGAGCTTGGCGATCATGCCCAATGATCCCACTACGAAGAAGTAGCCCGAGATACCAGCGAAACCCAGACCTGTCGCGGTCACGACATCCATCGTGTTCTGCCAGTAGGCGGCATAAGCAGATGCCAGGCCGAAGATGCCAAAGGGCAAGGTGGTGAGAGCCAAGGCAGGGGCGGTCGAGTGCTTCAGCAGCTTTTGGCGTTTGAAAGCCGGGAGACTGAACGAGGCCTCGACGATGCCGAGGGCCGAATCTAGGTTCTTCGCATCTATGGCGGTCTGCAAGGCCATGTTGGCGACATCGGGTTCGATAGCTCTTATAGCCGAATTGGGGTTCCGATGGACGTATTGGATAACACCGCTCTTGACCACGGGCCGAGGCTTGGTGGCGAACTGCTCCAGGACAGAAGGGAGCGATTCTGGACGACCTAGGGTTGCCTGGATCACAACGTACAGCTCGAGAAACTCGGGAGTCATTTCAACGTTTGGTTGGGCGATGATGGTGTATGCCGAGTACGAGATCTTGTTGATACTGTCCCTCAGTTCGGCATCGATCAACGGCTTGGCGCCGGTCCTCTTGGAGCCCAGGGCCATGAGCTTCGAAGTGGAAGCTCGGGCCTGGGCCTGGGCCCTCTTCACCATAGGTTGAAGAGCTTCGGCAGCCTTGAGGCACGTCTCCAGCGCCGCAGCCGTCAATTGCTTGGCCGGGATTCCATCGGTTGAGAGGAACTTGTCCCTGGTGTCCTCCACGGCCTTGGCCAGCTGGGCCGGATTCAGCAGCTCTATTGGCGTGGTCGAGTTCGCGGGGGTGGAACGTCGAGAAGTCGTCGGCTCGGGGACGGAGGATGCAGTTGCGAGCCATCGCACGCCGGCGGGTCTCGCGTTCAGATTTCGGAAATGGCGAGTCTTTGAGAGCAAGGCTCGGCGGATGAAGGCCTGGTTGGCCGCCGATGCAGGCGCAAAGGCGCACAGTTGACAGACGGAGCCGATCTGTCTAGGGTTCCCTCGTAGCATCGTTGTGGTCGTAGAAGCCGAACTGTGTTGTCGTGGCGTCGGTAACAATTCGGAGAAGGCTAGATGGGTTCGGCTTCCACGGAGCTGTGGCCAATGGCTTGAGCCTGATTGGGCGCCTTCGATTCCAGTTTTCGTTCTTCCTTGGGTTTTCCGACTCGATCTCGACCTTGCATCGGCGGATTAGACTTCTTAGTCCAGCTGTCGCAGGGCCACCGTTCAGTCAGGTGACTAACAGCGTCTGGCGTGGCTCAAACGGTTGGTGGGGGTTGAAAACGGAGTAATACGCCAGGATCAGTCTGAAAACGGTCGTCTTCTTCCAGTGACAAGTCTTTGCGACTTCACATCGGCACATCTTTTCGCAGCTAGCGAAAGAGGATGTGCAATATGTACTTCGCATATATCAAGTGCTGTATGAACTACTTCTCAGTGATAATAAAAGGTAAGCTCATTGATGCACTTGATTATGCTACCTCGGTGAGTCCAAAGGGAGGTGGGGCGGTAGTTGAAGTAAGAGGAATAAAACGATTGATAAGTTGGGCGATATGTTGGGTATATGAGAACTGTGGATTGTATTTAAAGAAGACCTACTGCTCCGGCTGTATGAATTGCTAGTCTGCAAAAAGCAGCGATTTCCGGACTGTGAGAGTCAGATCCTCCACCACTAGAAATCTTCGCACGTAGCTGAGAAGGGATGCCTGATCGAAATTTGGTGTTAGAAGTCTAAGAAGAAAATAAAGAGGGTCGTTAGAGCAAAGGGTCTGGGAGTGCTTGGAGAGAGCATAGGTCAATTGGTATCTTGATTAGGAAAAAGGGGTGTAAGAAGTCAGGGTAGCGTGCCCGATCTACAATAGATCAATCTAGCCATACGGCCAAAAAGATCAACCAATTCGAGTAAGCTGCGTTACTGAATCGCGCTACACAACAGGTTATAAGGAGTCGGGACCTCGCGGCATATAGAGCAGCGAGCCTGCAACGGACCCACGGCCAGCTCCTTACAAGGGGATAGACACTGAACGAAGAAGACATATATGTTTCCACGAGAAAACACCAAAGACCTCTTGTTGGTCTCTATCATCGTGTTCATGGAATTCTTAACCAACTGATTCACTAACTGAAGTATTATTCTCTGTCAGAGTACGGCATTTAGCACATAAATTCACAATATAGAACTAATAATAGGAAGCATCACAGTGGGTTTCGAGTGCAGTGGTGGAAGTTAATAGTCAAGTCTGTCTTCTACCGACATATTGTGAAAACCTCATACAAAGTGATACACTACTTTATGAAATGTGATTATCGCAGCAACAGCTGGCCGGGAACTCGGAAACGGCCCCACTACAACTTTTTCCCCGCCGGTGCCTGTGACCCACCAGTGTTGCTCAAGGCAGACAAATAAACAATTTTGACATGACCTCTTTAGCTATAGCCGAAGCATCCGAGAAATGTGCAAATGTTCACAGACCAGATGTGCATATTAAAAGATGTGATACGCGTAATGCCTGCGGATGTGATGATTAGTGACGGCTACGCCTGTCACCACCTAAATTTGTGCTCTGAGTCTTCCAATCCCCAGGGCTGTCCGTCTAGAAGGTGCAAAGCGGGGCACAAAGCCAAGCGTCCAGAAGGCAATAGCGGCCTGCAAAGCAGTGCCCCCTTTGCAGCGTAAGCAGCCGCCATGACGAAACATTCGCACGCAGTTGGAGCATCGCCCCCAGGCTCTCAACACCAACACCTCTCAACTGCACATAGGCGGTCGTCTCCTCACACCAGCACCGTCTTTACTGCATCTACCATCGTCGCGCGCGCAACCTCCCGGCCTCCTTCAAGCCGCGAGACCGTTTCAGCAGAGGGCAGCTGTCTCTCTGACCTCTTATAGCTGCCCGATCCTTTTATCGACAGCGCCCAAGGACCACGAATCCTCTGTCCGATCCCTCATCGTCTATCGAACGATACAACACCACGACCGTCACTACGAACAAGAACCGACCTCACCATGCCTCCCCCTCCCCCCCCTCCCCCCCCGCCGCCGCCAGGCTTTGGCGGACCACCACCTCCGCCTCCTCCTCCCGGAGGCATGCCCATGAGGCCTCCAGCTTCAGCCGGAAACAGAGTATGTAGTAGAACATCATGCTCTGGCATGCTCCCATATGGCGACCCTCCTCACAGATCAAAGCTAACCCACTCACACTAGGGTGCTCTCTTGACAGACATTACCAAGGGCAAGGCTCTCAAGAAGGCTGTCACCAACGACCGCTCGGCGCCAATTGTCAATAAAGAAACATCCTCATCAGGCCCTCCAGTCGGTGGCGCGCCACCAATCCCGGGGCTTGGCGGAGCCCCAAAGCCTCCGGGGGGGCTCGCGCCGCCCATGCTGGGAAACCGAGCCAGAAGCAACAGTGACCAGGGCTCCCGAGATTCTACGATCGGGGCCGTGGACTCGGCGCCGCCCCAGTTGGCCGGACTATTCGCTGGAGGGATGCCCAAGCTGAAAAAGAGAGGGGGGGTTGATACGGGCGCAAACAGAGATTCATCGTACTTGTCGGATCCAGGAGAGGGCACGAGTTCAGCGCCGAAGCCACCGGCCTTTTCTGCACCGAAGCCCCCTCCAGGCGCGGCTCCAACGATCCCCGGACGACCTCCGATGCCGCCCCCGGGAGGAGTCTCGAGCCTGAGGAAGACGACACCGATGGGATCCAAGGGACCACCCCCACCTATTGGCAAGAAGCCTCCGCCTTTGCCGACATCTCGAAAGCCGTCTTCCATGTCCTTCACGTCAACCACCTCTGCTCCCTCCGCCCCGGCGCCTCCTCCGCCACTTCCACCGCCATCCTCCGGTGCCGCTCCCGCAGCACCACCGCCTCCACCTCCCACTTCAGCGCCTCCTCGCCCGTCTCCCCCCCCGGCGTCACGGTCACAACCACCTCCGCCGCCGCCGCCTCCTCCTGCCTCTCATTCGACGCCTTCTCTGGCCACCCAAGCCACCATCCGCGCAGCCGGGCAAGCGTCTCCGAGCTCCGCACCGCCAGCGCCCCCACCCCCTCCCCCGTCTTCAGCTCCCCCACCACCTTCCGCTCCTTCTCCGCCAGCACCGGGCCCGACCCGGTCTCGCGGCTCGTCTCTCCGCCAGTCCATGTTTGACCCGGCTGCTTTTACTCTTACAGCCAACGGCGCCAAATCGCCTTCCTCGGCTCGACACTCCCCTTCAAACGGCGCTGGAAACGGCCTCGGAAACGAACGTATAGTAGTGAATGATTCAAGATGGAAGTTCCAGGATGAATCTGCATTGCCCAAGCCGAGGGATTTCGTCGGAGGCACAAAGAGATACAGAGCAGGAAGGGGGAGCAGTGTGCCGCTGGATCTGAGTGCTCTATAAACACAACAGGCTCGAGGCGCGGCTATGTAAAAGGCTTTATATAGCCCATGCGGCTTAGTTTCCAGGCCGTGTTCTGAGACAGAATTTAAACGGTTCTATCAAATTTGTATAGATTGAAATGTCAATACCAGTTTACATGTGCTCACGGGCATTAGGGGTCGTACGGATTCTTCCTTGCGTTGACCCCAAATTTCACGACCGCACCATTTCAAATTGTGGAGCAAAGCGAAGCTCCAATATGTCAATTCAGTTGAGAAATTAGATCAGTGAATCTCCATGCTAACACTTGCGGCATGATTATAGTACACTTGAGTTAATTGCGCTTGCAGTATTGTACAGATACACGACCAACCGAGCCAAATTTACATGGACTTAAGATAGTTGTCCTCCTTGATCTTTGCCTTCCTTTCCTTGCGCATCGCCTTCTTCAATTCGTCTCTTTTCTGTGCCGCCTCTATATTGTGCTCAACGCTGCTGTTCTCCTCGCCGACGAGGTTGACGGACTGATGGTGTAGGGGGATTTTGGGAGCGAGGGCATCGAGGTTGCCCTCAGCGAGCGCCTGGGCCTCGACAGCCTTCTGGCGCTTTGCTGCAAGTTTTCGCTGCTTCTTCGATTTCGCTGCCAGATATGTTAGCAAGTTGAAGCCAAAGTCGGTGCGGGCACGGTGACATACAAAACTCATCACCAGCGCCGTCGTCTGCAGAATCCTTGTTTGACTTGATCACGTCCAAACACGACCACAGCCACTCGGGGTACTCCTCGTCTTTCAGCGCAACAGGGTCGTGCCCGTTCTTGAGGTAGTTCAGCCCAGTGAGCTTGGTTCCAGCCGGGCATGACGACCGGCCTGAAGGGGCCTCCTTCACAGCCTCACCAGGCTCGGTGGCTGGTGTCGAAAGTTGGGGCTCGGTGGATTGGAAAGGGACCGTTGTCGAGAATTGTCGGAGAATAGGGAGCGGGCGCCGCGTCACGGTGGCCCGGAGGCACCTGGTGCAGAACATGGCGAATATGGCGATGGTTTGTTTGAAGTCGTGGTAGGCGAGGCTCAAGCTCCAGGGAGAAATTTTGGAGTGGAGGTGGGGATGACCAATTAGAACAGCGATAACGGCCAATTGTCAGCCTTGCCATTAATGGCCGTTAGGTTCTAGTAGCAATTCGACGAGGGAAGGATGAAATGAGAGACAAAGGCTCGTTTCTGAGTACGCGCTCATGAGTAAACAGGATAGTGGGTTTCATTTCCATTTCATTGCTTCCTGATATATACACAGTCATACAGGGTCGAAGTGAGTCCTTCACCGTCACGGCTAGGACCGAGGTTGTGGCAGCACAATGCCATGATCCCATCGAGGCCACAATTCCCTGGCGTCTAGTCAATCCAGCGGCTTCCACGCCGTCTTTTGGGCTCATAATATCACTGAAGCCCGGTTTACGAAGAGAACCTGGCCTGGTTCATCTTGGCAACCTTGTCGCTGGTGTGCACCTTGGCCAGCCGGTCCATCTCCTCGTCCTGCTTGGTCACGTAGTTCTGCTGTAGGAATTTCGTGCCCTTGATCTTGTTCGTCTTCAGCAATTGCAGGTATCGCTCTGGTCCTCGTCATCAGCGGATGCTCATACTACACGCCGTCAATCCTCGTCCCGTCGACTAACCTCGGAGGTGGCCGCAGTTTTCCAGGTGGTTCACGCCCTCGCGCACGTAGCACTTGCCCAGCTCCTCACCGACGAGGCGGGTCATCATGGCGCCGACCCATTGCTCGCGGATGATGGCATCCTCGGCCGCCTTGAACGCTTTGGTGTCGTCGAAGTCGACGCCGTTGAAGGTGGGAGGGACGGAGGGCTTCTGGGCCAGGAACTGCGCGGACTCGGCGGTAGGCATGGCGGCGGTTTTGATTGAGCCTCGGGCTGTCGGATTGGACGTCGTTACGAAGCGAAGGTGCAGGGTGGGTTATACTCGATCGATCTCGACAACTTGGATGTCTGCACTCTAGCTTGAGCTCAATTGATTGAGGTCCAATGATGGGTGACCTGATTTCTCAGGCACTAAACTGACCGCCCAGAGCACCTGCCTCGTCTGTACCCGCTTGTCAACTCACCGCCTTTGGTTGACCCCACTATTTGGCTGGCAGGAAAAAAAAAATCTCTGCCCGCGAGTTGCAAGCCCAACCACCAGCTTAAAACCCTTACAAGGCGCAAGGAAATCCTCTTTTTTCTCCCACCTCTCCCTCTTCTTTCCTCCTCTCGTGTTAGACCATTATCCTTGAGGCACTTTTCTCTATCACATATACCCCAAACAACATTCACAATGGCCAAGTCTAAGACCAAGGATTCCAAGAAGGCCGAGGCCGTCAGCGCTGTCAAGGCCACTGGTGCCACCAAGGTCTCCAAGTCCAACTCCAAGGAGCTAGCCAAAGCCGCCGCCAAGAAGGTTGACAAGAAGGACTCCAAGAAGAAGAAGGTCGTCGAGCCTGAGTCTTCTTCTGAGTCCGAGGAGGACTCTGACTCCGACTCCGACTCTGAGAGCGAGGCCGACGCCTCATCCGACTCCGACTCTTCTGAGGACGAGAAGCCCGCCAAGAAGGTCGTCGCCAACGGCAAGGCCGCTAAGGCCAAGGCTGCCCCCGCCCCCACCTCTTCTTCAGACTCCGACAGCGACTCTGAGTCCGAGGAGGAGAAGCCCAAGGCCAAGGTTGTCAAGACCAACGGTGCTGCCAAGGCCAAGGCTGAGTCTTCAGACTCATCCGACTCTGACTCTGACAGTGAGGAGGAGAAGACCGATACCAAGGCTGCTGAGAAGGTTGGTACATCCTCTTCTCTTCATTGACTACTAGTACTAACCACAACCAGACCTCCGACTCGGACGATTCTGACGACAGCGATGACTCCGACTCCGACTCTGAGTCTGAGGCCGAGGCCAAGAAGACTGAGGAGGCCCCTTCCAAGAAGCGCAAGGCTGAGGAGAACATCGAGACCGATGATGCTAAGAAGACCAAGACCGAGGGTGCCTCTACTCTCTTTGCCGGTAGCCTTAGCTGGAACATCGATGATGATGCTCTGTATGAGGCCTTCAAGAAGTTCGACGGTCTTGCCAGTGCTCGTGTCGTCACCGACAAGATGAGTGGCCGTAGCCGTGGTTTCGGATACGTCGATTTCAACGATGGCGAGTCCGCCAAGGTGGCATATGAGGCCATGCAGGGACAGGAGCTCGATGGTCGTGCCATCAACCTGGACTACGCCAACGCTCGCTCCAGCGATGCCAACCCCCAGGCCCGTGCCAACGACCGCGCCCAGAAGCACGGTGACACCATCAGCCCCGAGAGTGATACCCTCTTCGTTGGCAACCTTCCCTTCGACGTCGACCAGGACACCATCAGCGAGTTCTTCAACGAGGTTGCTGCCGTCGCTAGCGTCCGACTTCCTACCGATCCGTGAGTACCTCCCCTGCTAGACATCAGCAATTCATGACTAACCCCACCTAGCGAGACTGGTAACCTGAAGGGTTTCGGATACGTCAGCTTCAGCTCCATTGAGGATGCTAAGAAGGTCTTTGAGATCAAGAACGGTGCTCCTGTCGGCCACGGACGCAGTGCTCGTGCCGTTCGACTGGACTATGCTCAGAACCGTCCTCAGCGCGAGGGCGGTGGTGGTGGCTTCGGCGGTGGCCGTGGTGGCGGTCGCGGTTTTGGTGGTCGTGGAGGTGGTCGCGGCTTCGGTGGCCGCGGTGGTGGTGGTGGCTTCGGTGGCCGTGGTGGTGGACGTGGTGGCTTCGGTGACCGGGGCGGCCGTGGAGGCGGTCGCGGCCGCGGTGCTCCCAGCTACTCCGGCACCAAGGTGAACTTCGACTAAATGTCGCTTACAAATTTCGGACCGTGGGCATTTCGGCGGGATTACCATTTCAGTGGGCTTTAGTGGGCTGTCCTTTCAAAATAAGTTGGTGCTCCATCGTGGAGCTGTGGGCTTTGAGAATGCGCTTCAAGCATGAAGCAATGTCAGACCTGGGGGCTTTTTCACTTGGGAACCGTGGGCTTGTGGCAATTAGAGGGTACATTTGACGGCGCTTTTTGATTTTGGGATCGGAACACAAACTGCCATGTGGCAGGATACCATGTGGGCTTGTGAGGGATTTGACGGCTCCTTTTGGGAAGAATCTCTCCCGTCGTCTTGTTCACAAGGCTTCGGGGAGGGGACCAAGTTGGCTTGCAATACTTCTGAGGGTCCTGGGGGCTTTTCTAACGCCATAATGTAGACGGCCTCACTCGGTTGTGAGGACCCAGTCTATGGCCACTTTGTACACTTGCATATGAGTCGCTTTCTGCTTTGTCTGTATCGGTGAGTATACCACTTCCGCGTACGTTTCGATGAATGTCGGCATCCACACATCCTAGTTAGAAGGCGTAATAAAAGTTGATCATGTTTTTTACGATTAAATAAATGACGTCAGCTCAGAAGTGATTCCAATGATTCCAGTGTACTGTGCATGAATGATGAGTCTCGTGCAGTCGAACGATTTAGGCTGAGGTCAGGTGTTCTTTGTCTCAAGGCGAACCAGGAGGTCAAAACGGGTCGAGTTGTGGGCGCATCCAGAGGCTGGGACTGGATGACCAGAGACACTAGAGCCGTGCAGCCTATCAACGGGACGTTTCGAGCATGCGGAGTGTGGCGCGTTGGGGACTGTTGATGGTTGAGAACGAGTCTGTCCAGTCGCAAGGGGAGTCCACACGTAGCATGAGCAAGTAATTATAGTTGCTTCGCTGTAGATCCGACGCTCACTCGCACGTCTGGCGGCATTCCGTCCGGCGATTTATGGAGGAGAGTGGGTCACGGGGCCACTAGAAGAGGGGCTGAGGGGCTAGGACAGAACCTAGAAGTGCCCAACAAGAAGCAAGGTTGTTGTTTTGCATTTTGGAGTTATGGGCTGTTAAATACTGCTCGTGAATCAGATTGTCTGTGAAATACGCAAATACGGTAGGCGTTAGATATGTGGCGGCGGATGCACACATGGCACGACGCTGTCTCACATATATCGTACAGTAGCACGGAGTAGTGTTGATACGCCACGGCAGCTGATGGCGCCAGCGGATGATGACATGTTCAGGTAGGTAAGTAGGTTGGTAGGCTTGCAAGCTCGCAACTTTGCTGTATAAGCCAGGCTGGCAAGGGGGTCGTTGGGCACCCGCTGGGCACTCTTGCTTGCACTTGGCACGCCCAGAAAATGCAGGCTCACGCAGGGCCCTAGAACGCCTGCTGTCTATTGCCGCGCTTTTCTCTGTTCGTAGGTGCGCAGTGCTGTTGCGTGCGCGCGTGGGTGGGCGCAAGCCGTCTCGATGATGGACTGCTTTGGGCAACCCCCGCTTGTGCTCATGACCGGCAGGTTCGTGCGCCTTAGCCAGGCGGGGGTATGGCGTACCGCTACATGTCTGCGAGTGATTCATGGCCTCTTCGGGACATTTCGTACAGTGCGGGTGAGCTCCCCCTCGTCATCATTGCTCTAGACCACTCCGGGCACGGGCGCGTCACCTCTGTCAGCATCTCCCCTTGTTCCAACGCGATCTGACGTTGGCGCATGGTGCGCTCGCACTGTGACCCCACCCATCTCGCAAGTATCGCTACTCACATCGTTATCGATGTGCGACTGGGCTTGCACGCGTGCTCCAACAAAGGCAACCCAAACCACAACTCGATCCATCCCTCACCGACCCAGCCCCGACTTCGCTGCCAGGTCATCCTCACAGCCTCCTTTTTTTGCTTCTATTCTCCTTCACTCCATTCTCGACAGTTCCTCCCCTCTCCTCTGTCATCCGTTCCGCTCCCGAAACATCGCCCAAACGCTGTCTCCTTGGCTCGATATCCGTGAGATAAGCGGGGTTTGCGCAGTGCGCCCGTACACCCCAACGCTGTGTAGCATTCCGCCAAGTAATTTCCCATATCTCTGAGTCGAGCTCTATCAGCGAAGCCTTCCCGGAACCTCACTTGGCCTCGGATTTCATCAACGCAAACAAAACCCACAGCTATGAGTGAGCAAACGAGTCAGAGCTGGCAAGGAGGCAGGGTGTCGCGAGCCGGTACGCGATCAAGCCCAGGGCTCCCTCAACAGAGGCGCTTCGATGGTTCGTCTTTGTCCCCGTCGTCCGCCTGTCGGGGTCTCCCGCTGACAGACCCAGAATCATGGGTAGAGGTCTCCTCTCAGCCTTCTTCGTCTTCTCTCTCGAGTATCGGCGATGAGATCGTCACTACTGGGCTGCGCGTCGGCGGCCCCTATACTCGTCGGCGGCGCTTACAACCTCCCGCGAGATCGCTCCCGCAACAGCCGACGGCCATCCAAGCCTCCGCCACCGAGGCAAGCAGCCAGGAGGAATACGAGGAGAGCGACAGCGAGAGCGAGGATGAGCGACTGCTTGCCAGCTCGACGGAAAATGTCCATCCGTCCGAGGAGGAGGTGGACGTAGATTCGGACGCAGACTCAGACGCAGACTCAGACGGCGATAACGTCACCGCGCTAGGCAGAGTGTCTGACCAACCCGTCTTTCGACCACAGCCAAATGCCTTCTCACACCCGCCATCGCACCAGGTTCAAAGGAGCAACTCGGCCGCCTCAGCCATGCCGCCTCCTCCCCATCCCCACAGTGGTTTCACACGGCCGTCGTTTTCTCAGCGATCCCAGATGCGGGCCAACAGCGCCGGCCCCAACTTCATGTCCCCTGCCATCCGCGAGGAGAACGACGCCGCGCTACGAGCCTCTCTTACCACGCTCCTCTCCTGTGCTGCCGCTGCCCGGGCTTTGCCTAAGTCTAAGGAGGAGGTCGAGTCTCAGCGGACTTCAAACACCGGTGTGGGCCCCAGCTCGCAGCCCATGGGTATTCGGTTGGTTCCGGAGTCGGAGCTGGACGCGGAACCTTCGCGGGCCCAACGTGCACGGCCTGCGACGCCGTCTCCACCCCGGAAACGGGCTTCCCCCACCAGGTCCGCCGCTCCTACCGACAAGGCCAAGCACGGCGCCGCGACCGGCTCGGTAACACGGGCTGCCAAGAAGAAGAAGATTGTGCAGTCTGAGGAGACCCTCATCTCTCCTACCCTCCTCACCTGGGTTGTCAGCGCTGGTGTTGTTGTCCTTGTATCCGTTGTGGGGTTCGGGGCTGGATATGTCATCGGCCGGGAGGTTGGAAAGCAGGAGGCGTTGGCGGTCAGCGTCGGTAGCGTCAACGACACTACGTCCTGCGGCGGCGAGGTCATACGGTCATCTGGCAGCGGGCTGCGTAGGCTACGATGGGGAGCCGTGGGGAAGAGTATCGTGGCTTAGAGGCGGTTTGTCCTTGGTTATTTCCCATCCTAAGCTCGCCATATGAGGAGCCGGCGGGCCTCTGTTCCAAGAGCGAGCTTTCGCAAGGAGGGGCGTTTGGGACTGGTGAGTGACGTGTTCTTACGAGATACGCAGACCACAGTTCAGCCGAGATCATGTCGGCGTTTCTTGTTTGCTAGCATGGACGACACGTCATGTGTTGGTTTTTTTACTATTATTTCTCATTCAGATTGGCTGGGATGCATGGTCTCATGGTAGGTCAGGCTGGCATAGTCGGTTAATCATTTGGATTAGGTATCTCACTCGGTAGCTAGATATTGGAATCAAAGGCGTATCTGTTTCCCTCCATGATGAAGACATGGCGATTGTTAACTTTCTTTCCTGGAATAGGACGTCTCTCTCATACCCCAGTTGGAGCGGGGATTATACGCTTCTTGTAAACGAGGATGCGGAGCCGTTTACACTGATAAGGCTTGAGGAATATGGACTGCCAACGGTGTGACAGAGTTGAGCAACATCGGTAAGACTTTGATAGTGAGAGGTAGAGTGTTCACAGCTGCTATAGCCTTGCGATACTCAACGGCAATGGTTCAGCACAACTCGTACCACCCATACAGTCTTGGATACCGCCACGGGTTGGTGATTTAGATCCAAAGAAAGGCTTTACGGCACCAAGATGAGCTTCAAGGCGTTAAGCGAAGGGAGGCCCAGGCCACACGGGTATATACCTATCTGTGTTGAGTCGCGTGGGCTCTCTCAGGGCAAGCAACACGTCAGGCTAATTCAGATAGTACACCAGCATGTAAGAGAGGTTTGTGATAGGCAACAACATAATCGTGGGACGGATGTCTAATCTCGTCCGTACTGTACCATCATTATTTCCTCTCAAGTCATCATTTCTCGTAGCCCAATACGGGATTGGTGTGAGCTTGGTTGTGATAATGATATGCGCAAGAGGTTCATTTTAGCTGAGAGAGGGGATTCAAGAAGACAAGCGACATGACTGGCCCAGCAAAACCCTGAATTACCTGTAAAGAAAATGCGTCAAGCGCACACGCTCATTATTCGCAACGGGCCTCCTGATACTCCGGACCGGCCCCTTGTCCGGTCGTCTGCTCCGACGAGCACCGCCAAAGCGCGGGTCGCCGGGCCCCGGGGGCTCCAAGGGTGGCCCGGCCGGGGGACCAGCTTTGGGGCTTCAGGGTCCCGTCCCCGATCCCGAATACGGAGGGGGGGGCTGCGCGTTTGCAATTGCAGCGTACGCCCAGCAGATCAGTCCACCAGCGGGCGGCGGAGGCACGGGCGGCGGGCACGGTAGTTAGTCGATGATCGGAGCGATCCGGGATGGAATGGGACGGGCCAGTGTGTTGGGAAGGGGGAGGAACTTGTGGGGAGAAAAGGCGTGTTGTTCAACTAGGATTGTGCTTTGTGGGCAAGGGGTGAAGTTTTCCTTGGTGGAGAGTGATATTGACATGATAATTCATTAATTCATAGAGAGACTCAACTATATGATTGCTTGTAGCTTTCAATTGGGCTCGAATAGAAGATTGTATTGTGGCATGCTGCTTGATAATGTTACACAGTAGATCCTGTCAACCAAACGAGAGATGCAAATCAACTACCAGCAGTCAACAGCGTCTTACACAGCGCGATGATCAAATCGGCCTTATTACCAGAGAGCCTCCAGCGAATGTCAACAAATAGCATGTGATGGAAGTAACATGCGATAGTGATACTTGCTCGATAATGGCAAAAATCCAATTGACCAATTGGCAAGATTTCAAAATGGTCTTATTCATCGAGTTCGTCAGGGATCGGAACTGGGAAGAGAATGGGAAACCGACGACGAGGGTTAACAGGGCACGGCACACGGAGTGGTGGCGGTGATGGTAGTGGTGGCGGGCGGTGACGACGGCAGTGGTAGAAAATGGTCGAGTTCTTATTCGGATAGGTTGTCTCTCCAGGTATTCGTACGTGTTAGTGCTGCGAATGGAAAATCCCCAAGAGCGAGAGAAACAGGAGCCCAATCAACGACGCTGCTGACAACTCATCAGCCCATTTCGTTTGGAGGTACCTAGTCACTGTTCATGTGCCGCCGTTTTGCACCGAGAGTTCGCGTCGAAAGGAGCCATGCAATGGGGCAATTGGAGATGGGTCTTTGGGCCAGGGCGACGGCATCGCCCGCCAAACATCTCGGACGATGAACGGGGTCGCATCATCCAAGGCGACGCAGGGCCAGAGAAAG
>JAZAVK010000133.1:0-113094 GCA_037954305.1 Neonectria magnoliae | reverse complement strand
CCAGCAGCAGCAGCAGCAGCAGCAACAGCAATACCAGCAACAGAACCAGTATCTGCAGCAGGTTCATCAGCAACAGCACCAGCAGCTTCAGCCTCTGCCGCCCGTCGGCATGCCCCAAGCTTTTCCCACTGCTGCCCTGCACCAGCCGGCGCCCTCCTCTGCTGACCCGACTGGCCTCCTCGCTGCTCTTATGCGCGGAGCTCACGAAACTGAAGAGGCCAAGCAGGCCCCGCCGCCTCCTCCCCAGCAGGCTTCCAGTTCGTTTGGTAACGGATCGCCGCCTCCCGATACGCGATCTTACCTCCTGAACCTGCTCAACCGCCCCAAGCCTAGCCAGGGAGAGCAGGCCATGCTTGCCGAGTCGTCGCGATCCGACAACTTGACACCACAGTCACCTGAAAACGTGGCTGTCGTCCCTACTCGCTACCACGGTCAATCCCCGCAGCAGCAGCATCAAATCCACCCGCCACAGGCAATTCCCTATTCTATGTTACAGTACCAGACTGAGCAATACGTCAAGAACAACAACGCTCCCGGCTATGAGTACTCTTCTCCGCCGTCGCAGGAGCCCGCCGAAGTCTCCTCAGCCCTGTACCAACAGCTCATGGGCACCCTGTCTCAGTCGTCGTCTATAGGCCACCAGAACCACAACCAGCTCACCCAGAGCCACCACTCTCAATCTCCCAACGCTGCCTCCTTCCACATCCTTAAGAAGGACTCGCCAGCCGGCTCGCAGCACTACGAGCAGAACGGTAGCCACCCGACTTCGCCGAACCACATCCGCCGCAAGGCCACACGAACTTCTTCTCTTCACTCGCATCCCTCAGTTAAACAGACTCCTCCCACATCCGAGTTCGACAGCTACGTGTCTGCCGACAAGAATAGGGAGACAGTCTCCGAGGCCATCAGTGATATCGCCGATAGAGCCGACCACGAAGCTCGTGAGGCCCTCGAGCGAGCCGAGCATGACCAGGTCCAGGCTGAAATTGCCGAGGACCTCGACGCCATGCTACACGCCAAGTCAGACAAGGAATTTGATGACAACGCTCAGGCTGCCGCTCAGGCCATCCAGTCGGAGCTCGAACGCGATGAGAACGAAGGCGTTTTGGAAGAGGCGCTGCCCTCGGATGTCGCTGAGACTGTCCGCGAGATTCTTGACGAGGCCGCTCTCGGTGTAGCCGACAGCTGGGAGAGCGCCGACCAAGATGAGATCGTTGTCATTGAGGAGAAGGAACCTCCTCCTGTTAGGGTGTTTAATTTCCCCATGAAGCCGTGGATTTCTATTACGCTTCAAGAGGAGGGCACCGAGCCGCGCCCACAATTCCGCGATGAGACAATCATGGATATTGCCAGACTCAAGAAGGAGTTTGATCAGATCGACCGGAACCTGTACACGGCGACGGAGAACTACATGGCGTACGGTATGTCCAAGCAGGGGGGTCTGCGTGTCATTCGCCAGGAGGATGGCAAAGACGCAAAGATCTTTACCGACACAAAGGACCGCATCTTCAATGTTGCCATGTCCGTCACACCCTCGGACCACAACGGCGCTCATCGGGAGGCCATTATCGGCACCGGCATCAGTGGAACTGTCTACTGGGTTCAGATCAGAGACGGTGAAAAGGACCACATCGAGGATGCTCATCTCGAGCAGTACGGCTTCGCTCTGCCGCCCATGATCTCTCAGGAGGGCGATGCCCCAGGAGGCGTCCTCAAGACGCGCGCCCGTACCTCCACCAACCACCCCGAGTTCTTTGCCGTTGGCCGCGGCAAGTCCATCAACCTCATCTGGCCCTCGTACATCTTGCAGAACAACCTGCTCAAGCCTGGCCACGATCGCGTTGTCGACACTGAGGCGCTCTCCAAGCAGTGCTCTCTCAAGATTAACACGGGCAAGGCCGGAAAGGATTTCACCTTCAGCCAGGACGACTCCGTCATTGTCTCCCTTGATAAGTCCGGTCGGGTCAAGTTCTGGGACGTTCGTGACTTGACCGCCGTCAAGGAAGGCTCCGACCCACGCGCGCCCACGCCCGCGCTGACCTCTCTCGAGGTCAAGGAGCCGTTGATGACTTTGGCTAGCACCCCCGAGGGAGAGAAAGCATGGCCCACATCGGTTATCCTGCTCGACAAGCAACGCCCCTACCAAAAGCAGTGCGCTCTCCGATACATGATTGTTGGCATGAAGCAGAACCACACCCTGCAGCTCTGGGATCTGGCCCTTGGTAAGCCTGTTCAGGAGTTCAACCTCCCTCACAGCAAGGAGTCGGACGCCGTCTGCAGTGTCATGTATCACTCGGCCACCGGCATGCTTGTCATTGGTCACCCTACTCGCAACTCGGTCTACTTTGCGCATCTGTCGGCTCCTAAGTATAACCTTAAGAGCGTGTCGCAGGCCGAGTACATCCAGCGCCTTGTCGCCCAGGATGCCTCCATCCCTCAGCCGGATAGTACCGCTGTCATCAGCGGAGTGAGAGAGTACTCCTTCGCCAACCGTGGAATTCTGCGCAGCCTCGACATTCTTTGCAACCCTGCCATGGTCCAGGATGCCGACGAGCCCACTCTGTTTGAGCTTTACGCCATGCACTCCAAGGGTGTTGCGTGTTTGCTCATCAAGCAGAACGAGCTCGGTTGGTCCAAGGACAACAAGGTTCTGGATGCCGTCGACGCTGTCGCCCAGGGCGTTGTCACTGTCTCTAAGCTCAAGACGCCTCTACCCGTGGAGCCCATCGTTAATGCCGAGAGCATCCCAATTCGCGTCGTTAACCGTGGAACCTCTAAGGACCCGCTCCAGGTGACGGCTTCACAGCCTGAAACGCCCCAGCGCGGAACCGATTCTGTTACTCCCGTCAAGGTCAAGAACGAGCCGAAGGAGGCTGAAACGCCTGTCCAGTCGGCCAAGGAGTCGCAATCGGAGAAGCCTGAGCGCAAGTCGCGCAAGAAGAAGAACGCCTCCAACCAGGATCCCGCGACCAACGGAGCCACACCTCGTACTGGCAAGGAGCCCAAGGCGGCTCCTGTTCCCGTCGCTGCTGCCACTGTCTCTCAGGAGGCCTTCGACTTGGCCATTTCTGGACTCGAGTCCCGCCTTAGTTCCAGCATGTCGGAGACGCTCAAGGGCTCTCTCGAGACACTCAACGGCAAGATTGACGAAGGCGTCCGTGTTCGCGATGAAAACTTCAACCAGCACCAGCTCAAGCTGCTCGACATGGTCTCCGAGGTTCTCAATGAAAACACCCAGAAGGTCCTGGAGTCTCTCATTCACCACCAGTTCACTGATCTGGTGATCCCCGCCATCGGCGACAAGGCCGGCAAGGCTGTCAATGACATGCTCCACAACAAACTGCAGCCCCATGTGTCGTCTTCTGTCCAGAAGGAGATTCAGAGCGCGCTCCCCCCTGCCCTCAATCGGTCTCTTCGCTCGGGCGACTTTGTCAACGCCATCTCGGATCGTGTCAGCTCTTCCGTTGCGTCTAGCGTGCAGCAAGAGGTCCTGGCCACTCTGACCCAGAGACTGACCCCAACCTTTACCACCATTGCTACCCAGGCGTCTCAGCGGGTTGCTGGCGAACTTCACCAGCAGTACCACGACCAGTTTGAGCACATGAAGGCCCAGCACGTGGCCGATGCTAACAAGATCGACCAGCTGCTGTCGTATGTCACGCGTCTAACCGACATGGTGTCGACAATGGCTGCTTCCCAGTCTTCTCTTCAGGCCGAGTTTCTCAAGTTCAAGCAGCAGCCTCCCGTGCACGAGCTCCCTGGTGTCCCTGGACCTCAGCACAGCAATCATGGCCAAATGGCCCACTACGGCAGCAACGTGTCTCAAAATGCTCCCAGCCACACAGGCAGCTTCCCTCCCAGCCAGGCACCGAGCAACGCGCAGTACATGGGAAGCCCTCAGTATGTTCGAGGCTCTCAGCAGCTGAGCAGTCCTCAGGGCTCTGTTCCCGCTTCCGAGTACGTCACTCCCGCGAGCAACGTCAACGCGCTTGCTGGCGCGTACGCAAACCAGATGAACAAGACGGAGACGGAGGCGGATCACGATCTGCTGCAGCGGATCCGAATCATCGAGCAGGCCATCCAAGAGGGCCGCTTCCAGGAGGCCATGATCCAGTGGATCCAGAGCGGTCGCGAGGAAGAAATCTTCCACCGAAGTCTCAGCCGCTTCCCGCCAGCCAAGTTTGACAGCTTGCCACCACTGATGCTACTTGTCGTCATCGCAACCATCTCCAAGAATCTTCGACCTAACCCTCGTCTCAAGGAGGAAATTGATTGGATTGAGATGGCCCTTCGGGCATTTGCCGGGAACCTGGCATTCTTTGTAAGTCCGCCCCAATGAACGTCTGAGCACAACTAACAATTTGCAGGAATGGGAACAGCAGGGTGTTCGAGATGTGATGAAGAGCACTGCCCAGACTATGCAGCTCCTCGTCGGCCGTGTCCAGCCTCTCATCGGCGGCATCCAGGATGGTTTCCCAACTGACCCCTTCCTGGCCAACGTCGAGAAGGGCAAGCTGGAGTGGGTTGTGCGAACCTCAGAGCAGGTTATGGAGACTTTCGGTGGGCGACGCTACGACTAATAGCCTGGTCTCGATGAACTAAGACTGTCATTCCAACGTCTTTCTCGTGGCCTTGGCCAGAATGGATCTGGTCAAAGCTTGGTTGCACTTTATGACTGAACGATGTACATCAGGGAACATCACATAGGAGCATTTCGGTGACTTGCGGTCGCAATTATTGGCATTAGTAGTGGATTTTTCATTTGCGCGCCTTGTTTCTTCGTCGTCGGCCTTCGTCTTGGGAGATGTTTCTGGACGTCTGCGATACGGTGCAATGATACCCCAAAGGGGGAGAGGAGTGTCTATGGGAAGACGGAGGAAAAGGATGTGTTTTTTGTCGTGTGTCGGTAAGAGGGCGTTTCAGGAATGAAAGAGTTGCGGTATTTAACTGCACTTTATTATCGTCTTAGTTGTGACGTCTCGCTGGGTTTGATGCTTGTATGTTTGGTTATGATTCCTATGACTGAGAGCGATGGGCTAAGTCTAAGTGTATGAGTGAAGAGTTCAACAAATGGGCCTGTAATACCCAAGTAATAAACGATCTCTTTGACGAGAAGCAATGCGGCAAGCCTGCTTGAATTATGATTATGCTTGTCTAGTTCAGTCACGTCCCATTAAACACCCGTTCACGCCAAGAGGAATGAAGTCAAAACCAATGACCAGGAGCTGATAAATCAAGGTAACCTTGATAACTGCTCACATCAGAGAAGACCTTAGCGTGTCTCCGTGTTGATGGTCTCGTCGTCTCTTGCACGACAATGGAACCAATTCCTGTTTACAAATATAGTAAACGATAACGCAATATCGCTTCCAAGCTCCCTACAGCGGTGTCTACTTTGCACACTTCCAACGAAGTTATCTGTTAGTCCCTCGCGACGGGGTATGGTGTTCTGTGTGAGGCTCCACCCTGACGCCAAGACGTTAAAGCCGGAACATGGCTAGATCGTGCTCTAGGCTCGGGATTTCGATGCAACGCGGCACAGCTAGTCCGTAACTAGTGACGTCGTCGATTAGCGCTGATCCAAGCTATCCAAGTCGTTGTCTAAGTTATATCGCAGTGAGAATACGACCATGGGGTCAGTTGGATTGAGTTTGATGTCTCGAAGCATGATGTTAGAATATGTTTTGTAACCATCTATCTACCCAAAGTCTATAAGGTAATAATAGCCCTGGTCTTGCCCGTTTATTCATAAGTGCACGCCGGCAATGTTGTCGCCAATCCTGACAATAACGCAACAAAAAAAAGGAAGAAAAAAACGGAAACGATGGGTTTGCTTCGTTACATCCTCTTGGGGATGACCCTCGCCTTGGGATCCACCAGATCCAGCCGGCTGAGCAGGGGCGCAAAGACCCAGTCCTGGATGGGCTTCAGGATGAGCACGATCTCGTTGATTCTCCAACCGAGGAACGGGATCATGGCACCGACGGCGGCGTCCGTCAGGAAGTGGTTGGCGGTGGCGGTAATGGTGATGAGCATGGCCGTGGGCCAGAGGGGAGCAATGAGTCGCAGGGGTCGGTGAGGAGAGAAGCGGCACAGGGTCACGGCGAAGAACAGGGCAGTGCCGAAGTGCAGGCTGGGCATGGCCGCGATGGTGAGTTGGAAGCGGTTGTTGTTCCAGGCATTTTGGCCGCCGGGCTTGCTGTGGAGGATATCGATGTAGCCGTACTCCTTGGGGAGCAGCCGGGGAGGCGAGCAGCGCCACAGAGTCACAACGACAAAGGCAATGACATTGTCGGCGGCAATGGTGCGGCGGACGCGCTGGAAGGTCGACGTCGGGAGGAAGGTGTAGACGTAGACGATGAAACCAACGCCAACGCTAATGTGCGAGTAGTAGATATTGGCCAGGATGGGCATCAGCCAGGCCTGCTCGTTCATGATGTACGCCTGGAATCGCTGTTCGATGTCGATGCCGAGGAAGTTCTCGAAGGCGAGGATCTGCAGAGCGTGGTCGCGGGCGCGGATGAAGATGGCCTCGTTGCCGGCAATCATGCGCGCGGAAAAGGCGCGAAGAAGTTGGTAGATCCTGCGCGCGCTTGTCAGTGTCTGTTCGCAGCCAGAGCAATATGCCCGCCCATCATCATCAATCATACCAGTATGTCATATTCCAGTACCAGATCTCGACGAGGAAGGGGTAGGCATTGAAGAAGCGGGAGAGCAGGCGGAAGAGCACGTTCGGGGACTTTCGAACTGGGTTCTCGGAATGGAGAACGATGGGCTTCAGCGGAGGGGAGGAATCGGCGTAGCGATCGCCCGTCTCGAGGTCATCGTGGAGAGTCTCCTGGGGCAGGCTCTGGTTGCCGCGGCGACGATTGACGAGGCATCCTGCGGTGAAGAGCAGCACAATGACTGAAGGGTCAGCTTGAGAGCGTGGAGGTAATGGCAGGGCGACATACGGGACGGCTCAATGACGTTCTTGAATATCTTAGTCATGATTGGGTTTCGTCGTCACAGACGACAAAAGACAGGTGGATATTGGATATCGGATATTGTATATCGAAAATCAGGGAGAGCAATCGCAGGTCTCTCTATACATGGACGACGAAGACGACAACGACGACGACGACGAAGACGGAAGCGCTCGAGTTCGATTCGGACCGTAGAAGGACGACAAAGCTCGGGATGACGAAAGAGCAAAGGAAGGTGAAGCAACTTATGTAGGGAAAGGAAGGAGGAAGAGGAGGAAGAGGAGGAGGGGAGGATACGCGTGCAAGGGGGGACAAACAAGGAGTCGGGCTTGAGACCAACAAGTCATAATAAGCAAGTAGGTACGAAAAAGACGGAGAAGGACTGGGGAGGCACCCAGCACAGCCAATAGCCAACAGCCAGCGACCAATAGCTTAACCAGGCACGAGACACCAAACTGGGAGACGAAAACATGGCCAGCAAAGCTTACTTTGCCTTGAGGAGGAGGAGGCTTGCGGGGGGGGGTAATGCGCTGCATGCAAGCCAAAAAGAAAGGGCCGTTCCCCGTTGAGCCTGGTGCGAATCAGATGGAGAGGCACATGGCTTCTTGCCGGGATTGGGCCCAAGGGTGCTGCTAATGGTAAAAAGCATGATCGTCCTCGACCGATAGTACAACGGCCCCGGGGTGCACCATCAGCCCGTTCATTGTCGCGTTGTTTTTCGTTTGTTTCTGGGTGGCCGGCCCTTCATCCGAGGCAGACTTTTTTTTTTTTACTGCACCGCGACCCACGAAAGGAGACATACGGCGCGCAAAGCAGGGCCTCGTCGCAATTCACACGTCTGAAATGGCCGTGGAAAGCTTGGTTCGCGCCTCGCACGTGCCGGACTGCCCAAAGAGGCATCGACCGGCGTGGCATTTCTGTCTGGTCCCCATCATCTCGTACAACGTCACCGTCGGAACACTAAAGCGAAGCGGCACAGCGCTGCGACCCCCCCCCCCGGGGCGATTACAGCACAGGCCCCCCTTCCATTCCCGGGAAGGGATCGTCTAGCGGGCTTTCTTACCGTCTATTTTGCTGGGTGGTCCACGGCAATGTCGACGAGCCTCCCACACACACACCTACGGCACTGGCTGATCCCGCAGTAGTTGACGCATCCAGAGCTAGGAAGAAGGGCTGCCTGCCTCACTTCTTGCCTCATGGTTGGGTCGTTTTCAACTAGGCAGGCAGTACGTACACTACATGTGCCCCCCGTGGTGTGGCCGGTTGTCCATGATCAAGAAGAGAAAAATAGGACGCGCTGAGAAGGGCTGAGCTGGATGATCAACAGACAATCCACCCCAAAGCACGGAGCCAAGCCACCACTGTGGCCCCAGAGCTGAGTCTGAGTCGGAGGCCAGGAGCGTCATAGAATGCCGATTGCAGAAAACGCCGTCCCGGGAAGCGGAGTTTCTCTCCTTTTAGCCGCCTCGTCACGACAACGGCATTTGCCCGTGATGCGATTCCCTAGGGCTACGCGGCGGCCATGACACGTTTTTCCGGGGTAGATCAGCAAATGGCCCTCAGGAGTCGGGCAACCAACTTGCTGATGAACATGTTAATGTCGACATTCTCTCCCTCCCTCCCTCTCCCCCCTTTCTGCCTATCCAGGGTGTCATGTGTAACGCGGTCGTGGGATTACGCTTATCATCTTTCTGTCTCGCCTGCACCCAATGAGACTGTGAATGACCCCTAATCTGGGTCCCTCTAAGGCTGAGAGGATGACTGTGTTCGTGCGTCGACATTATCTCATTTTTTTTTTGCTACGCTGTCACTGCCGGTCTGTCATGCGTCAATTTACTAACAGGCAACTGCCCCGTTGAAAAAAGACAGACACCTTACCATCGGCCTCGGCCTGTTTCCCGCACCGCCGGGCCTTCCCCCTCCGTTGCCCGACGGCGCCCGCGGCCACGGCGATTCGGAGTTCTTGAACCCCCTTACGGGGCCGCTTCATTTATGTAATAATCGCCCGTCATTTGCCCCTGTCTAGCCCCGAGTTTGATTCGATGCCCATCGTACCGGCTGCCGACTTGATAGCCACATCGAAAGCAACAAAAAAAAAAAGCCCCCCCCCCCGGATCTCGCGGGATCGCTCGAGATGAATTGTGGCGCCTGGCTGTGGGTTTGGCGCCGGTTCCAATCTCCAAGTAGCAGCCTGTTTCCGCCCTTAGTTAGGCCTTGGAAGTTCTTGGCGACGCTCTGTCTCTCTCTTTATACGCATACGGCACCGCAGCGGGAGTCGAAATATGCAACCTCGTCCCTAGGGCTGACAGCGCAAAGCAATCAACGAAGGCTGGTCCCCGTGTCAGGTACAGGTAGATACGTACGCGTAAATAGGACCCCAGGCATTGCGTACCTACGCGGCGAATGAGCCAGGTAATCCTGGTTCTCACGACATGGCCAACGTCAGCTCGCTGGTCTTCTCCACAGAATAGAGCAGGAGGAGGTTAGTATTTATGATGAATAGGGCTTAGACGTGGTATCTTATTCGCACCTCTGCAAGCTAAATCCTACCGCCTGCCTTGGTCTACAATCTCACTCGCAGATAAGCGGTGGACTAAGCCTCAAAGCCACCGAGACTGAACCAAAGAGAGCGAGACATTAGACGCGCGTCGTCGCCACCCTGGGGGCGGCATTCCACACTTGTATATTGGTCTACGTATCATCTACTTGTCAGCCACCTTGACGACAACCTTGCCAAAGTGCGCGCCGCTGTGCAGGTACGCAAACGCCTTGTCGGCCTCGTCCAGCGCGAAGACGCGGCTCACGACGGGCCGGATCTTGTGCGCCTCGTAGAAGCGCACCATCTCCTCGAAGCGGTCGCGCGGCCCGTTGAGGATCCCGCGCAGCGTCACGTTGCGGCGCAGCGCCAGCACGTTGACGTTGAGCTGCCGCGCCCCGGGCGTCGCCTCGTCCTCCTTGCCCGTCACGTAGCCCACGCAGTTGATCAGCCCGCCAAAGGCCACGCAGTCGAAGCTCTTGCGCAGCGTGCGCGCCCCGCCCGTCTCGAAGATGATGTCCACGCCCGCCCCGCCCGTCTCCGCCAGCACCGGGTCCGGCCACTCCCAGTGCGTCTGGTAGTTGATGCCGAAGTCGGCCCCGAGCTCCGCCTTGGCCCGCGCCAGCTTGTCGTCCGACGACGACGTGATGATGGTCTTGAGCCCGGCCGCCCGCGCGATCTGGAGGCCCGCCACCGCCACGCCGCCCGTGCCCTGCAGCAGCACCGTCTCCTTCTTCTTGGCCCCGTCGGCCGGCGAGCCCAGCGGCCGCATGCCGTTGATGCACATCCACGCCGTCACCGACGCGATCGGGAGGCACGCCGCCTCCTCCGCCGTCATGTAGTCTGGCGCCACCACCACCGCCGACCCGGGGAAGCACCGGTACTCCGTCAGCACCCCCGGTAGCGGCAGCCCGAGCCCCGTCGCCACGTCTGCCTCCGTCACCTGGCCCGTCAGGTGGCCCTGGTTGAAGATGGACATGACCCGCGTGCCCGTCTTGATCCGCGACGACTTGCTCTCCACCACGATCCCGCACATATCCGAGCACGGCACCAGAGGCTTCGAGTCTTGCGCTCGCTGGTGATGGTTGTAGAGGCCCATGACCACTAATCGCGAAGTCAGCACAGCGCCCACTCATCTGTCGGGAGGTTTTTTTTTCTTCAAATTCGTAGACTCACCTTCGGTATCGCGGTAGTTGAGGCTCACGGCCAGCACCTTGACCAGCACCTCACCATCCCTCGGCTGTGGCACATCCGCTTCCCCGAACTTGAGCTTGTCCAACCCGTCCTGGGAGGTGGTCCACTGCTTGTTAACCGATGCCACCTCCGTGGCGGGTGCGCGATTTCCAAATGGTAGAATTGACTGGATGAAGCCTGACATGATGGCTACTGGTTTTTGTGAATGTTGTAAAACCTTCCGGGGCCTGGTTGGTAAACGGACGGCTTCTTATATGTACACTTCAATGACGTTCGCAACGGTTCTCATCGACGCACCAAGAACTCGGCTGTCACTGACGGATGGCAAACCTAGTCTCATCAGGGTTAAAAGTGGTTCCTCAAACAACGTGTTGCAGATCTGATTTTACTTACGGATTAATAAGCAATCATGTCCAACCACCACCCTGTTCGGCTTCGTCGAAGACTCGTTTTATAGCTTCGTACTCTCTTGAGACGCCGATGGTAACATGTGCCAATGCATTCAGTCGGCTTCATACTCTTCATCTGTCAGCCAAGACCCAAAGCATCATCGACCGCCCTGATATTACAGTACAAACATGGCAAAAACTCGAGATGTATTCCTTCACACAAGGCTCGCTGCGTATTCAGATACATAACCCCTCTCCTCCCATGACGCAATCTCCTCCCAAGATATCTTAATGCATGCAACAGCCTCCCCGTCAAATACAAACGACCAGGTTAATTCCCATTCAACAATGCAGCCTTCAGAAACACCACTGTCAAAAGCTCCTCCTCTTCACCTCGTATATCGCATCGCGACCAGGCGGATCCAGAATTAGTCGAGAGAAGAGACACCCAGACACCAACCGACCGCGAAACAGAAACCAAAAAAAAAAAAAAAACCCATATGCAGCAAACTCAGACGGTAAAAACTTTTTTTCTTTTTCCTTTCCAACTGCTCCTCCCCCTTTTTTCACATGCTCTTGCCACGTCGCCATCACGTCCGTTTACCACCCTTGAGCGCGCCCAGGGTAAGACCAGGGACTCGCGTGTCGTCACGGTCATCTCGGGCGGCCAGACAGGATATTATGGTGGGTATAGTAGTAGTCGTCGTCGTCGCCGAAGCAACTCTCCCAGCGCTGACGCAGAGCAACCAGCCTGAGGAGAAGCCCGTGTAGCTGTCTAGACGTAACGTCGTAAAAGCGTCATAATCGTCAAGTAATGGTCGTAGGTCTTGTCGGGGTACATTTGAGGGTATTCCAGGCTTGCGCTGGCAAGCGTCTTGTGACCTTCCGTATGGTTGCCCATGTGCTGAATAAATCCTGTATCCTGATCTCCTCTTCCATACTCATCGAAGTTGCATCATCATCAAATCGCGAGACAAGGGACTTTGCCTCTGCAGATTTCGGGTTGTCGTAAAAAAAATCCCACGTAAAACTATATGCGAGGAGCTGCGGCGAGCTCCACTGGCGATTCACCCAGCTAAGTCAGTATTACAAGTCGTAAAATCAAAATGCCGTTGCATGATGTCGGTACTGCGTCGCATTCATTAACGTCAACCGTCGCAGGCAGCAAGCGTCAAATGGCGGCGTCAGGACTAGAACGACCTCGGCAACTTCTAGTGATACCGAGAGGCATTGGTAGAGCTGGAGCCTACGCGCGCACCATTGTCCGACGAATCTGCGCAAGTTAGCGAAATACGCACAGGTGAGGAGGCCATGCAACATACCACTGCCACGTTGAACGTGGCCATTGGCGCGACGTGCCCCGAACCCGCCGGTCGTCTCCCACTCGGGTCCACGGGGCTGTCGCTCAGGAGCGCCCTTTGCGCTGCCGTTCGCGCCAGGTCGCTGGCTACCGATGGCACCGGGCGTGCTTCGGGCTTGATTCTGCAGAGCGCCGGGCTCGAAGGAGCCGAGGCTCAAGCCACTGAGGCTGTTGAGAAGAGCGGCATCGTTTTTGGGGCCTGGGGTGCCACTGCTACCAGGGTGTACGGGCTGAGACATGCCACCTCCAACGTAGTCTCCAAACCGGGCTGTCGAGCCAGCGCCCATGTTCATTCCGCTCTGGCCTAGGTAGCTGGAGGCCTGCGAAGGGCTGGGGGTGAAGGAGCGGAGATCGGCGAAGCTCTTCGCGGCCCTGAGGTTGTTGGGGATGCCGTTTCCGTCAGGGCTTCCTGGAAGCTCAAGAGTAGGGCCCTGTCGGCCCATGACATGGTTGTAAGAATTGCTAGCAGTTCGCGAGTCGCGGTCGGCAGCAAAGTCAAAAGTCGCCGCTCGACTGAGTCCTCGTTTGTGCATATCCAGGCTGTTGGCAGGCTGGTTGTGTACGTTGGCGGTGGGTGAAGGTTGCTGGCGCTTGAGCACCGTAAGCTGCCGCGAGTCCGCCTCGCCGATGGACTGATGCTCTAAGCCCATATGGTGCGCAAGGATATGAATGGACCGACGGTGTTCAGGGGCGATGCCGGGGGGGAAGACAAGGATCTCGCGGGAGTCGTCCCGGCGGAACATGACCAGCTCGGTGTAAAAGTCGAGAGTCTGGGGATCGTTCAAATCGACATCGCCTAACTGGTTAGCTCCATGTCATCAAAGTGGTAAGACTATACATACCAAGATGAGAAGCTGGTCCTCTGCCCTGACTCTGAGACAGAGCTCCAAGAGACTGAATCGAGCTCTGCTGATGCAACATCGGGGCTCGGTGCTGTTCCTCGAGCTGGCCACGTCTCTCTCGCTTCTCACGTTCGATACGCTCACGCTCAGCTTCGGGTAGCATCTTTTTATACTCCACGCGCAGCTTGCGACCATGTACGTCCATGCCGTTCATCGCCTCAATAACCATGCGAGTATCCTCGGCAGACTGGAAGTTCGCAAACGCCAGACCACGGAAGACTCCGTTGTCGAAGTGGTAGTTAAAGGCGTATGGCTGAGGGAGATGCATCTCCAACATGATGGACGCCAGCGTCTCTTTTCGAACCGCGAACGGAATGTTCTTGATCACAATGGCGGTCGGGATGAGTTGGTCGCTGTCGGAGGCAGTTGATCGAAGATCGGTTGGGGAGCCGTGTGAGCCAGGGTGGTCGACTCGCAGGCCACCATTTGGCATGTTATTACCCATGCCGCCGGAGAAGGGCTGAAGAGAGCCGTGGATACCAAGAGAGCTGTGGTCCGTCCAGTTCTGGGTCTGTCAGCGACGTCGTATTATATCTCACAGAATCACGTACCTGAGGTAGAGCAGCGCGTCGGTTGACGCTCCTCTGTCGACCAGGGCCGTTGACGGCACCGTTAACCGTGGCGACACCTGACGTATTGTAGTTCCAGGCCTGGCCATTATCTAGCATATACCCCGGCATACCTCCTGCCATGTTGTCCATGCCTCGTGGGTTGTAACCACCACCACCTAGCCGATCAGCGGGATACAAGGCTGATGAGCCCAGCGGGGTGTTGTCGAAGGGGCGCTGCGACTGGCGGGGGAGCGACATGCCGGCATTAAATCCACCGGCACCGCCATAGTTCGGCCTCGAAGAGCTGGGAGAACGGCTGTTTGACGTGCCGTAGTCCATGTAACCTAGGTCGTGTGGTTGTTGCGTCATTGTCCCGAGGGAATCCAGTGTGGCAGGTGACCGCTGACGTTTTTCAGCAGCCCGGGGACCGACGATATTCAGTCAGGTAGGGTTCGTGGAGGTAGCAACGCAGGGTGTGATGAGGCGCGATGGTCAAGGTCGCAACATCAATCCACTTGGTCGGAGGTTCGCAGTCGCGTAGTCTAGGGAGCAACGGAGCTGCAAATGACGAGACAGTGTTGCCTGATGTAGGTGAATGCTTAGGTTGAATCCAAGAGGGGCAAGTCCAAGGATTTGAATAACGCCTGGTGGATCGGACTGGATGGACGATTGCCAGGACCAGCGCGGAGCTTTAGCCAACGAGAGCGGCGGAGCCGAATCGGACGGATAGTCAAGTGGCGACTGGTGAAGACGACCGACACAGTGAAGGAGGCCGAGTTTTGCAGGCGTGGCGTAGGAAGCGTCAGGGCGTGAGGCTGGTCGCCTTGTACGTATACCTCCGAATGTAGATCTGGACAAGCTGAAACCGGCGAAGGACCGCTACGAACGGGAGAGGTGCAAAAGGGGCGAGGGGGTGCTTCCTCGAAGGAATCGTCGTCTCGTGTGGTGCCTTGTCGTGAGGTGGCCGGCTTGGGGAGAGCGTCGACGACGAAGGGAGAGAAGAGAAGAGGAGCGGAGAGAAGAGGAGGTGAAGGAGAAGGAAGGACGGGAGGGGAGAAGAAAAAGGAGAAGGGACCAGCTCAGTAAAGGTCCGCGATGATCTGGAACAGGAAACGGAGACGGGAGGAAGGGGATACGGGGGTGAGCCGTGTGGTGTGTGGTTGGGGAGGTGACGGTGACAAGACAAGGAGTCAAGGACCTGGACAGGACAGGACAGGACAGTGGGAAGAGTGGTTCCCCGTGGTGGGAAATAATAAAATCAACCGCTCTTTGGGGATTGGGACGGACGGGGTGGAGGTTTTTTTCCTAAGACGGGGCGACGACGGGGGGGCTGTACAGTGCGCAGATAATGGCAACGACTGTGGTCCCTTGCCGGGCTGCTGGTTCCGTACGGCGTGCGTGATCCCCCTAGCATACGTTGCAGTACAGTGATGGGAAGACTGGGCGGGACGGGATGGATGGATGCGGCGCCCACCACCCTCAGCTACTAAGTTACAGCCAACTGCGTCCACCACCAGTTAGGTGCTGTCCATACTTCGTACTGCCTGCAGTCTAGCACTGCGTGCTTCGTACCTAAGGTACCTAACGAATGGCCTCCCGCCAGCTCTAAGCCCTGGGCCTAGTAGCGGACTGCCAGTGGGTCGCCGGGCCACCAGGGCAGCCGCAAGCACACGCTACCCGCCCACTGTGGAGATGGTCCTGCTCCCCCGTCAGCTTGGCCATGACACTGAGGTGGGAGAAATGGATGCGCGCAGATGCAGTTCATTCCAAGCTGGGGAGGGCTTCCTTGGGAGAAAGAGGGATGGCTTCCGGCCATGCCATTTGCTGCACAGACGCAGATGGGATGCAGTCACAGGCGCAAGCAGTCACAGAGGCGAACCTGGCGGCAGACCCGCGTGATGTCCCACGGGTCTTCCACTGAAGGAGCACTGCTAGCTAAGTGGCTTTCCGGGGTGCTAAAAACTTCCATCCAGGCCTCCCCCGGAGACCGGCAGCCCTCAGTGGTAGAGCCCCACAGTGTGAGCCCTGGTCCGAGCTACACTGGTCGGCTACGGACCCAGCTACTGGCCCAGCTACTGGTCCATGGCCGGACGGTGGAGTGGATGAGATGGACGGTGCGCCGTGGAAAAAGTGAGCGGGAGAGTCAGTCAGGACGCAGTCTGCCTGTGAGCGACAGTCTGTGTGTTGATTATGTTGTGCTTGTTGTTGTGCAGTGTTTCTGGAGGGTCCAGCAATCTTTCGGTCGCCTCAGTGCCCAATCCCCCCATCCATGCACGCCATGTTGCTTTTCAGGGCTCACCATCCACTAGAAATTCGATGGGCTGGGCGTTCGAGAATTTGAGGCCACACAACATGCTGCCGCAGCTGCTTCATGCAGAAAATATGCACCTGGGCTGTCACCGCCGGCATAGGCAAGGTACCTACATGTTAGATGACGGGAACGCACTCGTCGAGTATCTGCTGTACCTGCCGACTGTCTAGGTGCTATGAGTTAGCTGCGCTGGTGCTGGACGAACTGCTTTTGATGCCACGGTAATCCGCCAGCCTCTCGTCCGGCTGGACCAAATGCGTCTCGCCGTGTCTCTGCAATGCGCCGTCGCTTGAAACACCATCTCACAGTCATGACGGTCGGAGTCTAATAAGCCCGTCTCTTATTCATTCAATAACCGACTGGATTAATTGCTCTTAGCTTCCGTCGGTACCTAATTGCTTCGCAGCAACCCGCATCCTGGAGGAAAGAGCCCAAATTAAACTGCAGGTCTATTTTTGAAGACTGATTTTCATCCCATCCCGTTCGTTGCAACTTGCCGTCTTTGGCGAAATGGCCCAGCTTCGCCCTCGTCCATCTCTGGCCTCTTTTTCTTCGTCTCTTCCTCCGGCCCTTGCTCCCCGGATGCTAACTTGTCAAACAGCACCAGGGTGACCCAGCGTTGACCGGTGGCGGCCGGCGGTGGGCAACCGGGTGGTATTCGTAGGTAACCCAGTGGTGACCATCTCCTGCTGTGCTTCGAATCCCAGACCCCTCCAAAGGCAATCTGCCGTCGTGCGCAAGATGTTCGGTTGTCTTGCCTTGTCTTGTCTTGTCTTTGCTTTTGTCTTGGGGAACCTCGTTTGCGCTGACGATGGCGTCGCGTGAAAAATCCCCCTGGGCTACCTCCCTGCGCCATGCCACGGAAGGCTAGTCACGGCCAGCATGCCTGTCCGGGATTCATCAATCAACAATGCGTAAAGTATCGTAGGCTGTTAGAACTTAGAAAGAGCCACGTGTGGGCGAAGCACAGATCTGGCTGCGGCACTTTCTCTGGGCGTCCGCCCGCGTTCCGATGTAACTCGTGCAGCATTCCCAACCATTCATCATAGACGCAATGGCGTGCGTGCCTACATCCGTCTACATACATAACTAGCAGTAAGCTTCTGTCAGTCAGAGCGGCCCGTCGGACACCAGTCGGATGCCCATCACCCTGGAGACGCGAGACGCCGTCGTATGTATGCCATGCTCGCCTTCACCTCATCGCCACCGGCCGGGCCAAATTGCCAGAGTCTCGCCCGAATGGCCCCAAGGCCCCTATTTCCAAACGTCTCATCCAGATTTGACCCTCTTTCTCACGAACCAGAAATCTCGCCGCCACGACCACCGGCCGGGGTCATCCCAACCTACCCGCTCTCTCAGGGGTCTTGGCTTCAGAGGCCGCCCCGGGTGCCCTAAAATTGTCCGTCCATTCAGTCTTTGTTGGTTGAGTTCGTCTTGGGTGAGGGGTCCATCTGGTGTCCATAATACGGGTCCAGCAGACCAGATCCTGTGAAAGAAAATGCGTGCGTGCGTATGAGGTACAGTCTTACAGTCCAATTATAGTCTATCCCGTCCTTTCGGCTGGGATATCTAACCCTTGCTGACGTCGTTTGCCTCTTGATCTGCTCTCCCGACTTCCGCCTCCAATCTCGTGGCATCCCAACTGAGCGGATCGCACTGTGCCCCATGTCCAAAGCCACCCGACTCGACTCAACTCACCAGCGTCACCACTCACCATTCATTACTCACCACCATCACCACATCTGTCGACCATGCTAGCACCCCTCACTTGTAAGGACCCCCTTCTCCTTTCTCCTTTCCTCACCTCACCCGTCGTCCATTGAATTCGAGAAGCCCACTAGCGCCGTCTATCTCGCCTCGCAGTCCCGGCTTCAATCTCCAGTAACCATCCCCCCCGGCGATGGCGGCTCAAGTCACGCGGCCTCTCCACAGTGAACAACCAGCCCCTGAGCCGTGGCAGTGCTTGAAGTCCAAGCACCAACCGGCTTGTCTCCGCGAGATAGCTTCGTTAGACGCTTGCAAACGCGTAAAGGGCTGTCAACTTCTGTAACCTCGATTGGACTGTCTCCATTGTGGCCATCGCGAGTGCACGTGTCGGTCAGCTTGGATGGTCAAAGATGGTCATGCGCCGCTGCATACATGATACACCCACCCACTCAACTCACATAAAGATGGCCACAATATCTTGCAGCTCCGGAACCACCAACATGGACTCGGTTTTCAGCTACAGCGGGATCGAAATTTGCCACCTAGATTTCTCATCTAGTCTCATCGCCCATTGCCCACCCCCAGACTCCGCCTCGGGGCAAGCCACGAGGAGCGGGTAGATAACGGAACTCTCCCGCCGTCAGCTTGATTGTGATACCCGCATGCATTACCACTCTGCATCATGCAAGGCGTCTGCCTTGCTGCCTGTGTTCAAGTACGTCGCAGATTGGTGGGCAGTGACGTGGTTCCCAGGCTCATCGGTTGCGAGACCAGCTGACCTGGTCCAACCACACCCATCGGCCACGGAAAGCTGTCAGCCGCCATGATTATTGAGCCTTGATGACGTATTTTACAGTCCTTGGTTTCTCCGGTTCTTCGTGGACACTCTGCTGCGTCGTCCCCACAATTTGGCCGTTTATGCAGCCGGTTTACCAGAGTCTCGGGACAAACTGAAAATTTGGTGTGTAAGTCTGTTAAAAGGTGTGCAAACAATGAGTGAGTTGAAGGTTTCTTATCCGTTTAAAATTACATCGCAAGCCTTGATTCAAGTCGTCAATGTCCGAGTTCCGTCAGCCGAATCCGTGTCTAAGAAGACAGTGAAGCAACAACCCCCTTCACGACCTCATCAATATCCTCCTTCGCAAACCCGAATTTCTCCATATTAACCTTGTGGTTATAATCCCCTCCGTATCCCTCTCGGAAATGGGCAGAGTAAAACTTGGGAATCATAGCCATCATATTACCCTTCTTTATCTCCTCGTCGCTCTCTTTGGCCTGCTCGTCGATGTCCTTGTTCTCAATCATCCAGTCCTTGTCCGTCGTGCCAGTCACTCGCTGCACGCTGTCCAACATCTCCCGCTGGGTGATGTAGAACGAGCTAACGTGGAATGCTTTGTTCTTGTACGCAGCCAGCTCTTCTTCCGGAAGACTCAGCAACTCGGCCGTTGCTTCACCCACCCGCTTGATGGTAGTCGTGTTGATCTTAGTGTTACCGCTGTTGTAAAGCTTTGCCTTCCGGGCTTTGATGTCGATGGCCCATGCTCCTTGGCCCAAAGACCAGTCGAACCAAGGATTGTTAGCCACAGCAATCCAGCTGCTTACCCCAAGATCCTCCACGAGCTTCCGGCGCTCGGCCTTACCCCAGAGTATTTTCTGCTCCTTGACCATCTGGGGTGCCTCTGGGTCACTGCCGAACTCCGTGGGCAAGACATACTCGACGCCTGCCTTAGCCGCGGCACGGATCAAGGAGGCTTGAACATCCATGGCAAAGCGCCCCAACTGCATGAGTAAGATATCCTGGCCTTGGAGGGCCGAGATCAGGAAATCTTCGTCATCGTATTTGCCTTTCTTCACAATGCAAGCATCGGGGAATGTGCCTGTGGAGTCGCTGCGGGTGATAGCGGTGATGGTGTGGATGTTCTTTGCGAGGAGGGCAGAGAGGGTGATGGAGCCCAACATTCCACTGCCGCCAACGATGGCAATTTTTCGGCCTTGAGGAGACATGTCTCCTTGGAAAGTGGTGTAGTAGAGAGCTTGGGTTGTCCGTTGTGAATTGAGTAGTTGATGGGTTGAGTGAGTGCGTGAGACTGTGAGTGTACTGATCAATTCAATCCATCCTCAAACGGATAGCCATCTTACATACACGACATCTCGTTCTAAATCTGGCACGTCCTTTCCGTGCACTGTCTAAAGTCCACTAGAATCCGGATTTGGACATCATTGAAGTTGAGCAACGTCGTTGAATCCCTCGTAGTTTCATCCGTCCGGCGTCCGCAGATATCCGAGAACAGTAGCAGGGTTGGCCTCGTGCTCGCGTTCAGCGGCGTCCGAACTCAGGGCTGACAAAGCTACCAAGCCACCTGAAGGATCTCAGCCAGCTGAAGATGACGAGCTCTCGGTCTCGGCCTCGCACTTAATGTGTGGAAGATTAGTGCATTCCTTCAAGCCTCTCGTTATGCCTTGTTCGGGTTGCCATTACGACTGATCCGAGCTAAACCACGCACACCATTGACTGCCGAGTCCCGACTGCAGATTCTTGCTAAGATTGCGGTCACACAAAGTTGTTGTGACTCTTGTTCGTGCGCCAGGGAGAAACTCAAAAACTCAATTTGAAGCCCATCTCTCAAGCTCCATTGGCTCAGCTAACGAAGCAGGCAAACACTGGCAGTCATCAGCTGTGTCACTGTGTGCCAGTGTCCGACGTACGAAAACCAGTGTGGCACGCGGCACGGCAACAAGCGTCAGGCAAATGCTCGGCTAACTGCAGCCGCACCCGCACCCGCCACCACAGCCACAGCCACAGCGGGACACCATCCATCTCCCAGTCTTGGTTTCAACTGTCGCCAACAACGACATGTCGGCCAGCGTCGAGATGGCGTCGATGCCTCCCACATGATGGTGAGCAGTTGCAGCCGCCTGTGGGAAGCTCTCCTCTGCTCTCTCCGAACCCTGCCAGCCAGCTTTCTCTGAGAAGAGATGCAGTGTGGACATGCGGCGAACCGCCGCAGGCGGCCAGCCAACAACCAGCAGGGTCAGGTAAGCGCACCATGACATCCCCTCCGCCATTGCTCTGGGAAGCACGGAAGAAGTCTCTTTCGACCTGACGCTCATTTCTTACTCTCTGTCTCCTTTCTTGTCACAACCAGACCTCTCAGGGTAAAGTTGCCGTGGTCGCGATATCATCAGTCCTCAGCCTTGGTGGTGGCCACCAAAAGTGCGTCTCGGGTTTACTTCGGCCGCCGCAGCCGTGACCAAGACTTGGTAAACAGAAAATCGGCAGGCGCTCGCAGGCGCCCACCTGGGGGGTAGCTGCCTACCTCAGCACCCGAGAACAACATGACTCCAGCCTTCCGCTAAATTTCTGCCACCAAATCGATCCCATCCCACGTCCCACTCCCACATCAACACCAACTCGAACAGCATCGAACATCGCCATCCACCGACAGATCCCGACGTTACTGCCGCGTTCGAACCCGCATTTTTTCATCACTGCAACACGCATTCAACAATAACCCACCGTTTTTTTCTTAACCTCGCGACTCCCTGAACAATGCCTGGTGGAAAGGGAAAGTCTTCGGGCGGGAAGAGCTCCGGCGGCAAGACGAGCGTCGAGGGCCCCAAGAAACAGCAGAGCCACTCCGCGAGAGCTGGTCTTCAGGTGAGATGATGCTCTAGCGGTCCCAGAGCTTGTTATATTTGCGCGCATCCCAAGTCCCGCATCCAAGTCCCGCATCCCTCGCATACTTCGACGAACTCCCGATGCCCGACGCGTCAAAACATCTCCGCACGGCGGGGGGGAAAAACTCTTCCACGACGACGCTGCGCCTTCCCCGACAGAGAATCATCTTGTTGGACTCCGCTATCCGCCTTCGACGAAAAAGACGCTAAATGAAGCTCGGCGATGATGCGCGTATGGATGATGCGGGACGAGATGCGTCCGATAAGATGACTGCACTTGGATCGCAACCGATGGTTTCGAACGTCTTGCTGACTTGCTGCCCATAGTTTCCCTGCGGTCGTGTCAAGCGTTTCCTCAAGCAAAACACTCAGAACAAGATGCGCGTGGGCGCCAAGGCCGCAGTGTACGTGACTGCAGTGCTCGAATATCTGACCGCTGAAGTGCTTGAGTTGGCAGGCGTAGGTTTCTCCTTGACGAATTTCAGACTCCCCAGACGCTGACAATCTTCAGAATGCCGCCAAGGACCTCAAAGTCAAGCGTATTACTCCCCGCCATCTCCAGCTGGCCATTCGTGGTGACGAAGAGCTCGATACGCTGATCCGCGCGACAATTGCATACGGTGGTGTGCTGCCACACATCAACCGTGCCCTGTTGCTCAAGGTTGAACAGAAGAAGAAGGCCAAGGCGCTCGAAGCCTGATCCTGGACGATTCGGGTTATGTCTGGTTTCTGTTTCTGTGACTGTCGTGGGCTGCTGGTTTTTGGGTCGGTAATGCAGGAATGCTTTATTTCGTTACGGGGAGGCGTCTTCAGCTGGGCGGACGCCCACGAGGCTTGGATAGTCGAGAGAGCTTCTGGAGGCACGAGGAGTTGCGTCGAGATGCTCCAGCGTCAGGGCTCGTGCCGCGCCCGCTGCTAGCGGTGTACAACAAACGTGTTTGGTTTGGGTTCTGGGTGAACCGTGGGGACCGTTGCTGATGGACTTGGGTAGACGCGGAGAATACGAGTTCCTGGTTTGTCCGAGGCGGGCTGCGCATCATCAGTCACTCGCACACATACGTGATGGTTGTGGCCCTGTCCAGTTGTTTATTCAGTATAGATGACGGGTCTAGATACAGGTATTTACCTGCCCTGCCAGTCCAGTAGTCCAGCTACAGATCCCCTAAGAAGCTATCCCCCCTCCGCACCCGCTCAGTCAGGTCGTCTGGCTCTTCCTTCCGATCAGTTTCTTCCTCAAGGACCCACCGTCGCCGTCGCTGTTAGTCGAATTACAACTCTTTTAAGCCCTTTCTTCGCTTCACTCGTCTTGTAGGGCGGCGGGGTCTCGTCAGTTGCGTCGGACTCTCCGCTCTCGACCTGTTCTATTTCCGTATCGGTGCACGACTCTGGAGACGAAGCTTCAGACTCAGGTGTCATGGAACGGCGTGACTCGTGGTATTCGCGTAACTCGTGGTTGCATTGGCTCGGCGAGTCACAGTCTTTGGAGCAGTCGTGCGTCCCGGTCAAGAAGCGCTCCATCCGAGCAGCCTGGAACATCTCGATCCGTCTCTTTGCCTCCTTCTCCGACCGGCGAGTCGTCTTCATCGGCTCGCGCTTGCGGGTCGGGTCGCGGCGCCAGTCGTTCCAGGCGGCCCAGCCTTTGTAGTCGAACTCAGACTTGCAGGGTTTCTTCTTTGCGGGGGGCGTTTTGCCGATGCAGCAGTAGTGCGAGCACATCAGACAGCGACGGGTGGTGCCGAGGCGGTACACGAAGCCGCAGTTGTGGCACTTCTAGTTCCAGATTGTCGGCCGTGGTGGTGGTGGGCGGGTGCGCGAGGACATGGTGATGTGGAGTTGGTGTTGTTGTTTGGAGGTGGTGGTGGTGGTGATGATAGTGGTATTAATGATGGTGGTGATGCTGGAACGGGGTGTTGTGAAGCACACCGTTGAGAGATGAAGTCGGTGACGCAACAGCAGCTGTTTTGCAAGAGAGCTTTTGCACGGATGATGGGCTTGTTAGAAGCGACAGGTCTCTTGGAATTGAATAGACGTTGTTGTTTGGGCTGCAGAACACCCACTGAGATGAACGTTGAGTCCGACTAAAACGGTGCATAATTCGTTCCCTCGCAATCACATCACATCTCACAATAGTCCCTTTGGTGTGTCAAAGAGCCCTAAACGTGAACAGCAAACATTGGTTGGTTTTATTCCTAGAACAACGACTTGCAAACCAAGAGCAGCCAATGAACAACTCAGTAGGAAGGGAGTTACGGTATGGCGTTCACGCTGATTGATAGATCAACTCGCTATAAACATGGCGCACTACTCACTACTCGTCGTTTGTCCAGATGATAGGATGCGGCGGCGGCACGCATAAGACGCAGCCAGCCGGCCGACCTTGCCCTCTTCATCCGCACCTCACTTCCCTCTCACCTTTTTCTTTTCAACTTCTTCGCCCCACGGGAAATAAAACAAACTCGCCATTGTCCTCTCACTCGCGCCCTGTTCGCACGACCGCTCTACAAAAAAAAAAGACGTCGCAACTTCGATGGGCGTAGGGTTCGCCTCCTCCGTCAGGTGGTTGCAGCTGCTAACAACGCGGGCTAGTGCGCAACGAGGAAGTCCACCTGGCATGATGGGGACCGCAAACACCAAGAGGAAGACGAAGACGCCCGTCAAAGAGAACCCAGTCGCCAAGCCGTTGAAGGCCCGTCTGGGAGATCCCAATCCTAATCTTCGGTTGGAGGACTTCCCGCTTATCGCGTCCGACGACCTCAAGGTGTGGCTTGAGGTGTCCAAGCTGGCCACTGAGCCACTGATGACCATGGAGGAACTGGAAAGGGAACTGGCCAAGTGCTGCAACTAAAGGATTCTCTTCGGGACAGCTAGAAAAGTAGCTTTCAGGTAGTGAATATGTCAACTGGATAGACCGCGGATATACAAACTCATCAATCTCATAACTTCGTCCTCTCATATTTAAGGTCGCCACCTGAAGGCCGGGTGCTTCCAATCCAACTCTCGCACCTCCTCGGAGCTCATCCCCGCCAGCTCCTCCTCCACATTCCGTCCGTCTCGCTTCTTGTTGTCCGCAAGCATCCAAAAGTAGCCTCCTGTACTGAGCATGAGAATCAAGCTCGCACATGCCAGGTTGAGGCCGTTGCCGATCGGATAGTTAGGACCGTCGGACACGGGAAAGGCCCAGGTGGAGACGAGACCACCGACGTTGCCGAACATGACCTTCAAAGTGTTAATATAGTTCAGGGACTAAGCAGCGAAAGGGCGACTTACATTCAGACCGATTGCACTACTGCGTGCGGTATCACTGACAACGTTGGCGCTGATGTGGGCATTCGTCAACGTTCCCAGCACGGTGCAGGTGCTGGCAATGAGGAAGCAAGCCACATATCGGGCCGTTGAATCATCTGTCCCCAGGAAAATAGCATAGCCCGCCATGACCATGGGCGAGGTCATAATGATGAGGATCTGGCGCCGGTCCAGGTACCAACTAAGCGCGGGGAACGCAACAGCGAAGAAGGCTCCAACTGCGTATGGGGGTACGCTGTGTAGCTGCTTCTGGACAACGGTGTATTCAGGGTAGATGGTACCGACGATGGTAGGCAGGAAAAAGGCAAGGCCCTGGACCGTGATGTTGTTGAAGAGGAAGATGAGGGCAATTTGGATGACAAGGGGGTTAGACATGCCACGCCCAAGCTTGGTGCGGTCGATTCCGTCGAGGACTTCGGTCTGGCCGATACGCTCCGACTTGACACGCGCAATGCAGAGTTCCTTTTCCTCTTGCGTCAACCACCTGGCCGTCTCGGGGCGGTCTGTCAAGGAGTAAAAGGCAATCAGACTGAGTCCAACAGTAACGATTCCCTCAATGGCGAAGATCATGCGCCAGGCGTGGAGCGAACCGAAGTGGTCGAGCTTGAGGATGGCACTCGCAAGGAGACCACCAAAAGCACCGGCCAGCGGCGCCATAACCATGTACAACGACAGGCGGAACGTTAACTCGGCGCGCTTATACCAACGAGACAGGTAATAGGCGATTCCAGGAAGCATGCCGGCTTCAAAGATTCCCAGCAAGAAGCGGACGCCGCAAATGGCCGCCTGACTTTCGACAAAAGCGGTAGCAATGCTGACGCCGCCAAAGAGCAGCGAGGTGATGGGGAGGAACCAGCCCGGGCCAATCCACTTGCAAGTGATGGTGGCCGGGATCTCAAACAGGATATACGAGATATAGAAGACGGAAAGGATTTTGTTGTAGTCGTATCCTTGCAAGTTGAGATCCTCGTCGAGGCCTGCGATACGCGCGTTGCCTTACGTTGTTAGTGTGGATCTTCTCAGTCGTAAGAGGTTATAAGAGATTTACCAATGTTGGCACGGTCGATGAAGCAGAAAAGATAGAGAACAGCAACGGTGGGGACAGTGTGTAGATCCAGCTTCCATCGAAGCCTGCGCTCGGCAGCGGGATCGAACTGGACAGTTGCGTTGCCATAACTAGAGGAAAGTCAGTTGGTTTCTTGCGTCGAGTCGAGTCGGGTCACCGACATGTCAGTCGCTAGATGGCCACGGCCAGCCACGTCGTGGATATTGACATTCTTGTGCTCGGTGTCCTCGACCCTCTCAGAGGAGCGGTCATCGGCTTGTCCCTTGTCGGAGAACGCCATGGTTGAAGGAGGTGAGCAGAGTGAAATGTGTAGGTGTGAGCTTGTCGAGATGCAAATCGTCTTGGGGGGATTCGACCTTAAATAAGAGGGCGGCCAGAGCAAAATTCGGGGGTACTCGGTCTTGGTCCACACACGCACACGTACTGGTGCTGGCCCGCGATCTGGTTGACTGGCCCCCTTCACGTAGCACTCGACGGGGCATGACGGGGGTTTGACAGGGTTAGAATAGAGCTAGACAGGGCTTTTCCTGGCCGGTCTTAGCCTACTCGGTTTGCTTGTTGGCCTCGGCGAAGTAGGGGCTTTCCCCGCAGTCGTTGCCCACAGTTTCGTCGTCGGTAGTGTGCCAGGGTGGAGGAGGAGGTGGTGGTGGTGATTCTGGGTGGTGATCCCTCGGACGGTTCACGAACTGGCGCCAGCCGTGGCTTCACTTCCAACGTTTAGCCTCGCCTCAGGACAGCTTTCGTCGCGGGAACTTGTCCCTAGGCCGTCGATCTGACTTGGAGGGTGCTCCCAAAGCAGCAGGGCTCACCACCGGCGGAGCGAGGACATTGGCTGGCTCGGTGATGTGGCAGCCAGCCGTCCGAGGGGAATGAGACCATGGCTTGGCCGCGAGGGTGCATGGCGTGCGGAGCCGGCGCAAGCGGACGGACGTCAACAAAGCAGGCCGAGTTTGAGACTGCGAGATAGGGCAATAGAGGCGATGCGGGGAAATTCGCTGGGTGAGGAGGATGGAGGATGACTCGCACAGAGCACGGAGGAGACAACAGAAACGAATCAGATAAGCCACACTCCCCACCACGTGCCCCAGAAGCTCCGCGACAAAAGACCCCCAACTTTTGGTCACTTTTCCCCAAAACCTATGTAACTTTGCGGTTAGGATCTACAGTACGAAATACCAAGTCGAGAAGAACCCAGCACATAAGTTAACCATCAAATCTCGCGTCTTCCACGTGTAGCTTGACACAACGCTGCAAAAGCGCGGGCGGGTCTCCATTCTGTGCCACAACCCTATTTTCACTGGAGCCTTCAGACTGCCCAAGAGGCTGCCGAGCAAACCTTGGACTTAATCCTCTATGCCTCCCTCCATGCCGCTCTCATATATTGTGTCTCGTCCTAAGAATAGCCCAGATACGCCCTGCAAACACTTGAAGCCGCTGGATGCTGATAATGGCATCGCCTTCTCCCTGGCGTGGTTGTCGTAAGAACAAGAGGTGAAACTCAAGTCGTAAAGCCCCTCTAGTGACTTTATATGACGTAGGTGTCTGATTCTCTGCTGCAATGGTGATAACCTGAGTGCAAGTCGGCTCGAGCTGGGCTGCCGCCCGCGTGGTGGTGGCGCCTGGTCGGATCCGAGCTGGGATCTCAACATACTTCTCGATGATGATGTTTCTTGTGCTGTGCTCGAACCTGACCAGAAGAACAATCTTGACCTGGTGATCTGACGCTCCAAACCACCATCTTATAGTGTTTCTCAATTCTGATAGCGTTTGTGAATACCCTGATTCTATTACCAGGGTTGGCCAATCTCCATCGGAACCACGTTCTGGATATGGACCTCCCGATGAGTCGCCTTCTCTGCTGTCACTATTAGGACGGTTCTGTATTGCCTGAAAAGTCGTGCAGCCTATCACCCCCCAAGCATCACGTAACCCCATTCGAGAAACTACATCACAAGTCTCCTGCCAAATCCAACCATGAAGTTGTTCATGTAGGAAAGTTGGGATACTAATGATAAGGGTCTTGGTCGCAGCGTTAAAGCCTCGGAACCGGGGGCTTCTTCGTTCCCCTCTTGCCTTCTTAATCTCTGCAAACTGCTGAATAGATACACCCAAAGCAAGATTAGAAAAGAACAATATTGTATATATGCTTGCTTACCAGAGACAGTAAGAGCATCTCCGGGAGTGTGATTGATGTCTTCGAAGAGCTTCTTGACGGTGGTGAATTGGATGGCCGGGGATGCCATGCCTAGCGATGCCGGACCCGGCGATGGTGCCGTCGAAGGTTTAGTAGTCACAGTCGCCAGAGCCATGAACGAATCTCGTGATCATGCAAGATCGATCGGTGATGGAAAAGCAGAAGCCATGGTGGGAAAATAATGCCTGTGCGGTGGAAGAGGACGAGGCGGGAGGGAGAAGAAACATGGCTGCAGGAGATATGACAATGCTAAGATGATGCTACAGTGGGGTGCAAAAAGTTTAAGCCCGTTTTCAAGTACTGAAAGTGGACACTAACCTAATCAAGTAATAAACGCACACTGAAAAATCTCGGCACACGACTAGTGACTTAAAGAGGTGTCGCCCTTGTTGTGGTCTCACGTCAAAGGGGGCGTGAGGTCTCGAAAGTGAAGATGTGTGTGTGTAAAAAGCTAGCTAGGGCCTACATGCATCAGGGTGTGTGTCAAGTAGGGCTCGAGGCTGCAGGTGTAGATGCCTAAGGCATCTACAACACCGCCCCCCAGCCAAAGAGCCGCCCGCCGCGAGGTCTCAATTTCCCTCCTAAAAGGTGGTCTCAATTGATCCCTTTAAAGGTCATAATTCCGCTATTTCCTTAATGTCTTTAATTACCCGGGTAATCCTCGGGTTATTTAAATATCCGCATAATCCTCAGTTAAACCGTTCCGCCATCCTAAAGTCCCTCCGTTATATGCCTCCAATTCCTGCCTTATCCAGGCTATAATCATTATACCTTTTCGATTAGGTTAAAGTTATCATAACCTTCGGGTTCGGGTCCTAGTATATTATTAGCTTTAAGTAAAGCTATTAGATATATTCCTTATGAGCTATAAGCAGTAATACCTTAGTAAGGCTATTAGCTACTATCTTAGCTGTACTAATATATTAGACCTTAAAGTATCCTATTTCTACTCTCTATATAATCTATTTATAATAAATATTGATATAATGTATATAAGCCTAATTTCTCTTACTTAGGATAATCTCCTAGGTATTCTAGCTATCTATAAACAATATATAAGGTTAAGGTTAAGGTATTCTAGCCTAGGCTAGGATATTAGCAATCCATAGTAGTAACTACCTAGCCAGGGAGAGATTAATAAATTCTACCTCTATTATTAAGGTTATTACTAAGGTCTAACGCTATAATTTCTATATTATAAGCCTATCGCCTATAAAGACTATATAGCCTACTATAGAGTAATAGGTTAACTTATTATTAGCGAAGGCAGTATCTATATATACCTAGAGCTTTAAGTTACGGATATTATATTTTCCCCCTAAGATTAGGGCTAGAAGTTTTAATCCTATTATATACCTAAAGAGATACTTTATTACCTTATTATAGTATTTAGTAAGGTTACTATTAGCTTTACTAAGCTTCTATACTATAAATATTATATCTAGCCTTATGCCTATTAAGAGATAATTTAGTAATCCTATTCTCTTTAGCTAGTCTCTAAGGCTAACTACTAGCTTATAATTATACTAGTCTAAGAGTATCTTAAACTTTAGGGGCTATAGTATCTTTATAGCCTTAAGGTTACTATCTATAAATTTCTTAAGGATCCGAGCTATATAGCTACTCTAGTATATATAGATATAGTTATTCTTAGTATTACAATATATCTTAAGACCTAGGAACTCTCTTATTACTCTAAGTCTCTTAATTTCGAAGATTTCCTTAATTTTATCGATAACTCTATCGATTTAGCATAATATAATAGTTATAATACCTATATTATCCATATAAAGGATTAGGATAACTTTATCCTTCCTCATAAAGATATATAACTCTAAGCTTAGTGGTATAAAGCCTAGAAACTTAAGTTCTACTATTGCTATCTTAAACTACTATAAAGGAAATATAGAGAGACCGTAAAGAGCTCGTTTTAAGTAGTATACTCATTATATTCCATCCTTAAAGCTATAAGGTTAGATAACGTAGACTTCTTATTATGCCTCTACGTTAAGAAATACCATAACGATATTATACTATTAAATTTCGAGGCCTAGGATAGTAGTAAGAGATAGGAATAGCCTTACCGAAGCTATATAAGCTACGGTAGTATAGAGCTCGCTAGTTATATAGTTATCCTTTTCTTAGTCTCTATATATAACCTATCTACCTTATGCATAAGGCTTAGAGCCCTAAGGGTATTTAATGTTAAAAACCTATCTACTATCTAGGACTTTAGTATTAGGAGGTAAGATTATAAGGTCCTAGGCTCCTTTATTAATAAGGCTTTTAAATTGCTTTTACTAGGTAGGGAACTAGAAGGTTTTATAGTCTTTATATTTAAGGGCTTCCCTAAGGTTCTTAAGTATATCTATATAAGTTATCTATTCGATTATAAGTATTATAAATATATAGTAGGCTTTATAGTATTTAAAGTTATCTTTTTCTCTATATAAGTCTACTAGGATTATTATACTAGAGTAGCCCTTGCCCTTACTATTATTAATAGCCTTATAGTTAGGTCTTTTAACTCTATAGAGCTTATAGTCTATTACTAGTAGAAGCGATATCTCTTTATAGGATTATTCTAGATTTAGGGCCTTTAGTATAAGGGTCTTAATTATATAATCTAGGGTTTTAATAGAGTTATATAATAAAGGAGTTATTAGTTGGATTATTCGAGGAGTCTTAATATATAATCCTAGTATCCTATAGGGAGAGTTAGCTATTAGAATATTATTATTATAATTATAGATATATAGGGAAGGGTTTTCTAAGGATCTAGAAGGAGGTAGTATTCCCTTCTATATTAAGTTATCCCTTATACTATTATAGATTTCTATTATCTCCTAATTACTATATCTCTAAAGCTCCCTTAGCTAAGCTTTCTAGTTAGAGGCTTAACCTAGGTAATATTTCCTAAAGGCATTAGGCATTAGGTTATATGATATTATAGGTTAAGGGTTAACCCTAAATTGAACTATAGGAATTTAAGGGTTTCTTCCTAAGGCTGCTAGCTATGGCTATTGCCTTAAGGTCTCTATTATTTTATAAGCTTTAGACTATAAGATCTCCTAGCGTAGAGTCTAGGGAGTTACTTTTGCTAAGTCTTTGGGTAGTAGAGCTATTATAAAGTCTATAGTGTATTATAGTATAACTCTTCCCTCGCTAATAATCTTAAGGTTAATAAGGATAGCTTTATAAGTAATATTATCCCTAGAGATAGATTTATTAGGAAATATCTCCCTAAATCTTATATCTCTTGCTTATATAACTCTCTCTTCTTCGGGTAGCTATATCTTATATATATAACCTTTATTACCTTCTAGGCTAACTAAGTAGCCTTTCTAAGCTCTTAGAGTTATCTTCTAACTCTTTACTTACTTTACCTCTAGGATCCGAATGTAGGTAAGGTATTCCTATATCCTAATATACTAAATAAATAGGGTATAGGGAATATTAATAGCCTTAAACATTACCTAGATAGGAGATTTATAATTAGTATTTAATCTTATAGGGAATCTATTGTTTATATAGGCGCTAGCTTCTATATAAAGAGGCTAGAAGTACTCTAGAAGTTATAGCTTAATGTAAATCGCTCTTACTAACTCTATTAGTAGTCTTTTAGCTCTCTTAATTTTCCTATTCTACTTTAATATATAGGGTAGTAAGAACCTTAGAGTTATTGCTTCTTTATGAGCCTAAGCTTATGTGCTATTACTAATAAATTTAGCTATACTATTAAAGCCTAGTACCTAGACTTTATAGCTATTAGCTATATTCTTAATGGTTTTTTTCTATACCTTAATCTAAGGTATTACCTAGTCTCTAGACTAAAGGAAGATAACCTAGTAATAGGATATAAATATATTAATACTGTAAAGGCTATACTTAAAGTTACTATAACCTATAGGTATATAAGAGATAATATCCTAGTAGATATAAGCTAGGAATTATTATAATTATACTATTAGTATGTAATTAACTATTATATTAGCCTTAGCTAAGTAATAGATCTTATAAAAGAAAGTCTTTAGTCCTATAAGGTTAAGTTTAATTCTAGCTTCTTTATATACTTAGATAACTCTATTAGGGCTAGCGTAAGTAAGGTATTAATGCATAAGGCTATACTTAACCCTATTAGTAGTTATATTCTTTAGAAGGGTAGTGAAGTTATAGAATAGCTCTTTCTTAATGTATTTAAGTATAGTAATATTCCTTTTCTAAAGGATATTACCTATAGGCTATTTAGTTCTTCTAATAATAAGAATATTATAAGATCTATTAATTATAATGCCTTTCTCTTGTATTATCCTCGGGCTAATTATATTTACTGCTACCTAGGGTATAAAGACTATAGATTCTAGGGCTAGGTTACTAAAGTTAGTTATGATACTAATATTTCCTTGCCCTTTAGTATCTATCGTAGAGCTATTTAAGGTCTTTATTGAGTTTAGCTTATCTACCTTAACGAAGTATGTGAACTATTTCTTATTATTAAAGCAGTAGACCGAGCAGCCTAAATTAATGATTATATTATTGTGATTAATTTCTCTGCCTTCTATAGTTGTGAATATAAGGTAGGATTTATCCTTAGTAGTGCTAGGGGAAAGGCTAGGGATAAAGTTATCCCTAAATATATTATTATGGTCGAAGGGTTTGAAGTCTTGGCTTACTAGATCTTCTGCGAGGAAGGTTATGCTTGTGAAGGTTAGACCTGTATTTCCTATGTTAGTGATATCTTTATTTCCTCTGTTTGAGTTCTAGCTAGGAGCTTATAGTCTAGGGGGTTAAAGTTCTAGGTAATTAACTTAGTATTTAGATTTTCTATGGCTATATATACCTTTTGCGTTCTTAGGGTATTTTTTATACTAAGGGTTATCTCTATTAGGTTAAGACTGTTAGCTCTATAGGGCTTTATTGCCTTAAGATCATAATGTGTTTTTCTAGTCCTTGGTTATAACTGTAGATATATTAGCTTTCTATTGACTCTGGTTATACTACTACGTTAAGAAGTCTAGGAATATAGTCTTCGTGATCTGCCTGTTACCTTAGTTTATGTTATGGACTTAGTCTTTGTACTAGACTGGGTTAGAATGTTTAATGCCTAGAAGGGCTATGTTAAGCATAACTAACTCTAGTATCTTAGGTTCTTTATAAAGGATTTGTTGCTATAGGCGGTTAAGTTAGATTATAAATCCTTTAAGGGAAGAGAAGTCTTTTCTATTGATTTTGAAAAGGTCTTTGAGTAGGTAATGTATGTTATCTTAAGGCCTAGTCTAGACTATGGCCTTGATTGCCTCCTAGGTTTCTTTTGGACTATCAGAGATCTTCTAGTTAATTATCTAAAGCTTCTTAGTAACTATTTACGATAGTAAGTTTATAAAGACTATCTTTACCTTCTTTCCCTCTATTAAATATCTTTATTATTGGACTTTATCTACGTTCGGTGGTAGTATAATGCTTAGTTTAATGTATTCTATTAGATTCTAGGCGTCTAGGGTGATTATAACCCTTATCGCCTAGTTATTATAATTATTAGCTCCCTTGAGCTAACTGATAGCTCTAGCTGGGGACTGGATGACTATAGCATCGTTATAGGTAGGATCTATCGTGATATTCTGATAGTCTTTTTCTTCTTGTTGCTTTGAAGGTCTTCAAGCCGGGTTTTTAGTGTATGATTTTTGTGGAAAAAAACACGACTCTGACTGCCTTAACGGGTCAGCCTGCCGGTTAGGGTGATCGCGACTCTGACTGCCTCAACGGGTCAGCCTCTGCCGGTTAGGGAAGGTGATCGCGACTCTAACTGCCTCAAAGGGTCAGTCTCTGCCGGTTAGGGAAGGTGCCCGCTAACAGCTTAGGCCCATATAATATAGGAAGTAATGCGCGATGAGCGCTAGGAGCTCATAACCTGTTGTGGTCTTACGTTAAAGGGGGCGTGAGGTCTTGAAAGTGAAGATGTGTGTGTGTAAAAAGCTAGCTAGGGCCTACATGCATCAGGGTGTGTGTCAAGTAGGGCTCGAGGCTGCAGGTGTAGATGCCTGAGGCATCTACAACAGCCCTCACTCGCAACCCGTCGTCCGCTGCAAATCTGACGACTAGCGCTTTCCCCAGACTGGGCGATTCAGCTAACATGTTCCCCCTGTACCCCAGATTGAGTCGAATCTGGGGTAAAACCGCCTCTTTTTCTTTTTTGCCCAACTCCCGCCTTGGGCCGGCCCAATCACGCCGTGGCTATTTAGTGGCGCGCGCCGCTGTGGGCTGTGCCAAGAAGCTTCGGCAGTTGGAGTCGGCAACGGGGAGCAAGACCGTCAGCACTCAGTCATCACACACATACGCTCCCAAACCCCATTGACAAGTTGCTTCACAGTTGCCACATGGCTGATTGGGGAAAGAGAACGCGGCTTGCTCTACGGAGTAACAAATATTGGCTTGCCATCGCCACCGGATCCGCCGTATTCTGTCTATACATAGTCCACTGTCATTTCAACGTCTGTCTACTAAGTAACCCGAGGCAAACCAACCATTTATGTCGGATGCCAGCTTCGGCTTGTTCTCTCTCTCTCTCTCTCTCTCTCTCTCTCTCTCTCTCTCTTCTCCATCACCAAATCCCCGGCACCACAGCCCACTTCTTACCTACTTTGTCCTCTCCAAACCGCTCCACATACCACCACTTCCCCCTCACAGCCCGCGGTACCATGGCAAACACCTCGTTCACCAGAAACGCCCTCGCCGGCACGCTGCCCCAGCCCGCCGCCATCCAGAAGCCCGCCCACTCCACCCACTCGCTCAGGTAGTGCGGGTACAGCATGTACCGGAACAGGCCCGCCTGCGGGATCTGGTAGTGCTTGTCCACGCCCGTCGAGCTGCCCGTCGAGCGCCGGATCCGGTCCTGTTGCGCCTGCTCCCGCCGCCGGATATCCCGGAGCTCCTCGTCGTGGAAGAAGTTGCTCGACAGCCCGATGTAGAAGATGATGATGCCCACCGCGAATTGCGGCACCGACGACTGCGTTGCCCACGCCGACTCCGTCACCGGGCCGTACGCGGCGAGCCACGACCCCAAGCAGGTCGCGTTGAGCACCTGGAAACCGACCGCCACCAGCCACACCCCGAGGTGCAGTGGCGACATGGACGGCTGGAGAAAGGGAAACATAACTGCCCTATACGAGTAGTGAATCACCTAGCCATGTCAGTCAGCCAGTGCAAGCAGTTCGTGACATCCGAGGTGCACTCACAAACAGCCCAGCCAGCACCTTGTTCTGCCACGGGAGGTCATCGATGCCGTGCTGCATCGGCATCGTCTTCATCAGGTACAATAGCGTCATGAACCCGGGAGCCTCCATAGTCAGCCAGCCAATGCGGCCCGGCAGGTTTAGTCGGCTAACCACCGAAGTCTTGCCCATGCCATACCACCCAATGAGCCATTGTGCCGAACCAATCTGAATCCACAGGGTTACTCCCAATATACAAAGTTGACTCGCGTTACATCAGGGGTACTCACAATCGGGTAAGAGATTTGCCAGATTTTGAGGATGAGTTCATAGTTTTCCCGGGTCGGGGGCATCCATCCCTCGACGATTGACATGTTGGAAGAATCAAGGATATGCGTCTGTTGTTGAGTTGATGATTCAACCTAGCATGTCCATGCTTCGGTTGTTCAACTATGCCTACTCGCAGTCCATGACGGCTGCTCGGCCACGAATTTTGACACATGTCACCGCCTGCCTCTTTAGCGGCAACAACTCTGGATGATGGATGAAGCATTTAAATCCATGATTGCACGAGATTGATACTAAGAGTATGAAGGAATAGCTGTTGATCACAAAAGATGCACAATCAATAAATTTGTCCTATAGTCTCGATCCTAGATTCGTTGTGGGTGGTAGTAGTGTGCTGATGCGCAGATCGGACGCTGACCACTCATAATCCAAATCATGCATTGCAACCTCTAAACTATTCGACTATCAGAAACAGCGCCATGCTAGAATGCATCCCAGGAACATCCGAACCCACAACTCCAATTCCGTGTTAACGCTCATCTCTCGTCCCTCATACCTAATCCGTGATCCCTCGTTCACATCACAATACAATCCCGATCTCGTGATGATCCTGTGTTGACCCCCGCTGCTCCAGGACTCACAGGGGGTGGCCGTCCCGCAGCAGTTCGCCCCTGAGGCCGCTGGCCAGTCGGCAGGACATTCATGCTTGTCCTTGTCGACTGTCTCGACACGGTTGGGCTGCTGTTGGCATGGTTAGGATGTCCCACGGGTGGCTGGTACGCAACATCGTGCGCCGCCTGTTCGTAAGACGGTGGCGCCTCTGCATCCTCTCCCCCTTCAGCAGGTCGCGTTACGCCCTGTACCTGAGGTGGAATCAGCGACCGCACCTGTTGGCTAGGCCGAGGCGGTTGTGCAGGGGCGTTAGAACTGGTTCGTGCGGGAACGAGTCCGGCACCACCCCCGGCTCCCCCGCCTCTACCTCCTCCGCCTCGGCCTCCTCGTCCAGGAATTGATCCCATACTCGGCACCGGTTGTCGGCCCTGTTGCTCGATGTATTGCTCCGAGAGGACACTTTCCCTCTTGCGCCGGGCTTCAGCCTCACGATGCCGCTCATCTTCCTCTTCTTGGAGCTGCAAGGCCAGTGCCAAGTCTCGATCCTCTTGCTCAGTGCTTGGGCTCATCGGTTCTTCTTCTTGTCTTGCCTTGCCCCGTTTCTGCACAGTTGTCCAATCGCCACCTGCGTCAGCGTTCGAGGCAAGCTCGACGCCCGTTCCCACCATCCTGAAGTCACCCGAGAGAAACTCTGTGCTCTCGCCGTTGACATCGGAAAGCGTCTCCCAGACAATCTCGTCGTGGGTCTTGAATCCCGCATCCGTCACGAGCGTCAGTAGCTGCATTGTCTCGGGGTGACAGTACAGCGTGCTGAAGTGGTCGTTCCGGAACAGAATTGCAAACGTGCCGGGGCGGATCGCCCTACCAATAACTTCGATTCCCCAGTGGGTAAGCTGAGTAGCCGAAGAATTCAAAAACGACTTGATAACCAGAATATCATGATACAGCTGCTGTTCCGGTTCATCGAGTCCGCCCTCGGGGTTTGAAAGCTTCTCCTCGAGTTCCTCCTCTCGAAACAGGAGGTTTTGTGCATCTTCGTAGGACGCAGCCTGCCGCTCAAGTGCCTCATACGCTAGCTCCGACTTGGGAGGTAGCCATCCATGGATTAAGGGGATCGAAAACGTCGCATACAGACTCATCTCGGCCGTGTTCTCAAAGGTTCCGGGAATGAGGTCGCCTCGTTCGGTCGGGTGCAGGTGCGTCAGGGATGTACGCTTGTAGGCATTGATCATTTGCGGAGTCGGAATGAATCGGGGGTTAACATTCATCCCCGTGTGCAGGCTCTGGAGGAACGCATAGAGATCCGAAACGTCGGGGAGCGCGTCTTCGGAGTTGGTTCTCCGGGGCGACATGAGTTCGTCAAACACGGCATCCAGCAGCAGGTTCAGGCTGACCTGTTCTCGAGACCGGAGAACCTGGACCAGCGCGGTGTCGGGAGTGTCGGCGGGAGTTGTCAATGTCAAGGCATTGACGAGAGCCACCAGGGGACATGGCCCGTTGGCATTCTGGATCAGAATGGGAGAGGTGCGAGGGTTCTTCGGTGCAGTCGTGTCGTACCATTTGATGTTCTTGACCTGGTACGTCTCTGCGCCGTCAACTTGCTGTCGTGATGGCTTCCAGGTCGTTTTCTCGCCAGGTGGTCGCGGCGGAAGCGGCGGCTTTGTCCCGTCTGACTCTGAGGCCTCGACATCTATCAAGTTCCAGTCCTCGGTAGCCTTGGCCTTGCCCTTTGGCGATCCCAGGTCATCCCACACGTGCGTCTCCTCAGTAAACTCCTCGGAGAGTACATTCATTGGCGACTGTGGAGTCTTGTTCTTTCCGAGAGGATCCTCGTCCCAACCCGGGGAATCACTCCTTGATGGTAGAGAAACCAGCGCAGGCGACGAATCCGCCTGTGGCGTGGGAGTCTTATCCCAGATGTCCTTGGGCGGAAGCGACGGGCCCGGTTCTGGTGCCGTGATATCCTCCCAAGTACTCTTGGGTCCGGACACGTCGGATTGTGACGACGCATTCGGCTCTCTCGCGGGTTGCCACGGGTTGCTGGGCTCCAGGTTCAACTTGGACATGGACTCGGTAGGGACTGCTACTTTTTTGCGCAGGAACGGGTTCGTCTCGGCTCTATCACCACCAGGCTTCATGAAAGTAGGTGCTCCATCCAGCGGCGGAGGGCCGGTCATCTTGGTATCGCCCCAAACCGTCTCCTCCTCATGCTCCAGGGTCGCAAAGGCTCCGCCGGGTCGCAACACAGCGGGAACAGTCTCATCATCCGGGCCGTCGCGCCGTGCGACATCTTCCCATCTTTCGCCTCCCTCCGCCCAGGGATTGTTCTGCATGGGCTTCGATTCCGACTCATCGTTCGGAGTCTGAACGTCGTGGGGGGGCTTTCCAGAGGCCATGACGGCCTTGTAACGGCGGCAGGATGCAAGCTACTGTGCTACTAGCAGTAAGCGGGGTCGTGCGAGTAGGAGCGTTGGAAGCTCGAGCTCGATCGTAAAGTTCCCGCAACAATAGCCACAGTTCGGTAGCTAAGGATTGACGACGGCGCTATGTTATCAATCACCGACCTTTGTCAGCGGAATGCTCTGCCTGAACGATCTTGTACTTGGTCGTATTGAAGCTCGGGGTCGTCACTGCGAATCTAGTCCCGCTCGTGGTGGTGCAAGGTAGGTCGTGGAAGTCCACGCTGAGTGAATCAAGGCGAGGCGACGGCGGCAACCTGATTGACTCTGTGTAATCGACTCCAGGCACCGGGATTCATGGGGACTGAAATGTAGTTGTAGGATCAAGCTTGCGTGGTCCGGGGGAGCTGGAAAGAGCGCCCCGCCACCAGCTCATCCAGCCACGCACCGCCACAGAATGACGTGGGCCTCGTTCCATACGGTCCGGCCAAGACTCCAGGCTTGCGTCGCTTTGTGTTTGTCAACGTCAAGCTCTTGCGGCAAGACGAGTGATAAAACTGACCCGTAGATATAATATTACTGCTGTACGATTCGTGGAATGCTCCTAGATCCTGCTCGCTACCCTCAAAATGCCACAACGCCAACTCCCGACCGTCATCCATACAAACACTGCCACGCTGACCAACCTCATCGGCCAATTCCCAAATTCTGCAGCCTCTCACATGACGGCATGGAGTACGTCTCCGCCACTGCCATCTTCTCGGGGTCCTGGTAAAACCATCCCTGGGCTGCATCCTTTAACCTTTGACGGTAGGTCAACTCGTTATCGCATTCGTTTTTCAGATGCCTCACGAGGTTCACTTCGGCCGTTCGGTCAAGCTTGTTGAGCTTTCCGTCCGTCAATCCTGAAACGTCCTCGGGATTAACAAAGTACTCGACACCCAGGTTTGGCGTTGTGCGACCCTCAGTATATGGATGTAGCGGGTGGTCGTAAACCATGCGGGGGGCCGAACTCGAGCTCGAGGACTCGCCTGAAAAGATCGAGGTGACAATCGGCAGAACAAAGAAGAGAATAATAGGAAGAAGCCCGAGGAAGGTCTGAAGAGGGGTTGATTGCTGTCGAGCCCCCTGGTTGGCCTCTCGGGGCCTCGTTCGCGGTCTGCCACCACCAAACTGGTGTACGCGGATTCCAGGTCCGCCACCAAAGTTGAAGACAAACTGTGGGCCGGTATCGAAACCTAATCTGTCAGTGTCTGTCTTGTCTCATTGAGCGGGGATCTCACCTCCGAAAGGCCCTCCTCCTCCTCCAAAGCCTTGACCGCCAAAGAACCTGGCAAACATCTCCTCAGGCGACAGGTCGTCGTCGAACCCGCCACGACCCATGCCCCCGCCTTGTTGCCGTTGCGCGAAGCCCGAGAAGGGGTTCTGCGCCTGGGCGCTCTGGAAGCGACTATCGGGGTCCGTTCCGAACTTGTCAAACTTCTCGCGCTTCTCTTTGTCGCCCAAAATGCCAAATGCTCGGCTGACCATCTTGAAAGCCTCGTCGGCATGCTGGTGTCCATTCTTGTCGGGATGGGTCAAAAGCGACTGCTTGCGGTATGCCTTTTTTATCTCGCTCTCTGTGCACGTTGTCTTGATGCTCTCGATGTTGAGAATATCGTAAAAAGCCATGGCATCGCATTTTCGGATTCGGATGACGGCAGCCTCCTGCTCCGGCGTGTAGCCTCGTCCTTGGTTGCCCTGGTTGTGTTCGCGAGAACGAGCCGAACCGGTGTCGGCTCCAGAGGCCTTTGCGCTCGGCATCGGTAGTCGTTGGAGGGGGGGGGGTTCTGGTCGGTGATATCGTCGTCTTCGTTACGCCTCTGGAGGGGATTCGCAAGGTGGCCTCTTCGGATGATGTCGGGGGTACGTTTGTCAGGGAGAAGAGGACTGCAGATGTTCAATTGTGTTTCCTCGAGTCCAGTCGGCCGCCGAATTAACAGCGACAAGGAGTGCGGAGAATTGATGGATGAGATGGAAAAGTGGTCTTGTCGACAATCCCTAGAGCCTCCATGTTACCATCGCGACTCCTCTGCGCCACGTGATGCCCCACTAACAACTACCCTATACTACTTACAAGATCTGAGAAATTTTGTGAATTCAAAGGACGAAATATGACAAAGATGCAAGATTTCGAAGTGCAGGCTATTTATGGGGGGCGTCTAGGTTCTGGATTGTTCATATATTTTTAGTGCGTGAAAGCAAAGGGGTCTTGTCAAAGGAAGCTAGAAATGTCAAGTATGTGCGACTTCGCGGATGCTTACTGGCTATAAATCAAAGACATCTCACCGGGATCGCCAAAGCCTGTTAAACGTCTTCCCATATGAACTAGTCTAAATATGTACAAGGAATATTTGGCTCTGCATGTACACCGACGCTCAAGCATCAATAAACTCCTGGATCTCAGACAGGTAGTTGACATAGGCTGTACCGCTTGGAGGCTCCATGCTGTACATGTAGTCTCCCCACCAAGGCCCAGCAGCCCACCACAGCCAGCCAGTCCACACATCCGAATTGTCGACAAGATGCTGCAGCTCGCCACGGATGGCAGTGATACACTGGTCGTTGACACCGCCGGCCGTCTCGCCCAGAACACCCAGCTTGCCGTTTTCTTTGAGCCAGGCAGTAGCCGCCTTGAGACGCTCCGCGCCGATGGTGCTGCTGACGCAAGCCTCCGAAGTGCCAGAGCCGTCCGAGTCGAGATACTGGTGCATCTCGTAGATGAGCCTGTCCTGGGGATCCGTCAGGTCTTTGAGGGAGTCGCCGTTGCCGCTGGAGACCCAGGTCCATGCGCCGGACCACGAGTTGCCCTCGACAAAGATGTACTGCGACGTAGCACCCGCAGCACGGATGGCATCGATGGCGGCTTGGTTCAGGTCGGCAACCAAAGAGTTTTCCATGTCATGGTACTCATTGTTGGTGTCAAAGATGACGAGCTTGTTGTCAGCGAAGCGCTTGGCAATCTTTGTCCAGAAGCTGCCAAAGGCATCCACATCGGTGATGATGCTGTCGTAGTATCGACCAAAGTTGTGGGGATCGAGGACGGCGTAAGCATCCCTGACTGTTTCAGCTATGATCTCTTCCAGGTACCGCCGAACTTACTGGTCCGTGATGTGTGTGACGACCTTCTCTAGCCCGCTAAAGTAAGTCTCATTGATGTCACCCGTCAACTCGTCCGGAATAGCACGCTCCATTCGGAAGCCAACGCGGAACGTGTTCATTCCAGTGTCAAGCAACGTCTACGAGGTCAGCAATAAAACTCAGAGAAAAGGGAAAAACAAAACTTACGTCAATGGCATCTGTGTCCGGCCAGATGTAGTCTTTGTTGAATTGACCAGGCAAGTTTGCCTCTCCAAATTCACCACCGGCCTCATTGGCACCGGTGAATAGAAACCCGCTCTTACAAGCGGCGGCATGAACGAGGGTTGCGCCGGCAGCAGCGACAATTACTGGGAACCGCATGATGAAGTGAAAGTATCTCGATCAACGAGAAGAAAGAATGAATGCAACGGAGGACAGTCCTGACACTGGGCAAAACAGACAAGCGACTATATATGCGTAAGATAGCCATACGTGCTCTATGTACAACAGCAGATTTACAAGGAGACAACCCACATCCGCCCACATCGTTGGGGACTCGGTCGATCTAAGGCCAGGGATATTCATAATCGGGAAGGATCAATTTGTTTGAAACAGGGGAGCCCGATATTAAATGCCCCGGCGCGTCGAATACTTGGATGTAATTTGGACTCCTGAATGGTTTATGGTTGATAGAAAGCAGAACGGAACCAGTCCTCCAAGATGTCTGTGTCGTACTAAAAGAGAAGCCGGCCAATGTCATACCGTAAGTCATGGATCGGGTTCTTGAAGTTCACCTCAAGATTAAGCACCAAAATAATAGAAGACCATTCACCAAGGACGTGAAACCTGAGCCAATGCTCCGGCCCGGCTCGTTGGTGGATTGAATTCTCCGGGTAAACTACCGTGCGATCTAGATTGATGAAGGATGACGAACCCCTGACACATCACGTGATCGGACTAAGCCGCCGGAAAAACCCCCTGCGTATGCTTGTCCGTCGCGAATTGAGGCTCACGATGCCGGAGGAAAATTCGTTGACGACATGTGCCAGTGATAATGCAGGCGACACGGGTTCTCCTCAAGCGCTCCGTGTGGAAGGGTAAGTTAATTCGAAGCTGGCCTCTGGCTACTGAAGCGCTGACAATCTCCAGGTCCACACCTTGTTCCGTAAGCTCCTCCGAGCCCATCGCCCGAGTCCGTCTAACCTCGATAGCCTCCCCATCGTCTGGCCCAAGAACCAGGGCGACAAGGTCCCTCCCGTCCGAACCCAGGCCCGATCCGCGACGATCCTACCCAACTTCGTGGGGCTCAAGTTTGAGGTGCACAATGGACGCGACTACAACTCGGTGATAATCACCGAAGATATGGTTGGACACAAGCTCGGCGAGTTCTCACCGTAAGTAAGGTCTGGACGTTGCAAGGCATCTACTAACGTAGAACAGGACTCGGAAGCCGAATATCTGGGATAAGAGGTAGAGAGTTAAAGTATACCATGTACGAAGACTGTATCATTAAGCAATCTGGACCTTGCTCGAAGCGAGTGAGCTGGAATATGCTTTGAAGCAACACGGACCCAACATCGAAGTTGCGAATGTGATGATGGAGAGTGACCGAAAGCAGTCTATTGCGACGACTGAGACTAATGAGATTGTGACCGGCCTGACATTAGACATCCCATGCGCCAAATCCGTAACGCCAATATGCACCAAGCCCATCCATGCGTAACCTCATCGATAAAACTCACTCCTCTTGACATTAACGCCGTACTCTCCAACCGCCATTCCAAGATCTTCCATTGTGAGAACCGTCCTGTTCTGGCTTCCACCCTGGCCACCGCCACCATAGCCAGGCCGCTGAATACCCAGCGGCGCGCCCTTGTTCTGGTCTTTGCTACCCGGTGGGCCTGCCGGCTGCCCGGGGATCGGGAATCCGGCGGCCGCACCGAGCGAGCCCATCGGGTTGTTGGCGTTGGTGTTGGACGCGCGGATGCGGCTGTACTGATATGCGTCGGCTGCAATGTCGGCGATGAACTTCTGCGTGGCGAGAGCGAGGAGACGCGCTAGGCGGGGGTCGGTTTGGGGAGGCGGAGGGAGACCGGCTTTGGTCATGTAGTAATTTGTGACGGCGTCGGGGATCTGGATCGTTAGATGCGAACCTGTATAGTGGTAAGTGGACTTACGATGGGAGCGCAGTCATCCATCTTGTTCAGGAACTCTCGCAGAGAGGTATCCTTTCGCGACGGCATCCGCGACTCGAAGCCGGGCGGCATAGAAGGAGGGGCATCTTCGGTGGGTTCAGTCGGAGCAGCAGGAGGCTGCTCGGTCTTTTCGGGTGCCTCGCTAGCCATCTTTGATGTTGATGATTGTTTGATGGTGATCGTGATGGAGTTGAAGTTACAAGGGGATGACGCGCCTGGATAGTCACGTGATTGATCATCAGGCAGGATTAAAGTTGAAGCTCTCAGGGTGGCGCTAAAGGTGCTGTACCACGTGCGGCTGCACGATTGAGCGCAAGACAGTCGGGGAAATAGAACATATCTATTTTTTGTTATTACAATCTATGTCGAGTCACGAGCTTCCCAGAAGGTCATGAAACCACATTAATTGTTACAGACGCCGTGATTCCCAGGGGAATCTCCGTGTTACCTCATCGGTCCTTTCAAAGCTCTTGCCAGTAAATTGCAATCTATTTTCGCCTTGAAATCAAAGCCCTGTGCCTCAAATCCATAAACCGTGGGCGCCATATATTACCGCTTTCGACCTCCCTAACCAACGCCATCCATGCAGCTCCTGTGGGAGTGTCGGCCGAAACAGCCCGTCGTGTTACATACTCTGTTCGCGCGCAAACGGGTCCGCGATTCAGCCGTGATTTAGACGGGCAGCTTGAACTTCTTGCCCTTGAGGACTTTGTTGTAGTAGATGTAGAAGAAGTCCGTATAAAGAACCGTCTGGACGAGACCGGCGATGATTGCGATCCAGTCAACCTTGTATTTGTCCGCAGGCTCCATCAGGTATCGATAGATCCAGTTGGGAATATACAGGGCGCGGTAGCTTCCGAGGGCGAAAAGGTAGTGGGTCGTGATGGTCTCGGCCTCGCCAGTTCGCTGCAGCATGAACAACTGAGGGAGAATGGCCACAGACTCGAGCCAGATGGAAAACGCCCAGAGGATCTCCCTGATCGTATATTCATACGGGAAGATGACGGCGAGAACGACAGCACCAATGAGGAGGTATTGAACGCGAAAGGTGTCGACGTTGGGGTCGTTGGTGGGCTTGTAGGCGTTGGTCATGAGGTAGATGATGTATCCCTGGGAGCCGAGGAAGAGGACTTTGAACAGGAAGTTGTAGACGCTATTTCCCGTGAAGATGTCTGCACGAGTTAGAGAGGGTTGCGGATGAAGAACCGGGAACGCGGTGTCGTACCGAGATATCGAGTGATGTAGACAAACATATAGAGAGCCTGGGACTTGAACGAGATGCCGGAACAGCTCTGTTGCTGTTAGTGGGTGTCCAAATGTGGCAATTTAGGTACTAACGTTGAGCTGGGTCATCTTGTGCAGCAGGATGAGGATGCTGCCCAGGTGGGAAAAGTCCGCTGTTGCATGGTTAGCGAATGCGCGGCCGCCTTGGCTTGCTGTACGCACCAGCGATGCGGAAGATATTCAACGTCATGGCGAAGGATGGACCAGGGGCGCGAAGCTATCGAACGATGTCAAAGCTGCGGGGCGAGCAGCGGGAGGTCGTAGGTGGCCGTTGGCGCGCGGGGGATCGATGAAGTCGGGGCGACTGCAATTGAAGTCGAGTCGTGATGGTTGGAGTCCGAAGCGAGTGGTGGCCTTGGTCTAAGTTGGCGTTGCGTTGGCAGGGAGCTGGACCTCGAATCCCCGAAAAAGGACACGACGCGATTGCAAGCTAATTGGGCCGTGTCGTTAGTGTGTGCTGGCACTGGCCGGGATGCACGGGCCTGCTAGCCTGTGGCTGGTGTGAGAGATGCATCAATAATCAAGGAATGTGGCGTTTCATGACTAAGTGACTCTGAGCAGCAGACCTGACTATCATGCAGCATTCGGACCGTGGACCAACAATGATCAACTCCTGATCTAATTAGGCAATTTCGCGAGATCAAGTGATGGCTGGATACGAGGTTCGGATTTAGTCCGCAGAGCGAGATCCGACGCAATTACATTCATCTTTGTCATTTCTCCAAGTTCTTAGGCTACCCATTGCTATGGACTGGTGGCTTAGCACTCCGTGGCCAGCCGGATCTAGACAGTGACGTATTACAAAGCACGCCGAACCTGCCCGAACCGATCGTGAGATCAACTACCTTATATCTTGCATGCGAACGATCAATTTCTTCCCCATAGATCCTCAAAAATCTTCAACTCACGCTAGAACAACATGGGAGACTCAATGTCCGACACCTCTGAGGCTTGGCTTACCATCTCAGTCACCCATCGCAAAGTCAACTATGACTTCACCTTTCACGACGACGCCACCATCACCGACCTATTCAACGAAATCGAAGCTAGTCTCGATGTCCCCGTCAATAACCAAAAGATCCTCGCCCCAAAATGCCCTCTCCTCAAAGCTCCCTTCAAAAACCCGGACATGCCACTGCAAGACCTCAAGGGCAAGACTCTGACGCTCATGGGTTCGCCCGCCGCGGAGGTCCAGGCCGTCCAGAACATGGCTGAGAGGGTCGCCAAGCGAAACGCCGCGCGCATCGCTCACAGGACCAAGGCCAGGGCTGCCGCGAAAACCGTACCCAGACGAAAACCCGAGGATTCGCAGTATACGTTTATGCAAGTTCGTCCGTTGCAGGGTCTGCCAAACCCAGAACGAAGCCAAACGCTGCTCATGCGACTTAAAGAGGACCCAGGGATCCGCGCGGCCATGCGCAAACACAAGTTTACAGTCGCACTCCTGACTGAGATGGAACCTCTTGCAAATACTCAAAGCAACCACGAGGGCACGTCGAGGATTCTCGGTCTGAACCGTAACCAGGGAGAGGTCATTGAATTGCGACTCCGAACGGATGCTCACGACGGATACCGCGACTACAAGACGATTCGCAACACTCTGTGCCACGAACTCGCCCACAACGTCCACGGGCCCCACGACCGTCAATTCTGGGACTTGTGCCACCAAATCGAGCGAGAGGTTCAAGCCGGCGACTGGAAGTCAGGTGGACACACCGTTGGCGAGTCCTCGCACTACACTGTCTCGGGCGAAGACGAGCACGAAGACGAGCACGAGGATCATGGAGGCTGGACAGGGGGAGAGTTCCTGCTTGGAGGTGTTCGGGACCCGACGGCAGGGATGAGCCGAAGAGAAATTTTGGCAGAAGCAGCATTAGAGAGGCAGCGCAGGCAGGTTGAGGCAGAGCGCAAGGTGCTGGAGTCGGCGGACAAACGGCGAAGGACGGATAGTCCGCCGCATGACGAAAATAAGTGATTTAGATGCGGCGTTGGACGGCGTTGGATACCCATAGACGAACAGGAGTATACATGAGCATAAACGGCGAGCGTGAATGTCATTATTTCAGGTGTAATTTGTTAGGTGTAACTGCCATTGACTTACTTTGCTTCGAACTAATACGGGAGCGGATCCAGTTCCAACCCTTCGACGCTTAACTTGAACGAATCGTTCCGTGAGTAACTTCCTGCTGCATCCAAGTCCAACCGACCGCGAATGCAATCTCGGAAGTCGACATCAGAATAGATGAGACCGTCAGGATCCTCCCACTGCGGACCAGCAACAACATCACCATACGGCGACACAATGGACGAGCCACCGCGCGATATCCATTCGGTTTTCTCGGGTATGGTCGAGGTAAATACCGGCGGCGACGTCTGTGTATCCCCATCGTCCCCATCGACGTCCCGACACAGAACAATCTCGTTGCCGTCCTCGTCAAACACCGACTTGCGGCGGCGTGCCCTTTGCGGCGATCTCGGCAGCGCGATCTCGAAGCCCTCTTCCGTAATAGTCGAGTCTCGTCTCCTACGCTTCGGCAAGCTCTCGGAGGTCTCCTTAGGAACCGCCATGTTGCTGCTGACGACGAAGCAGCGGCCCTCGACCCCGACGGTGCGCATCAGGCCCAGCCATGCGTCGCGATTGTCGGCCGTGGGCGCCAGGTACAGGTTGATGTTCTGGGAGTAGAGCGTCTGACGCAGCAGCGGCATGTAATTTTCCCAGCAGATGGCGGCGGCGAGGTTGATGCGGACGCCGCGGATGATGGTAGAGACGGCGCGCAGAGTGCTGGGAGCTCCCTGGGCCCAAATGAGGCGTTCCGAACCGGTCTAAGATGTTAGAGAAATAGAAATGAGAGCGGTTTGCGTATGACATACCGGTAGCACCTTGCGACGCTTTCCCAGCATACCCTCTTTAGGACACACGTAGACGACCGAACAGTAGAGGCTTCCTCCAGTCTTTTCGATACACCCAGTCACGATAAAGACACCCGAGTCGCGGGCAATTCTCTCCAGCTCCTCGCGGGAGCCATCGCCACGAACGACGTCGCTGTCGTCGCCAATCTGTCGCTTTACCCACTTGAGTCCAGCACCTCCACCGCCAGGCCCGACGGTGTCGCCGAGATCAATGGCTTGGTCAAAATACTTGGCGAACTCCTCACGGCCCTCTTCTGAGCGGCCACCAATCTGGCATCCGAACGAGCTGCCGCGAGGATACCCGCCAATGAAAGCCTCGGGAAGCAGGAGGATGTCGATCTTAGACGAGGCGGCGCGTTGGGCGATGGAGTCGATGAGGGCGATGGTGGCTGCAGTGGTGGGCTGCGTGCCAGGTGAGGCCGTCCCCAGGCGAATTGTCGACATTTTCAGAGCGATTGATATAGAGTAGAGACGTGGCGAGGCAAGAGCAGGTTCGCAAGATCAAAGCATGGTGATCATCGCGTGACGCATCTCGGAGGCTTCGGCGCCAAGCCGACTTTCAGTTGGAGATGTCGGGCCTACCCCAAGCAGTGGAAGCTACCCCGCACCGCCACTTGGCATGACACCATCGTGCTGTTGGATAAAGCCGTGAGAGAACTTTACGGTGGAGAGTTAAGAAGCCGAAAACGAACGCGACGCTCTGACCGACACGGAAGTTCGTGCCGAAACGAGAGTTCGGCTGCTCAGTGAACGACCAACATCTTCACGATCCCTAGCGCTACCCTGAACATGTCTGCAGTCGTTGTCAAAGCACTCGACCACCTGGTCCTCACCTGCGCCAGCGTCGAGGCCACCTCGAAATGGTACTCCAAGTACCTGGGTATGGAGAAGGAGACGTTTGCATCCGAAGCAGACTCCTCAACCGAGCGAGTTGCGCTGAAGTTTGGCGACTCCAAGATCAACCTCCACCAGCGGGGCAAGGAGTTCGAGCCCAAAGCAAGTACCGCCCTACCGGGGACCGCCGACCTGTGCTTTCTGGTCCAGGATGGCACGAGCCTTGACGATGCGATCGCGCTGTTTGAGAAGGATGCAATTGCGGTGTTGGAGGGTGGAAAGACTGTGCTTAGGACGGGGGCCCGAGGCCCGATTCGGAGCATCTACGTTCGTGATCCGGATGGGAATCTTGTTGAGTGAGTGTCAGATTGTGCCGAATTCGATACGTGGCTGACCATCCGTAGACTGTCCCATTATCTTGATTGACGGGTAGATAGAGGAGCCATTGTAGTTGAAGAGAGGTAATTGATTGTTCTGTACGAGAGACGGGTTTTAGTGTCTCAAATCTCATTGCACCTTCCAAAGGCCTCTTAGTCTCTGATTGGGAACCTGAAATCAACAACCCCCCACTACAACAGGCGATCAACGCTTGCCATCTTCCGTAGTATAGTGGTCAGTATGTGAGCTTGTCACGCTCGAGACCCGGGTTCAATTCCCGGCGGGAGAGATCCAGCCACAGGTTCTACGCCTGTTCTATTTTTGCAACTTAGTTCTCTGAACATTTCAAGAATGCTTAGCGAATAACTTCCTTTTTGCGTCTGATATGCCTATTTCCGTTCTTCACGTCTCTCACTGTTCCTCCACAACTGCCTAGTGTTACGAATATTGATCTGGCTCGCCTCACACGCTTCCGGAGTAACACTAATCTAGTCATCGTCTTCTAGATCGAGTCGTCGGCGGTGCTGGCTCAAATGCATCATCATCTGAAATCTCATCATCGCTGATCTCCACTGCTTTGCTTTGACTCTGTGAGAAATCCAACTTAGTCTGTTTCGCCCTGGTCGCTCTGGCCGGCGTCTTGGCAGCTGGCTTTGTCGTTTTGGTTGTTGCCTTGGCAGCCGTGGCTCTTGCTGGCGCCCGTCGAGTCTTGGGTGCAGGAATTGGCTCATCCGATTCCATGACAACGTCATCCTCTTCACTCTCGACGGCCTTTTTGCCACGACGTGCGGGTGCTTTCTTCGGCGCTGCCTTGGCACGGCTGGCGCGTTTTGGCTTGGCCGGTTCCTCTTCCATCTCATCGTCCAGTGATAAATGCCTTCGCGGGGGTGCCGAGTCACCATCTTCGTAGGTCCACGCGTCTGCCTCATCCTCCCAGTTGCCGTCGAAATCGTCATCCCAGGTAGCTGGTTTAGGCTTGAGTGTTCGTTTCCGCTCGGTCTGCACCGCCGTACGTGGTTCGCTGGCTTGTTCTTGCTCGATTCTGGTCCGATATATCTCCATGGCGCTATTCAAGTCCTCGTCGTCGGATTCCAAACCCAGCATCTGCCGGACCTGGCCTGAGAGGTGCTCAGAGACGAAGAGCTCCATGGCGTGCTTGTCATCCTTGGCTACGAATTGAGTCACTGCATCGCCGAATGGCCCTTGGGGGAGCACTCGTAGCGACTGCGCTGATAGAAACTCCTGGACAAGAGACTCGACTTTGATTGCATCATCCCCGTCAGCCAGCGCCTCGAGGGCTTCCGTCGGATTCGTAGCCGTAGTTTTGTTGCCTGAATTGTGTTAGCAATTAGAGATAAACGCAGACAGCTGACCTACGCTGCGACGTCTTTTTGCGGTAAAAGTAGACGACATCATTAGTGTTGGCTACCTTGCCGATGAATCGATTGGAGAGTCGTTGAGGATTCTCAATCTCGAATTGACCTCCGTCGGTGGCTGTGTACTCGACCTTGAGTCGAATAAGAGGGAGTGGTCGTTCCTCCAAAGCCTCTTCGTCGGTTTGAATCGCTTCCCAATCGGCGTTGGCCTCAGCAATCATGTCTTCGACGACCTCCATCAACTTCCGTGTAACCTCTTGACGGTTGTCCTTTTTCTTATCCAGCCCCTTGAATCGTCTGTCTTGCGAGAGAACAACTTCCCTGGTGACAAATGGGCGGACTGACTTGAGAGGAATCTTGTCCACCTTGAAGTCTTTCCCAGTAACACTCATGATAGCCACGTGCTTCTGAACAGCTTCTCCGGGAACCAGAGATGTTGCGACAGATGAACCTGGCTGTATCACATGAAACCCCGTCTCCGGATTTTGAGTTGGGTCAATGAGACACTCGTGCTCGTGTCCCCAGACAACCACATCCATCCAGTCAGGTAGCACATTCTCGGGAAGATAGGACGTGGCTGTATGTGCATGGTGGTTCTGATGCACGGCCAAAATATTAAACCAGTCTCCCATTTGGGTGCCCGGTCGGAACCATTTGACCTTGTGATCACGAAATGTTCTGAACATACGCTCGTCGCGGACGTTGCTTAATCCGAATAGGGCTAGTTTTGTGAGCCCTTTTTGAAGAAGTATTGGCTTCGCCTCGATGTTGTCCGCTTCTGGAACCCGGCCATAGTAGTTTAGCAGTCCGCTGGCTTGTAGGAGATCGAGGGAGCAATAGTTGCCGTCGCCTGATGGGTCGTCATGGTTTCCGTGAATTGAAAAGACAGGAATAGAGACGTTGATATCGGGGTCTTCGTAGTTGACATGAGGGAAGGCTCCGTCAAAGACGGAGGCTGCGTCCGACAGAAACTCCAGTGGACAAGGTTTCATGCCAAGAACGTTTTGCCGGAGAGTTCGCATGACTTGGTATAGGGACTTCCGGGAGGGTTTGTTGTCGTGGAATAAATCGCCGGCGAGTAGGACCATATCGACCTAATAGATCGGTTAGCCGTTGGAACGAGCAAGGACGGGGTTGGGCGAACTACATCTTCAGTTCTGGCGAGATTCAGGATCTCGTCAAAGGTCCGCCAACTGTCATCCTTGCGGATGGCGTCTCGTTCCTCGAACCCAACATGGTTGTCGGTGGCAACCAGAATGCGGATTGTGTCCGCCTCTGTGTTATTAGCTATGGACAAATTAACCCGTAAAGGGACCTACCAGTAAATTCGGGCATCGTGTTCGACTCTGGTGCCGGGATGAGGGTGACGTTGACTGATGCCTTGAGCTTTACGCGATCGCGCCTGACGCGAGCCGGTGCGAAGTCACGTGTCATTAAAGCTTAAGGAGGTACGTACCAACACGCCGATCTACATCGTGGGAGCAGCGAAGACCCAGTCAATATTCCCAGGCCTGAAAGTGATATACGACCAGGATCTTTGTCCGGGGAATCTTACTGGATACTCGAGTCTTGACTCCGAAAACCAGAATCTCGCTACCAAGCCAGCGGTGTGAGTTTCGCCCCATCCAAGATCCAAAGAAACAAAGCAACACTACCTCAACCATGTGCATCCCTGAACTAGCCGTTGAACCTCCGTATCTACGAGACCGGACGAACTACGACATCACGAGCGTTCACTGCTACGGGCCACAACGGCGTTGTTACGGCGTAGGACTGGCGGGACGGATTAACTAGCAACTCAGTAAGTGGAGAACGGGTATCGGCGCCGATTCCTGACCGGGCCGCGGCCGATTGCAACTTCGCCTGTCACTTGGGCTACAATTGAGACGCGGCTATCTTGTGGATATCCCGGACGACAGACATATGCTCGCAGTCATTCATGTTCCGGCCCTTCAGCCTTGAGGATGCTGGACTGCGCTGTGCGCCGTCGTCAGTCGCCTGCCTTCGTCTTCAAGCTTCCCCCCGGCAAGATTACCTGATGCCACAACACGGATAAACGCGACTAGCCTCGTGCGTGTCAAGGAAATTCGGCTTGGCAGCTTACCCAACTCCGACGACACCAAGCAAACAACTCATCGCGAGGACTCGACTCAGGACTCTCGGCGGCACCCAACCCGAGGCCAACCCTTTGCCAGCGCTCCGGCCTCGGAGACCGTCCTCGTCGCCTGCACGTCCCGTCAATTGAGCTCTCCGTCGAGCTCTCAGGCGTCTCCGCCCATGCATCTTGCAGCCAGGGTCGACCGGGATCTGTTCCATGGAGCAAAACACTCGCCAAACCCCGCCATGGAAGCCCCGGGCAAGCCGCGGCATCTTTCGCTCGGTGATTTGCCCGTCGAGATCGTCGCTACCATCTGCCGAAACCTGTGCATGCATTGTCGGCTCGCGCACGTGGTTGACCTTCCGGCGCGTGCCGTAGCCACCGCTCTCGACGAGCAGCAGGCTCTCTCACGTCTGAGCCGGACGTCGCGCCGCTTCCGCCTCACTGCCCAGCCCATTCTCTTCCATTACTACCATACGGGCATCCAAACGGACCCGAGCAGCCCCGAGTGGTGGGGCGATGCCATTGCTCGGAACCGTGAGATTGAGACGCTGGAGTCGTTCCTACGCACGATGCTGGAACGACCCGACCTGGCCAAATTCGTACGCGCCCTTGCTTTCTTTGCTCTCCGAACCGTCCGCGCCCGCGACGTACCACCTGCAATCCAAGCCCTCTTCCGGCAGGCCGGTGAGCGGGCTGGGTTTCGGGCGTTGCCGGCCTACGATCATGTCGAGTCTAAATGGCTTCAAGAGGCCACCATCATGGCTGTGCCCTTTCTTGAGCAGCTTCTCATCTACCGATCATCCCAAGAAGGCCTTCACTACTTGCGGGATTCACCCTTTTATCTGCCTCACCTTAAGTATCTAGTACTTCCCGGGCAAAACAAGAATCCCGACGAATGCTGTCACATCCAAGAAATGCAAGACGTCCTCGCCAAGGCCCAGAATCTCGAAGTGTTGGCGGCTAGTGATTGCGACTGCGGGACCGACATTCCCCTCCGTGAGCGGTTTCGAACCGAACCATGGAGCACTGCACTGTCCAGCCTCCGTCGGTTGTCACTGCATGGCCTCGACCCGGATAATCTGGCCAAGATCCTTCGTCGCAGTCCAGTTTTGGAGGATCTGGAATACTTTTGTGACATGGATAAGTACACTGTCTTACAATATGACCACTTAACTCCTATCCGGAGCACGGTGCGGCGGCTCTGCTATACGAGCACAACATGGGAACACACCCAAGGCACATCGGAGGATGTGATTGACTTAGTGTCGGGTTTTCTGAGGTGGGATCGAACTCTGAGGGGGGACATGAGCTTTTCCGACTTTCCAGTGCTTGAAATATTAGAGGTTGAACAGCTTTTACTCTATGGGCCGGTGTTTGACAACGAGGAGCGAGCCGAGCGGTTTGAATCGCTCAAGGAGATATGTCCTGAGTTGTTCATGGCGAGTCTTCCATCGTCCTTGCGAGTTCTGCACATTGGCATGGTTCTAGCATGGCCGGAACTACATCGGGACTTAATTGGGATGACAAAGAAGCTATTCAGGTTCCCAGACTTGAGCGTGGTGGCAGTGGATCCCTACGAGTCTCCGCCTTCCAACCAAGTCAAAGAACTCAAGGATGTCTTTGCTGCCAAGGGCATCGCCTTTTATCTAGGGCAGACGACACAGACACCGTTTTCAAGGGGGATGCTCGGAGTGAGACCAGGTCACTCTGAGCAGTCTGACACGGATCTGCGTTTTCGTCTGCAACATGTACAATAGTTGTATGTTATTCGATAGCAAGTAAGTGAAGCCATTTCGCCCGTGCCCTGTCATTGACGAGTGTAGTCAAACCAAGGTGTCACGTGGTTCAAGATCGCAGAATCTAAAGGGGGCTACGTGTGTGGCTGCATGTTCGTTGTCTTGGTGGTGGTCTTGGTATTCTTGGTAGCCTTGGTATGCCAAGTCGCGATCTTGCCAAGTTATGCTGCCAAGTTGTTGTCTCTTTATTCTGTACCTTCTTCTGTCACTTCTTCTGTCACTTCTTCTGTCACTTCTTCTCCAATTCTTCTAACAAACTCACTTTGCCAACTTTTGGCACTTCTTCCGTCATACCCCGTCGACGAGTCCGGGGTAGTCAACCCCTCCCCTTCCAGAACCCGCCACCTCCGGGACTCCCGAAGTCGTTCTACCGGGGAAACACCAAGACCGCGACTTTCGCCGGTCGATCACGCGTTCCCTAGTAATTTCCCGGAAAAGTTTCCCCGATCACAAGGCCAAACGGCGTTACGGCGGCCCTACGTCACGCGGTTTGGGTGAAGTTGGCTGGTGCGCAGACCGACGGGTTCCCACTGCATCTCCGCACCTCGGCCCACGCCCCCGCATCCGGGGTACGTTCCCCGCAACTCGCAATGACGATGTGCCCAGAACGAGCTTCGCGGCGGCGGTTTAATGGAGGAATTTCTCCTAAATTGCCTGATGTGAAAGCCGGTTCTTAGAACCTAGCCCAGGGCTAGTATTTAAACCCACCACGAGAGGTCACAAGAGTTAAGTCGGTCCGAACATGAATAGATGCGGAGTTGATGGCAAGATATAAGATGGCTTCGGTTAGTGGTCAAGAGATTCTCGGATTCCCAGACACAGCCTCTCATACGGAGCCAGTCAGACTCAAATCATGGCTTCAATCTTTGGACAGCTATTTCTGGCGTCGTTGGTTGTGGGCCAGCAAGTCTACTTGGATGCCGAGGGCCCAACAACTCGTCATTGCAAGTCCACGAAGACAAGCGAACCCAAATACGCGTTTACTCCCTTTAGTTATACTCTTACAGACACCGTGAGGTACGCCACTTCCATCCCGGCCCCCACGACAACCACCACATATGCGGTGCCCCCAGAGTCCCTGGCCGCCCTTGTTCCCTCGCTGTCTTACACGACCTGGGGCAAATGGAACCCTAACGCAACGACCAAAGCCTCAGACACCGACGATGCGTATGGTCAAGCGGCGTGGACGGCGCTGTGGGAACATGCGAACCCGCCCAACTTTACGGAAAAGGCCGTGTACAGCACCACCGTTTCTCCCACGCCGGTAGCCAGTAGCGAGCTTGTTCTCCCGCCACGAGACTACTTTGGCCCGTCGGATTGCTACAACTTTCCCAAAGGGTTCGCGTTTGGCGTCTCTAGCTCTGCCAGCCAGGTCGAGGGTGCAACGGCTGAGGAGGGCAAGGCGCCTTCACTCATGGACATCCTCGTTCGCGACGAGCGTCCCAAGAGCTACGTGACCAACGAGCACTACTACTACTACAAGCAAGACATCGAGCGTGTTGCATCGATGGGGGCCAAGCACTTTTCCTTCAGTATCGCGTGGACTCGAATCCTGCCGTTCGCGCTGCCAGGCACGCCGGTGAACCAAGAGGGTATCGACCACTACAACGACGTGATCAACTTCATCCTCGAGAAGGGAATGACCCCGGAGGTTACGTTGATCCACTTCGACACGCCCCTGCAGTTCTACGGGAGCAATCTCAGTTCTGCGGCGGCACCGGCCGAGCTTGGCTATGTCAACGGAGCGTACCAGAACGAGACGTTCGAGGATGCCTTTGTCCATTATGCGCAGGTGGTCATGTCGCACTATGCCGACCGCGTCCCAACGTGGTTCACCTTCAACGAGCCGCTCCTGTATTCGTTCAACGCCAAAGCGGTCAATCATGTGATCAAGGCGCACGCCAGGGTCTACCACTGGTACAAGGAACAGCTATGCGGGACGGGAAAAATCTCCATCAAGTTCAACAACAACTTTGGCGTCCCCAGGAACCCCTTAAGCGAGGTGGACGTGTATGCGGCCGATCACTTCAACTCGATCCAACTGGGGCCGTTCTGCAACCCAATCTTCCTCGGAGAGGACTATCCCGATTCGTTCAAGCAGACGTTTGAGGACTACGTGCCTCTGAGCGCCGAGGACTTGGAGTACATTGGCGGCACGGCCGACTTTCTCGGGATCGACCCGTACACGGCGACGGTGATTGCGCCGCCGGTGGCGGACGACAAGGACAGCATCCTGGAGTGCGCCGGCAACTCGTCGGCGGCGCTGAGGCCGTACTGCGTCAACCAGACGACGGCCAACGTGTACGGGTGGGACATTGGCTACCGGTCGCAGTCGTACGTGTACACGACGCCGACGTACCTGCGCAGCTACCTGAACTACCTGCACAACACGTGGAAGACGCCCGTGGCCATCACCGAGTTCGGGTTCCCGGTGTATGGCGAGGTGGACAAGGCGCTGGTGGACCAGCTGTTCGACACGCCGCGCAGCCTGTACTACCTGAGCTTCATGTCGGAGGTGCTCAAGGCGATTTGGGAGGACAAGGTCGAGGTGGTTGGGGCGTATGCCTGGTCGTACATGGACAACTGGGAGTTTGGCGATGCGTCAGCGCTATTCGGGATCCAAACGGTCAACCATACGACGCAGGAGCGCCGGTTCAAGAAGAGTTTTTTCGACCTGGTGGATTTCATGAAGGCACGAGGCGTTGAGTAACGAATTGGTTGTTGGTTATCTAATTACTCAGGGGTGAATTACGTACTGCCAGTAACACAAAAAGTCGAAGTTGAGGCATATTATGCATAATAAAAACGACCTACGGACGTATGTACTTGTGAGAAACAAGTTAGACTAGTGTAGTTGCTAGGGAATGGCAAAACTAAACTTTATTGAAACGGCTTTTTCCAGCGTTGAGTGTCGCCATGTCTCGTGGTTGGGAGGCGAGGTGAGCCGGGGTGTTGATTAGCACGACGGGGACGACGACGTATCACACGACACGGAAAGCTGAAGCCTACTGCACGGGTGGGAGCAGGTGACCCAGTGCGTCCTGTAATAACAACGAAGTGGTCGTGCCAGTATCAGGCATTCCTTGGTGTTGACCGTGTTGTTGGCCTGCACTCGCTCTCCGCCGGGGCGGTCTTATCCACGGACCCATGCCATGGACCACGGCGGAGACAAATCCACCTTACTTGCTTACCCCGCAGCGCCAGGGCGGCAGATACGCACAGGCTGACCAGGAGTCTGTGAGCAGAGGAGAGAGAAGAGAGCGAGAGAGATAGTAGATCGCTTGGCGACAGGGGTTCTTCTGTGGTGTGGAGGCGGGACAGGGTGAACGACCTTCCTGATGCGGCAACGAGGCGTCAGAGATAGGAGGACGTTCGGAGCACACCCCGGCGAGTCCGCAGAAGCAGCCAAGGCTTATCTGGGCAGAGGAAGAAGCTTTCTTGTCTTTGTTCTAGAATTTGCTAACGCCCACTACGGCTTCGTCGGTGATACTGCACGTCATGGCCCGTTGCTTTGCTAGCTCAGGCGGTCACGTCGCAATCCACAACTGGGCGTCTCTGTCTGTCGTCGTCTTCAGCTCTAAAAACAAAACAAAACAAAAGGCTAGTCTGAGACATGGCGAATCTGCCCTGTGCCCGACTGCTGTGCCGGCCCACCGCGTGAGTTGGTCGGCCCGGGATGGCTTGCTTTTGGCGTTGGTGGCTGGCCGGCGCCGAGGCGTTCTGGCCGCACCATGGATGCGCTGTAATGTAATAAACTGCGAGACACAAAACCGATCTGGCCATCTTTTCTCCCGCTGATCAGTGGCAACAGGGTTGTGTTTCCCGGCTCTCGCCCAGCTGTTACGTGATGGGCCTCGCAAGCGGGCGTTAGCTTGCAACTCCCCAAGGGTAGCATCGCCGGTGGATGGTGGATGGCAGGCTGATCGCCAAACCTTTAACCTGCTGCCATTTTCAGCATGGATCCAGCGCCAGAACCGTGGAACCGCGCAACAGCGGCGGCTTGGCATTCTGTTTCTCGTCCCCCAGACCGAATCAGCGCGACGGGCCGGGAGGCAGAGGTGCCGGATCAAAAGACGCCGAGGCAGACCCTGGGGATGAAGGATGACGGACGACAGACCAGACAACCAAGCCAACCAGAGGCTGCAGACAGATTGACTGTTGTAAGCATAACTCCGGGAGGGTTGGATTGTGGCGACCTGTCAGACTCGAGCATTTAAGGTCGTCGAGCCTTGCTGTTCGTCTGCTTTCCTCTTGGGTAACATTGTCTCACCTGCCTTCCCTTCGCCGGCACCAGGTTTTCTGGCTTTTCTCCCTCCTCCTCCCCCTCTTGGATTATTCAACTCTTCCATCCATCTCCTGGTTCCCCCTTCTTCCCTCACCAAACCTCCGTCATGGGCGGCCCTTTCAAGCGCTCGTCCTCGGACGTTGAGAAGACGGACCTGGGCTACGATGCCGCTACCCTCAACGCCACCAACGATGGCGAACCCGTCCACATCCAGGGTCTCGAGACGAGCCCTGAGACGTCGCTGCATCGCGGCCTCCAGGCTCGTCACATCACCATGATTGCCATTGGAGGCGCCATTGGAACAGGTGAGCTTTCATAGAGAACACGCTCGTCAACTCGCCTGCTGACCGTCTTCCAGGTCTCATCATCGGTACCGGTAAGGCTCTCGCCCAAGCTGGGCCCGGCTCTGTCTTCATCTGCTACACCATCGTCGGTTTCGTCGTCTTCCTCGTCATGGCTGCCCTCGGTGAGATGGCCGCCTGGCTGCCAATCTCGGCTGGTTTCACTGGTTATGCCTCGCGCTTCTGCGATCCGTCTCTGGGTTTTGCTCTGGGTTGGACGTGAGTATCCCTTATTTCCTTCTGTCTCATATCCCTCGCACCCACTAACAGTAACCTGCTAGTTACTGGTTCAAGTACATCATCGTCACCCCCAATCAATTGACAGCTGCTGCTCTCGTCATCCAGTATTGGGTCCCGCGTGAGAAGGTCAATCCCGGTGTCTTCATTGCCATCTTCCTCGTCGTCATCATCTGTATCAACTACTTCGGCATCAAGTTCTTCGGCGAGTTTGAGTTCTGGCTTTCCTCGTTCAAGGTTATCACCATCATCGGCATCATCTTGTTCTCCTTTATCCTGGTTCTCGGCGGCGGCCCTGACCACGACCGCAAGGGCTTCCGCTACTGGAACGATCCTGGCGCATTCAAGCCCTACCTCATGGAAGGCTCTTCCGGCAGGTTCCTCGGCTTCTGGTCTTGCATGGTCAACGCCACTTTTGCCTACCTGGGCACTGAGCTCGTCGGTGTTACCGTCGCCGAAGCTCAGAACCCTCGCAAGACGATCCCTCGCGCCATCAAGCTCACCTTCTACCGAATCCTCTTCTTCTATTGTCTCTCTGTCCTCCTCGTCGGCATGCTCGTGCCCTACGACTCTCCCGAGCTCGTCTTCGCTAACAAGGAAACGACTGGCGCCTCGGCCTCGCCTTTCGTCGTCGCTGCTGATCTTGCCGGCATCAGGGTGCTCCCCCACATCATCAACGCCTGCATCTGCGTCTTCGTCTTCTCTGCCTCCAACTCCGACTTGTACATTGCCAGCCGTACCCTCTATGGCCTTGCCTCCAACGGCCAGGCTCCTGCCATCTTCAAGCGTACCGACAACCGTGGTGTCCCCATATACGCTCTCGGCTTCTCTGCCTTGTTTGGCTGCTTGGCCTTTATGAACGTTTCGGATGACTCCACCAAGGTCTTCGGCTACTTCGTCAACCTCACCACTATCTTTGGTCTCCTGACCTGGATTTCTATCCTCGTCACCCACATTCACTGGTGCAAGGCCCGCAAGGCCCAGAACATCCCGAACGAGATCCTTCCGTATGTCGCTCCCCTCGGTATCTATGGTTCATACGGCGCCCTCGCCGTGTGCGTCCTCATCGCCCTCACCAAGAACTACGACGTCTTTGTTGGCGGCGACTTTGGCAACGAGAAGTACAAGACCTTCATCACCGGCTACCTCGGCATCCCCATCTACCTGGCCCTCATCTTCGGCCACAAGATTCTTAAGAAGACCCGTGGTCACAAGCCCCATGAGGTCGACTTCTACACCGGCAAGGACATCATCGACAACGAGGAGAACGAGTTCCTGGCCCGCAAGGCTGCTCTCAAGGAGGCCCAGGGTCCCAGCCGCGGTGGTTGGGTTTACAAGACCTTCCTCTCTTGGTTGTTCTAATGGTGCATGGATCACTCGAGTGCTAGAGATTATCTGGAACATGAAGAGAATTTACACAAGTCTATATTTGGCAATATTTCTTGTTGTGGCCCTTGCAATACTGTCACTAAGTAAACGTAACTCCGTCTTTCGGACAACCTCCACACACGGTAAGGTCGATATATGTATGAAACCTGTTCATTAGCTGAGGAATGTGACTAGCTCATGGATCGTAACTATTAGTCTGACCACCACCTGTAGTCCAATCTCTTGACTGTTCTCAGTCCGTCTTCCTGCGATCCCATCAAGCACTTACATCATCACTTCGACCACTTTCGCCTTTGAGAACCTCCACCGTTGAGCACACTTGTGAGCAGCGAGTTATGCACACAGTATACGCCAACTACTGCTGTCCAGACCGCCGGTGCGCAGCCTGGACAATAATGTTCTCCAAGGTTTGCAACCGAGAAGCATAGTGCTGTCGCACGGCTTCCCCCCGCTGGGCACGGCGCATTTCTGCCTCGTAATGCGGCCTGCTCATCCTCGCCGCCACAGCGTCAACCTGCTGCTGCTGGGCTTGTCCGTAGCTGACGGGCGCAAAGGCAGTAGGCGCTTCTTGGACAATGGGAAGCCCGCTGGGCGTGGGACGCGGGGCGTGGTCGGCGTTCCAGGGGGACGGACGGTGGAGGTTCTGAGGACGGAACTCGGGAGCGCTGGGGTTCAGGGGTCTAAGTGATGAGACTCGGGTGGACTGGTTCCCGAAATGGGTAGCTGGCAGGACATTCATTGGTGGTCGAGTGATGACCTCTGGCCTGGTAGAGTCTGCTCTAGACTGGTCGGATGCGCCGAAGAAGAGCATGTACCTGGCGCCATCACGCTCGTCCACGCTCCAAGCGCTTGCCATGTATCCTCCGGGCTCGTACTCGGGCACGATGTAGTCGCCGCCGGGGCCGTATGTCCGTATGAGGTCGTCGTCCCTCGGTCCCGCGCGCAGGCGGACGACGGCAAGCAGCCCGTAGTTGACCGCCGGGGCGAAGAGGTAGTTCACCCTTTCGTGAGGCTCCAGGCCCGCGTGCATGGGGATGTTGAAGTGTCGGATGGTGGAAAACAGCGAGGGCATGCGTCTGAGGCCAGGGGTGAAGACGACCCGGATGATGAGGGGCGTGTTGTGCAGACAGAGCGTCTCCACGCCGTGGATGCGGCGAAGGCCGTAGGTGTTGTCGATGAGTCTCTGTAGGGTCATCCTGGGCTTCTCGGAGAGATCGAGGCGCAGGATGCTGTTCCGGGCTTTCTCGCGCGCCGACCAAGTCACCGGCAACCACTCGCAGGTATCCGCCCTGAACTGCAACGCCGTGAACAGCTGGAAATGGGGGCGGCACCAGAAGGTATTGTCCATGAGCTTCGACATGCAGAGGCCCTCGAAGGTGATAGTATGGAGGTGGTTTCCCGTAAGATCGCGAACCTTGTTCATGACGGCGGCCTTGGCGTGGCCGGCGTTTCGAATCGCCTCGGCGCTGATGGGCCGCTTGAACTGCGTCCAGGCATACATCAGGATGGGGTTTGTCCTCTCGGCGGCGAGGTGCTCCGGGTCCTGGGCGATGCCATGCGGGCCGATGGCGACGAGCGAGTAGATGTGGCGGAGGACGGTGACGAGGCAGTCGAGGCCGCTGGTGTTCCAGAGATCGGTCGACGGCGGAGGATATGTCTGCAGGACGCGGGCGACGTCGTGCACGTCGTTGACGATGTCGTACACGGATCTGAGGTCCTTGGTATCCATGGCGGACGAGCCTAGGCGGTTCTCGCCGAGTTGACGATGCCAGAGGTTGTGGTTGTGAATGAGTGACTTGACAGGAATGGCCTCTCTGTAAACACGAAGAGAAAAGGAGATATTATAATAATAAGAGTATACTACTCGGCTCAAACGAAGTTGACGAAGGGCTTGAATAAACGCATTCACTGCAATTGTAGCGAGGCAAGTTGTGTAAGTCAACTCGAGCAAACGCGTTCACAGCAGCACGATTGACGAGGTGCGCCATTGTCGCCTGGCAGCAACTGGCAGCAATTGGCAACAGATCGTTGATGCGAGTTTGCCCGATAAACGCCAGAGCAACAAAGCCCGAGCAACTCAACAAACGAATCGCCTTCACGAAACACTTCTTGTTGTAGGCACGAAGCCACACTGCGACTACTGGACTTTTTCAAGTTTTTCGAATTATCGAAGCTAGGTCAGGCAACTACTGGTTTTGTTTCAATCAATAGCACAGAGACTACGTTTACTAGTTAGTCAATTGCGATAAAGGTAAGACGTATAATTTTGCAACATTGTCCCGGAATGGCTGCTCTTACCCACCAAGTCTATATATCTGACATACCCGATACTTCCAACCGATTATAACCTAGTAACTATTGTAAGTCTGTTACACATATTACATTCATCGCTTGGTCTGGCACGTAGTCTCGAAGTGCGGCTTCCTCTATATGGCTGCCTTGTAATAATGCTCTCGTATGTGCGGTCAAGACTAGCGTTTCGGCAGTCCCCGGCAGTCGGTGTGTTGTGTTCTCTTACTTATTCTACCATGAAGGCTAGTGGTCACGCCATACTGCATTCGCCGAGGGGCCGGCGTGTTGAATATGCCAAATGCGCAACGTCGGCTAACGGTTCTTTATGCGGAATGACTGTATGCGATTTTTTAAACTACATCAATCTATGTCTATGTGTGATTTTATTCGTCTTGATTCCTTTTATGAGTCTCTATCTAAAAGCCCAAGAAACTGGCAATGAAATCCCTCTTGCCGAGAGGCACGCCCTTGGCCCGCAAGATTGAGTAAGCGGTAGTGAGGTGGAAGTAAAAGTTGGGATAGTTGTGAGTCAAGACAGCCTGCTCGACTGAAACTTGGTGCTTCTCTCCCGACCAGGGAACGAGTCTGCCCTCGTTAGTATTAAACATGCATTTGGACTTGTGTTGACTTACAGTTCAATCTTGACGCCTGCTCGGGCGTTAACGGCCGCGGCATCAATGGCGTTCACCTCGTCCAGAGTCTTCTTGATTCGCTTGCGGAGGTCGTCAACCGTCTTCTCGTTGTTCTCGAAGAAGGTAGGCTCAGTGCCGGTCAAGCGGCCAATAGCGACCTGAACTGCCTTTGTGGCATTTTGAACCTGGAAGCTCAAGGGAAGCTGGTCCTCAATGAGACGGGCCGAGGCGAAGGCGTTGACGTCCTGGTTCTTCTCCTTGGCGTACTCTTCGGCCTTGGACAGAACGTGGTCAAAGGTCGTCAGTCCCTTGATCAGGGTAGGGACGATGGTGTCGTAAAGCTGGAGGCTGGCCATTTTGGAGATTGTATGTAGATGAAGTGATTCAGTAAACAAAAGTTATTTCACAGGTGGGAGCTGTTACACAAGATACATGGGCTTCCTGCGTTTATATACGACGGAACTCGATGCGATTATTAATAAGCTGTCTCAATTACGTGCTCTGGAGCTTACACACCGTGAGTTGAGTTTGTGGGGTTGTCGCGAGCATGGCATTGCTTCTCAGCCGTGGACTGGACGCATAGAGACGGAGATTCCACGCTAGAAGAGTCTCAAACCGCCTTTTCAGGTACGATGTCGTGCTTTCCGGGCCTTCGAGTTGATGATATGCCCCCGGATATGTGTCGCGCCATGCGCAGGCACATGGCGTCATCCCGGCGAGCTCAAAGCGTGATGCGACGATGTCTATGCAACGGCCATCCCCGATGCCGGAGCCGCGGGTGGGTATCTTGGTTAAAGAGAATTGCTTGCGATTGGGGCTTTTCGAGGCGGGTTTAACTTGCCCTGAGTTTGTGAGTCTATCGTGACTGTTCTTGTGGGATGATCCCACCCGCGCCGACGGTCCGAGTCTCAATGCCGGAGCGGGCCGGTAATAACTATGACTCGACCTTTGGAAGCGGGGTTCGAAGGATTTGTGGGAGTATATGTGAGCGAGAAATGGTTTCATGTATTTTTAACATTCTCTTGAGGTAAACTGGGGGAATTGTGACCATGTTCAGTCCCGACGACGAGCACGATGGCTCACAACTTCGCGACAGCATCTCTTAAGACCTTCTCAATGTAATATCGTCAGAACTTGAGCATGCCCAAAAATAGCATATGGACCGGCTTTTGATCTTCGCTCTGATTGACAAGATTCTCACAAGGCACCATTACGAGACAGCAGAATATTAGTCTACCCATATGGCGGTCCTAGTCCGGTTGAAGACCAGTCACTGTAAAGCTAAGAATAAATCTCGCAAGTATTGGCTTTGTCGAAAACAGTGGTTGTTGTAACAAAGAATATCCTAGGAATCGTTCACGAATTATTCTTTGAGTCACTCTGTTCAAGTTCCATTGTTCTAATTGTCCCCATCGCGGTCCTGGCTCTCTTTGTTAGAGCCGTGTACCATGAAACTTACGATCGCATTGCACGTATTCCCAGAACCAGACGAGCTTGAACAATTAAAGCGTTCTCGTAGCTACCTCGTTCACTTACTATTCTGTGATAGCGTGCCTCGCCCCTACACGAACTGTCTCTGTAATTTCTCGGAAGCAAGACTTTACTTGTATGCTCACGGTCAGGCATTACCCAGAATCTTGATATGACTAGCTTCGCGGCCTCCAAAGCTAACGAATATACACCTGGCTGTCATCATTCATTGCTAATTGAAGGATTGACTCCTGTTGGAGGAGATGGGTCTGAAAATGGTGAAGGGTGGCATTGATCCTGAACATGTACTCAACTCGTCCATCTAGTAGTAAGACGGAACGGCTCCCTTTCAGCAGTTAAGCCACAACCAACAAAGCCATGCATGCAATAGGTTCAAAGCGAAACAGGAGAACATCAGGACCTTGGAGTACCAGAACATCCGGACAGTCAGGATCAATCGAGCTCATAAATTTCTATAAATCCCTCTTGGAATCACTCATTCTATATTCTCCAGATTCGACACGTCTGCTTCGACACGCTTCAGAGTACCCCACAAGCTCTATCTACCTTACACAACACACATCAACATCAACGTCCAACGTCTATACGCAATTACCTCTACACCTCTTTCCAGCAAGTCAACGTCTTTACCCCCCTATTAACCTGTTTATGTACCTAATTTAATATGGCACCAACTACTCGAAACAGCCGCAAGCGTGCTGCTCCCAATGCCGAGCCAAAGCCTCCGACCCCAGTCAAGAAGGCCCGTCGGACCAAGACGGCCAACCCCAAGTCCAGCACGCAAACTTCCACCTCGGAAGCTGGTCCGTCACGGGCTGCCAAGGGGAGTACCTCGCAGGCACCTCCTAGTCAAGTATCTAACGAGGAAGAGCCGAGCGAAGAAAGTATCCCAGAGACACCACCCCCGACCAAGGAGGCGCGTCCTACCAAGACCACTAATCCCAAGTCTAGTGCGCAACCTTCCACCTCGGAAGCTGGTCCGTCACGGGCCGCTAAGGGAAAAGCTGCTCAGGCATCTACCGGTGGAGCATCTGAAGATGAGGAGCGCATCCCGGAGACGCCGCCGCCGACCAAGAAGACGCAGCGCACTAAGCTGCCGGATAAGCCTCAGTCCAGCGTGCAAGCGCCTACTGCGGAACTATCTACTTCATCGCAGGCTGCCAAGCGCAAAGCTACACAGGAATCTACCGATCAAGCATCTGGCGATGAGGACCCTGTGGAGGAAGCTCCACCTGCTACGAAGAAGCAGCGTCGAACCAAGGGCACCACTGTGAAGTCTCGATCCGGAGTGCAACCGTCCACTGCGGAGGCTTCTGGCTCGTCACAGGCTGCTCAAAGTAATACTGCTCAGGGCGGTACCACTCAGGTATCTGCTGGTGAAGTGGCTGAAAGTGAAGCTGTCGAACAAGCTCCCGCTCCATCTAATCCCGAGCCCTCCACCGAAGCCTCCACCTCGGCACCTGCTGGTCAAGTAGTTGAAAGTGAAGCTATCGAACAAGCACCGGCCACATCTAACGCTGAGCCCACCGCGGAGGACTCTACCTCAGCACCTGCTGATCAAGCATCTACCGGCAAAGCTGTTGCAAAAGGCACCAAGCCCGCTGCGGCAAAGCGCGTCAGAGCGCCACGAGAAAAGAAGAAGGGTTTGGAGGTGGTGTACGAACCCGACGCCGTCAAAACCATCCAGGACTTCCTCAATATCAGCCGACCCAAAGTCGAGTTGAACGAAATGAACACCATCCTCGGCCGACCAGAGCCCGTCTACAACGACCAATGGTCGGAGGATCAGGAGCAAGTCCTCGTGGAGGAGTGGGATGCCCTCTATGGGGAGGTGAACTTCAAAGGCTCAAGCGCGGATAAGACCCTGGTTGTCTGGAAGATATGCTTGCGTCTGTTCCGCTGCTCCCCATTGCACATGATCTCGCCAATGTACGACCTTTTGTACACGCATCTCCCAAATAAGAATGACAACGCCCTGCCAACAGTGTTCTGGTCGAAAGACTTTTGCAACACGTTGGCAAGGTTGGCGACGCATCCGTTCTGGAATGGAGACGTGAATAGACTCACCTTGGCTATCCAGTTCGCCGTCATCTGCCGCACGGATGACCGTCGGGTTTGGAAGATGCCCAATATTGGGCCTTGCGAGCCCCTCGACGAGTTGCGGAAACAGATGAATCGCATCCGAGGCGATACCACCCCATCTCCTATTATAGACATGCACGAGATAGTGCATAGAAACGTCGAAGAACAACTTGAGGTCACCATGTCGGACCTCCTGTTCTATCTCGGCAAGGTAGTCAAGAGGAAGAAGTACCGCAGCTTCCCTTCCCAAGTGACCTACAAGGACTTGCCGGTGTATCCGGTCACCTTTTGGGACTTGGAGAATGTCATGAAGGCCCTGGATGGTGTCCCCAAGTTTGGCCATCCCATGCTCATAAGTTCCCAAGTCACATACGCAAACCATACGCAATACCGAGAAACCGCGGGGGTTCACCCCCATAATGACAACCTCGGCGAGCTATACAGACAGTCTTGGTTCCACGAGGAACGGCAGATTACCCAAAGAGGCATATTTATCAAGAACCTTGAAGAAGAGCAGGGCTATGACAGTGACGAGCAGTTGTCCTCGCCCAGTAGTTATGATCAGCCACCGGGGCATCAGTACACACCGGAACCCAGCGAGCCAGCCGACGCAAGCGCGTGGGAGAGTCGGATGAGAGATCTGGAGACCAAACTTGCACGTCAGACGCAATGGACTGACGATAGGTTTGATGCGCACCAAGCAGAGATGACCGCGCTCAGAAGTGAACTGGTCGAATCAAAAGAGGAAGTAGACGAGTTGAGAAGGCAACTATACGAGCTCACGGAGACACAGCGAAGGAAAGAATTTGATGAGGAGACGACGAAGTTGAACGAAAGTCTTTTCATGGCCGCGCAAGCAACGCGGTCAGCCGTTAGTCAAGGCGGTCCCCAGCAGGGTGCTCGCCCGCTCAGTCCACACACCGCCGACGCCGCATCTGGCCTTCTCGAACTTCAAGGACAAGGCGGTCCAAGTGGACACAACGCCGGCCTTGGGGACAGCCATCTCCAACTCGCCAGTGGCTCAGAGCTGAGCGGACCCAGTGGCCAAAGCACCGACGTGAGCTCAACCGGATCATCCAGTGGTAGTGACAGTTCCCGGAACTACATTCGACTCACCTTTGGTGACGACTGCATGCAATGAAAGGGCCAGCCACCGGTTTCATTCGAGAAAAGTCCCTGTACTATCTGGAGACGTAACTGATATCCTCTAGGCCTTATACAGGACTTGCGAGGAGAGTTAATCGGGTGGAATGAACAAGCTAAATGTTAGAGGGAGATTGGACTTATGATGAATTATGCGGGTAATTCTTTTGATAAATTGATAGAATAGACTGATACAGGAATAGATCTTGAAATTTTTAGAAGGTTTGAGCATTCATTGTGATTCGAAACTGCATTGTCTTCAGCATGTATAATTTCGTGATACTAAAGTTCGCAATAACCCCATAAGTGTGGCCAGTAAGTGTCTGAAAAGAGCAACAGCAGTAACGCCACGTCATGAAGTCATGATTAAAATGAAATCCTAGGCATGAGTAGGCCAAGTGTATATATTAAGGCTTCAATCGCAAGAAATAAACTGATCGTTAATGTAGCGTAAGCTCTATTTTCTATGCCAAACCGCTCTCTCCAGTCGCAGCCATGTGCTTTTGGCAATCAACCAGAACTCTAACCTGGTCACCAATCTCTCCAAGTCGTCCCAGGACCTTCTCGTTGCCATCGACGAAACTCAGAAGCTGGTAGGGAACACCCGTGTCTCGACAAAACTCCATAACGAAGGCCTGTGCCTTTCGCAGGTTGTGGCGGGGAACACGGGGGAACAGGTGGTGAACGGCCTGGAACTGGAGACCTCCGTGGATGAAGTCGAGCCACTTGGGACAGTCGACATCCATGGTAGTTCGGAGCTGGCGCTGAGGGAACGACTCAGACTCTCCAAGGTCGACGTGGGACATTCCCCAGTGGGAGAGAGTGATCTGGATGTGCAGAGGCATGGTAACAATGTGCGAAATTAGGACAAAGAGAACGCGCGTGGTCCAGTCAGGAAGCCCTCGCCAGAGCAGGCAGTAGCCGAAGAGGAACCAGAAACAGCACATGAAGGAAATCTCGGTAGGTCGAATCCACCAAGCCTTGCCCTTGCCGAGGTCAGAGGACCTCCCGGAGAGGACGTGAAGCCAGGAAAGAAGGTAGAGGTTGAAGCGGGCGACTCCCATGATGGGATAGTAGGTGTACTTTTGGAAAGGAACCAGGATGTCGGCAGCGGCATCCCAGAGGAAGGTGAAGTCGTAGTAGGTAGAGTGGATGGACTTGAAGAAAGCGGGGGAGGTAGCGAATAGGGGGACGTTTTGAATATCGGGATCGTGCTCCTATGTATGATAAGTAAGGAGCGTGACTAGATTGAGCGAGTTGCGGACTTACGGGGTAGTTGGTGACCAGGTGATGAACGTTGTGACTGCTCTTCCACCATCCGATGGACAGACCGCAGCAGAAGTCGGCAACGAACATGCCAATGAGAGTGTCAATGTAAAAGTTGGAGGTAATGGCTAAATGACCAGCGTCGTGCGCACTGAACATGATTTGATGCTGCGGGGTGTTAGAGGGGCATATTTTACAAGGGGGGAATAGAGCGGACATACCCAGAACAAGCCAAGGAAGATGGCAGACGTCAAGTACCACTCATGGTGCAAGAGGACGGCAAAAGTAGTAAACAGGAGGGAGTAGCGGGCCATTTCCTTGCCATAGTCGATGTAGGGGCACTTGTACAGTCCCGCATCCTCGATGGTCTGATGCAGAACCTGGTACTTGCGGGCGATCTCCTTCTGGACAAGGGGGTCGAGAGAAGGATAGACGGACAGGTCATGCTGGATCTCTCGCTCGATTGCAGCATTGGCAATTCGGACGTGGGCCGACGGTTGTGGCAGAGGGGTCTCGAGATTCACGGAGGGACAAGGGCCGCGGTGGCGGAGACCATCCTTCAGGGTGTCCTTATGGGAGAGGCCGCAGCCGCACAGGGACGAGATCTGGGACATGCCATCGTCGGCACTGTCTTCGTCGGTATCTGAGCTGGATGGGCTTTCGATAATGGGCATGTCCTTGGTGAAGACGCCTCCTCTAATTGGTGGTGTGCGGTTGACCCAAGTCCCCTGCTTCCGGCCGATCCGATAGGCCTTCATGGTTCGCAAGGTCTCCTTGGAGTGGTACCTATTCCGGAAAACGTTAGAAATCTGCAATGGAACTCCCGAACTCCCCACAAGGCAAGATCCAGTGCCATTGACCAATTGCCATGTTGGCTGAGGCTCGATCCCGGTTTCGCGGGATAGGCATAAATGGACCTCATCTCATGGCGACGGTCACGATTTTTCTTGGGTACGTACGCCTTGATCTCGTCTGTCGCGTCTCTTCCCACCATGTGCAGGATGGCCAGGCGGCCACCTGGGTGCTTCTCCATCCATCCATCGAGCCTCAAGACGGCGTCTTCGTAGACGACGATGGTCTTTCCGTCGGCGATGAGGCTGTCGACATCGCAAGGGTTTAGTAGCTGGTCGCGATCCATGATGGGCGGTGCGTGTGTGAGGTGGAGGCAGAGGTTCGCGGGGGGGATGTTGCGGAGGGAGGGATCACTGCGAAAATTCGCAGGTCGAAGAAGAGTTGGTCGAAGGGAGAGATTCTTCGATGAGGCTCTCAGGTCGAGGTCGAGATTGCGAGCTCAGGTGGAATGTCTTTTATTTTATTTTTCGAAATCGTCCAGATGGTCTTGATCGGGCAGGTACGTCGGTCGACAATCGATAAGGGGAACCAGGACCGAGGGGGGAAGGAGCGTCAAGAATCCAAAAGGGTGCAGCTTCGAAGAAGGAAGAAGCAGTTGCACAGGAAACAATTGGCAACGGCGTTGTTGATATGCGTGTCTGCAAGCGAACACAGGCAACAGGCAACAGACAGCAACAGACAACAGAGAAACCAAAGTCGATGACAACGGGTAGGGAAAGTCAAACGGATACACCAAAACACAGAGAACGAAGAACCAAGAGACGACAAGCGCAGAGCAAAGCCGCGGGCGGCACCAGGCTGATTATCATCTCTCGAAGCGTTGAGCCATTATCGGGACCAGCGCCGCCAGCCCCTGAGGACGCGCCATGTCCATGACAAGCGTCGAGCAGGCGAACACAGCCTGGACAGGTCCCGAGACCTGGGGGGGGGCGTCACAGTCCACAACGCAGCAGGGAAGCAGGGGAGACACTAAAGGCCAATGGGCATGGCGCGACCTGATGATGCGCCTCGACGAGCAGATACGAATAGAGGCGGCTCATCAGGACCAGCTGCGGCCCGCGAAATCTCTTCAAAGGGATGATGAGCATCGTGCGGCGGCCCATCAAATCTCCCCCTTCCCCAATGGAGCAGGAGGAGCATTTGGGAGATCCCTGAGAGGCGCTCGGCTAGCGTTGTGGCGAAGCTCCGGGCGTCCAGCAGCCGGCGCGGCCTTTGCCCGTGGGCCGTGGGCCGTTCTGCTCTGCCTAAGGTCGGGTACTGCACTCCCCGCCGCGACCCCGGGTCTGGAAGCACTGGAAGAGTGCCCACGATCCGTCCAAGGACGCCGCCGCGGTCTGGAGGAGGTGGACGAGGTGGAGGTGGTGGACGAGGCAAGTGGGCATCCATCCATCCAGTGGAGGGTCCCAAAGGCCGGTTCCCTGATCCCCTACTCTGTAATCCCCTGAGGGTCGCTGCAGAGCCGTCTCATCCATGTCATTGGATCTGGTAGGGCATCGGAACAGACCTTCCACAGGCCCCGGACTCCCAGATTGGCCCCCATGGCCCCCATGGCCCCCTAGTCCCCAGACCCCCCTCCCCCTGGAGGACGCTAATAGGGACCAGCCCTTGCCCCCGGCAGAAAGCCAAGTCTTGCTTTGACCGCCGTCAATTGGGCGGGCGAAAAGGTTCGCTGGTTGACAGGACCCTGAAACAGGATGCAGACGCGTCTCGGTTTCCCGGTTCTAGACCGCCCAGGCTCTGTTCGGGGAAAAGAGTGCGAGAATTGCAGCTCTTGGATGCGAGCTTTGCGAGCTGGGAGCGATTGGCGGGCGAGCAGGTGGCCCAATTGCCTAATTAGCCCGACGCTACGGGTATTGAGGCCCGGTTGCAATGATCCATCTGTGCAGTCCGGCCTGACATGTGGAAGTTCTACGCACTCGCCAGAGGTGCCCGCTTGAGAAGCAATCTAGGTACGTTAACCTTAATTACCTCCTCGTAGGCTCGTACGCTGGCCGTCGGTACTTGCATCTTCTCCGTCTTCCGTCTCCCGTCATCTCATCCGTCATCCGTCATCCGCCATCCGCCATCCCCCTAACGTTTGACTATCGTACCGGTTTCCTTTCAATTGGGGGAATGGGAGATTGCCCTGACCATGCAACGTGTAAGATGGGCGGTGGGGCTTGGGCGTTGTTGTACGAAGCAGTACGCGGGTTCCGTGTACGTAGTGAGTAGTGAGTGAGTGCCTTGACGTAGATGGTTTCTGACGTAGATGGTTTCTGAGGCCTTCCGGATCGCCCGCCGTACTACGTAGTAGACTATTCCTTCCTTCCTCTCCCTCCGTACTTCATCAACGCGCGTTTTCCCATGGGCAGGGGAGGGGCAGGAAAAGTACGAAAACAAGTTTCGGTCCCGGCGCGCTCAGGGCTGCGCCTCATTTGGTGTAGCGTCGCAACGGAGCTGCATGGGGGACCGCTCGCTCGCTCGCTCGCAAGTCGCACTTCTCCAGATCAGGCGGGGTTCCGAGAGCGAGGGCAACTGAAGGCTGAAAAAAGAAGATCAATGCGCTGTCAGATCAAGACACAGGCCCTGGAAGTCACTTTTCCTCAAGAGTTTATTCCTAGATAGTCTCGTTCTCGTCAAAGGCTGATTTCTCGTACCACCTGTTCGATCGGTCGCCGTCCATGGCCGACAAATCGTGTGTTTGTTCGGGTTGAACCGTGTCAAGCCTCCCGCGAATGACCAGTTTTTGCTTCCATCGCGCCGCGCACCTGACCGTAACTCTATGACGGTCGGATGCCCTTTTTTATTTTCGGTTTATTTTACTTCGTAATCGTAATTGCGGCGAGCATCTATCTCACGCCCACGCACCCACGCCCTCGCCCGCGTAGTAAGCGGGCGGGCGGGTGCTTGTGTGGGTGGGCCAGTCGCCATGGCAGGCGGGATGCGCCCACGGGACCAGGTCGGTCTGGTGGCAAGGCCGCCAGTCCGAGTGAGCACGGAGATGGGATGGACGCATTCTGGAACGAACGCGGAGATGGGGGACGGAGTCTTGGGACGGAGTTGGGACGGCCAAAACGGCGTTCGGGCGGCTTGGAACGGCCTTCTGAGACGGCCAACCATTTGTCTCCGTCTCCGACTCCGTCTCCATCTCACGCTTCTTACAACGGCTTCATGCAAGATGTCACCGCCACACTCTCACTCAGACAGACTGACTCCCTGACTCTCTCACCTCTCAGCTGCTACACTAATGTCACCGCAACGCCCTCACTGGCAAACCTCACAACCAGCGTCACAACCACCCGTCGTGTCACCACCCCGTTCCACAACCCAAGCCGTACGCAGCCGCCGCCCTCCCTTTAGCACAACACGTGCCATTCCAAGCCAGCCGGACAACAATCCTCACACCCTTCCGTGAGCAATGCGCTGTCCGATGTTGATCACCTGCAGGAAGTAGCATTGTCTTTCTGGACTGTTTCAGCGGCCGTAGATACGTCAGGTGCATTTTCGCACAATGGAAGTGAAGTCGCGGATAATAAATATTATTAGAATCAAGAGCCGTTCCATGTGAAAGTGGCCGGGGTCTCTTACCAAGTCTCCCGAAGCCGCCGGGCCCCTGACAAAATTCCCGATTAACTTTAAAACAAGCCCAGGGGAAATCCAGTTGGTTTGTTAATTAGTTTGCTTTTCCCGTCTGAACCCAAAACGGCTTTGATGGAAGCACTCGGAGGAAGCGCCAGCCATCGCCAAGAAAATAACATTTCGCAGTTTGCGATCATTGAAGCCTTCCACGAGCGTATCGCCTTTTCGGCTAGATTCAAATCCGACCAGGCAAAAAAAAAAAAAAAAAATTAATAAAAAAAAATCCAATCGGACTGATGCGCAGGATTGCCCGCGCTTCGCACTTCCGCTGCGGATAGATCTGTGGGCCTCGAATCGCAGGTTGATGAAAAGCGCATGCCAGTCAGCGCTAGCGACCCCTTTATTGTGTACTACATTGACAGGACGCGCGTTCACAAAGCCGCACAGCCTTTGGTTCAGATTGCTCGGACGCCATGGAAGTTATCAAGGATGACTGCTGTGAATGGAAGCACCGGGCCTGAGATGTATTTTCGGTGCATGTTGGGTCGGCTTTGACTATGCGTTGATGCTTCAATACCGTGCAGTCGGCGTTGTAGCAATAACCAGTCCGTAGGGTTGAGCCACACAATTTGCTGGATGATGCCATCGCACACAACCCAGCCGCGGCTCCTCCGCACCATTGAATCATTTTGCGTGACAACCTCAACCCCGCGACCAAATCATCCTCAACTGCCAAAATGCGTGACTTCACCCAGATCCCCATCCTCGACCTCTCGCTGAGCGACGACCCAGCAGCCCTCCCAGACCTCCTCAGCCGCCTCAAAACCGCCCTGACCGAGGTCGGGTTCCTGTACATCGCCAACCACGGCGTGCCGCCCTCCGTCACCGCCGACCTCGTGCACCTCCTCCCGGCGCTCTTCGCCCTCCCCGCCGAGGCCAAGGCCGCCATCGCGCTGGAGCACTCGCCGCACTTCCTCGGATACAGTGGAGCCGGAGCCGAAACCACGGCCGGCGGTGCCGACCACCGGGAGCAGGTGGAGCTCGCCACCGAGCTTACGGCGCGCTCTGAGGCCGGTGCTCCGTGGGAGGGCCTGCGCGGGCCGAACCAGGTATGCGAGGTCCGTGTCGAGGGCGCTTCGGCTCGCTAACGGGATAGTGGCCGCGTGAGCTCCCGGAGCTGAGGCCTGTTGCGGAGCGCTACATCGAGGAGATGACGGCGCTGGGCGAGAGGTTCCTGCGCCTGGTGGCCCAGGCTCTGTCTCTCCCCGAAGACACCTTCTTCTCGTATCTGTCCGACCAACATCGCCTCAAACTCGTCCACTACCCAGAGGCGCCTCTCCCCGATACCCAGGGCGTCGGTCCGCACAAGGACTCCTCGGGGTGGTGGACGTTTCTCCTCCAAGCCTCTCCCGATGTCCAGGGCCTGCAGGTGCTCAACAAGTCAGGCGCCTGGATCGACGTGCCCGCGATCCCGGGGACACTCGTCGTCAACATCGGCCAGGCCTTCGAGGTAGTAACGCACGGCGTATGCAAGGCGACGACGCACCGGGTGCAGTCGAGCTCGCACGAGCGCTTCAGCGTACCATTCTTCCAAGGCGTGCGGCGGGACCTAACACGCCGCCAGGCCCTGGAGCCTCTGGCGGATCACTTCGCGGGCTTCAACACGGGGACGGAGTCTGGCGAGGCGCGGGGCATCGACTCGCCGTTCCTGACGGGCGAGTACGAGACCTGGGGCGAGGCGCAACTGCGGACCAAGATACGCAGCCATCGCGAGAACGGCCGCGTGTTCTACCCGGAGCTGTATGCGAGATACGTAAAATGATCTCTGGGCGACGAATGAGGGTCGGTTCCATGGGCAGGTGAAGTGAGACGAACGACGGCCGGGCTTTTGACGCGATGGCAGCCCGTGAAATGAGTCGAGCCTAGCGTCGGCGATGGGAATAACATCCATGTTGGCTGGGCATTGAGATTCGTGATGTGGGCGGCGACCTCCGCGGATGGGAACGGCCCACCGCAATCACCGGCTGATGAACAGGCAATCAGTCATTCGGTCTGACTACGTAGTGTAATGGAATAGATAGGAGTTGTGGTCTTGACTGTGACGTTCAACTAGAGGTGGAGGATAGGGTATTAGTTAGAGGCCCTGGCTGCTTCAAAAAGGAGTCGCCAATTGACTGGCTTAAACAAGCCAACAAAAGGGATTCAGGGTCAATAGACTGACCCGGGACGATCAACAGTAACATAGAAAGTGTGTTGCTTTAGTAAATCTGTCTATGAACCCATTGCGTCATCACAGGAATGTTTCCGAAAACTATCCGCCTCTAGGTTAAATACGGTTCACAAGTAAATGCCATCTTAATTGCAATTCAACAACATGGCGTTCGACATCCCCAGACCTTTGCTGCCAAGAGCGGCAACAACTACTCCTATATCCACACCCCAGCAGTAACAGAAACCGACACTGTTGCTGCTCCATGGTTTCCCGTCCACGCTATACGGCTGGGAGCATCAGATTCGTCATTTTTCCTCAGGATATGGTGTACTTGCGCCCGACCTACTGGGCTATGGCGAGAGCAGCAAGCCGACAGACGTGGACAGCTATCGTCTAAAGCCAATGAACGATGAGGTGGTTGAACTATTCGACTCCTTGTACTTGTCGCAGGTCGTTGGCGTAGGTCATGACTTTGGGTCGACACTACTATCACGGCTGGCAGCATACCACTCTTCGCGATGGACAGCACTGGTGTTCCTCACAGTCGGACCGCCTAAACTGGGCACTCCGTTTGATATCGACATGATCAACCACATGACCAAGCAGGCGTTTGGCATTGAACTGCTCGGATACATCCCGTGGCTCGCTACCAATGGCGCGCAGACTACCCTAGAACAGCACGTCGAAGCTGCCATGAACGTCATGTTTTGCCGTGACCGAAAAGCGTGGGACGAGTGGTTTCATCCCCTAGACAAATTCAAGCGGTTTGTAGTCGAAAATCGTCGACTTGAAGTGGGACCATGGTATTCTCAAGAGCTACGGAGAAGACACCTCGAGGTCTTTGGTGCAAAGGATGGGTACAAGGGCGTGACAAGATGGTATCGGATGTGGATGGAGAATCTGTTTATGTCGGATGAGGTTGGTTTTGATGAATTCCCGATAGCGCAGCCTGCGCTCTTTATCGTCCGGAGAGAGCCCGACTTTACGATGCAGCAGCAGATGCTGGCATCCTGGACGCCAAACCTCAAGACGGTGACGATAGACTCGGGGCACTGGGTACATCTGGAGCGACCGGCAGAGACCAACACGGCCATAGAAGAGTTTCTAGACAGCTTGTTGTAACTAATCACTCACGTAACCAGTCAAAAGTATCAAGCAGGTCAAAGTTGAAGTCGAGCTGCAAGCCTTCCCAGTCAAGTGTCTCGAGCGCGCCAGCGCCGCCAGCAACGTTGAGGTTGTGATCCAGGACGCCCTGGATGATGGCCTTGCAGTCGGCGCAGAGGTCTCCATTCGGCGCCGACGGCCGCACCCAGTCGAGGAAGCCGATGAGGAGACTCAGCTGCTGGACTATGCTCGACCGGCTTGGTTTGGGACAGTCGGGGTTGCTGCGGAATGTCGGCCGGAGAAGCTCCAGACAGAGAATGCCTCCTCCAGGAGCGCCGTACGCCATTAACTAGAACGTCAGCACGAGATTTTAGACGGAAGACAGTTTTCTTACTAGCCACTCAAAGTCACGACGGATGCCTGCGAATCGATCCTGATGTGTCCAGATGACGAGCGTGAGCGAGACCATCTCAAAGCTGGTAGTCAATAGATGGCCCTGATCAGGGTTTCCATGCCGAAGCATCAGCCGCTCAACAAAGAAGAGATTCTGGAGGTGCTCAAGCCGGAGCAGCAACCTCGAGTAGAGTGTTTCGACATCAATTTCGGGGTCGTCGAGGTCCTCGAGACGATAGATGAGCCCAACGGGGAACTGCGACATGGTGCGTATCTGCCGTGCTTTGATATCCCTACGTACATGACTTAGCATGGCCCACTTGGAAGCCGAAAGAACGCACTGTAGATGGCTGAGAGTCGCCAGGGAACCATTGCTCAGCGCAACTTCGAGGAGCTCCTCTCTGATGAAAGCAATCATGACACGCGCGCGCAGGAGCGTAGCCGAGTGCAGTCGACCTTCTGTGTTCCACCCCTGGTCATCCAACGCCTGTACAGCGCGGGTTATCACGGCTTCGTCGTCGGCAAGCAGGACTTCGTCTGGGAGATCCAGCGGCAGGGGCGTCGAAACATAGCGACGGCTGAGGAGCGGTGGTCTTCCGGTGAAAGACACCATGACCTTGTCGATGTTGAAAACATGGGAGAAAAGACGACGCCTGTTCTCTGAAACTAGCGTCGGGCGATATGGCTTCGTCTCGGATTCGGCGTGCAGACCGAGAAATGTCACGAGCGCTACTGTCTCGCTGTGACAGCTCCAACATGAAAGGCCTATGCCGTTAGCGAGGGAGGTAGTCTGGGCGAAGGTCTTGACTTACTGGCGTCTCCTGAGATGATCGATACCATGGTTGACCTTCGGTAGCAGAGGTAGGCAATGACATCGTTGCCCGGAGTGAAGTGCAACGCGATCTCGATGCAGTACTTGAGGCACGCCCCGATAGTCTGGGCCGTGTCGCCCTCCCAGAACCCAATCTCCCAGAACGTCCACAACAGCCCGATGGATTCCCACCGCAGAGCAGGCCCGGCGAATTGATCAATCCAGTCTTGCGAGCTCACGTCCGTCTCGTGAAAGGGGCGAGCGGTGTTGCTGCAGATGGTTCGCGCCCAGTCTTCCAGCACCGCGTCGTCCTCGAGCTGCGTGGGGAAGTCCTGATGGATGATCTCGACGATGCGCCTCGTGGCCTTGAGGATCCAGTCGTCCGGCCGACACGGAGTGCGCTCGACGGAACCGAGTTCCGCCGTGCCGGGGAGGTTGCGCAGCACAAAGAGAATCATCCCCCGGAGCGGCGGCGGCACCTCCGCGCGGGGGACCCGAGGCCCGCGTCTCGGGCCGGCGTCGACGGGGCGCGACCCATGGACCAGCGTCAGGCTGTTCCGCGTCTCCTCGAAGACGGCGCTGTGGCTGGTGAAGCCGAGATAGCCCGTGCAGGGCGGCGTGGGCGTGGAGCAGGGCGAGCGCGGCAGCGGGTTGCGCTTCGGCTTCGGCGCGACGGTGTAGACGCAGGGCTGGCGCCGCTTCCTGCATCGCTTGCAGGTGGGCTGAGAATGATCGCAGGCGACCTTGCGAGCACGACATGGATCGCAGGCTTGCGGGCGGCCATTGGACCGACGAAGCAGCGGCGACAATGGCGTCTCCATGATGAGGAATCCAGGCGGTGGGAAGGGGTTGAGTCGTCTGATTTGGGTGAAGCCGAAGGGACGACGGAGTGGGTTTGTAAGTGGCATCTCGGTCTCGGTGTGGAGAGTTCGGCTTGAATCCTGGGAGTTCTCGGCATCAAAATGTGGAGGTTTCGGCTTGAAAGCTCGGCTCGCTTAGATATTATCAATCTAGCGCTGGCGGGGCTCGGCTTCGGTCAAGCGCCTTCACACCATCCTCCCCGCCGTGTGTGTCACACGGAGTCGGGCAAGGATGATGCAGGCTTACTACTGCGGTATAATCTAGCTGTCTAGGTTTCTAACGGGCGCGTCGTCGTAAGGGCGCGTGAGTCAATTGACGAAATTCACGGTGATTACGAATGGAAGACGCAACAGGGTGACGAGGTTCGTTAGGCTCCGACGGGACTTGGAACTACAAAAGAAGTCAGTTCCCCCATTGGAAGTTAGATAACCCATCCAGCTAGATTTGAACTCATCAAGGTCGATACTCGATATCAAGTATAAGCCATCCAGATCACTGCAAACCATCACCGACTTCTTCCTCCTCATCCACCACCATTACCATCATGTCACAAGCTCCCCTTGGTTCAGATGCCTACCTGGCATCCAACGCCTCCGACACAACCCTCGTCGATGCTTCAAGTTCGACTCCGGGAAAGCAAGGTATTCCACCTGCGGTAGTTCACTTCTTCCCGACAACCATCTAACGCGCCCAGGTCTTCAAGAGCCTCCCAAGTCGAGCCTCAAGTCAAAGCTCAAGGCGAAGCTCAGCATGTCCCAAGATCCCGCCCAGATGAGCAAGCGGGAACCGACCAAGTCGTGGGAGGCTCGAGCTAGTAAGTGATTCTTCGTGTGGCTTCAAAGAACATAAGCTGACCATCTCTGTCTAGTGGCCCTCATGTGAGGCCGACCTCGTGATGGTTTGGGACTCGGGGTTTGGACATTGGCGCCTCACGTTATCATAATTAGCAGTTTGAACGGAATATACCCACTCGTTTCTTTGCGGGTCTTGTCGCCAGCAATGTGGCCGAGACTGTTCCCCGTCATCGCACTAATACACATATTGATACTGTACACTTTTCACGACCGAGCTGATACTCGTACATGACTTCCGTTTTGCTACGCACCTTCACGGCCTAATCATCAGCGCAACTTTACCCCGACGGTCCGTCCTTCCGTTAGCCTTTTCATAAGCCGCGCGTGCCTCTGCGAAGGGAAACGTGTCTGCCAACAACGGGCTCAAGAGACCGCGTTCCAGTACCTATGAGAGCATGCCCAGTTGCGTCCCGGACGGTTCCACGACAAAGAAGATGGCTTTGACGCCCTCCTTACCCGCCGGCGGTTTGTCCGCAGATGCAGAACTGCTCGAGTCGACCGAGACGAGCGTTCCGTTCGCGTTCCGTTGTCTGAGATGCTGGACCATGCGTTGGATAGGGCCTCAGCACCAACGGTATCGATGATGGTATCGAACGAACGATGCTTTATTTCGGAGTAATCAATCATGTCTGCTGCATTTAAACGTCACAGAAACTCCTTGTTGCGTGTCTTCGAGCTTGTTGCAGCTATCACGCACCAGCCGGCCAAGGCAGCGAGTCGAAGCATGTAAGAGCCCACGGCGCCCGTTGCACCCGTAACAAGCACTTTCAAGTTCACGTCTGTCTCGATGGGCGTCATAAGGTCAGGCGTTGGGATGCCCCCCTTGACGAACAACGCCTGCCACGCCGTGAGAGCGCTCATGGGCGCAGTCGCAGCTTCAGCCCAAGTCGAGCGTCTTGGGCTTCAAGGCCAGCTCGTGAGCGTCGACAACCACGTACTCGGCCCACGTCGAGCCTCGGCGAGTGTCGACCATGGCGAACACTTTATCGCCGGGCTTGAACTCTGCGACACCCCGGACGCTGTCCACGACGCCGGAGAAGTCGTATCCCGGGATATGGAAGTCCTCGCGGTAGGATTCAGGCCATTTCAGCTCGTCGCGGGTCAAGGCGGCTGCGTGGACGCGCACGAGGACCTGGCCAGGCCCCGGCTGGGGCACCCTGACGTCTTGGTCAAGGACGAGCGAGGACGACGAGGCTGGGTTGCTGGGAGAGAACGGGGTGGTGCCGGATCCAGCCGGATGGATGCGAACGGCCCGCATTTTGCCCTGCATTTTGGCGAGCGTTTGTGGTGTTTATGGCGTTGACTGGTCGTATTGAGGCCATCGTCGCATCATCTTCGCTGAGCGATTTTCCCCTCCTGCTGACAAACTTGTCTTGGATCTGCATTCACATTCGCCTCGATTATTCGGCAGCCAAGAGCGAATCAACCAGTCAAGACGTCGGTCCCGTTGACAAGACGGGATCGGGGTGCATTAGCGGTACGTGGCTGGCAAACAAGATGATTGTGTAGAGCCAGTGAGAGAGGAGGGCGCATGGCGTTTGTCTTAGACTCATCCCTTGGATTGGACACTTTTGACTTAGACTCTTAGACTCGCATACAGACTCGGGACGGACCCCTCAGACCAACAATAGGGACGATGAACCAACAAAGATCGAAACCCAAACAAGACCGCAACCCAAACAAGACTGGAACCCAAACAAGACCAGGAACCAAAGCAAAATCAAGGCCGGCTTTCGACTCCACCACTCCACAAGTCCACCCACAACGCCACGGATGCGGTCAATCGGCCGGCGCACGTGAATATCTCCGTTCCCCGCTACATGCGATCTCGGCCTCATGCATGCCGGCTAGCCCCGGGTCGGAGGAACATACGATGGTTATAAGAAGCCGTGATCTGCCTTGATACTCGGCTCTGGGTTACCATTTTAATACCTCTTCTCTCTCCCCCATACGCCATCTCCCACCATGGCCTCGCTCTTCGTCAATGGCCGGATCCTTTCCAAGGCCGAAGTCGGCCTCGAGGGGCAGCCGACGTTCGCGCAGAGCATGTTTGTCAAGGACGGCGTCATCACGGCCATCGGCTCGCAGGACGACATCACGGCCAAGTACCAGGGCGAGGGCGTTGTGACGCAGGATCTCAAGGGCCGGACCGTTCTGCCGGGCTTCGTTGACGGCCACATGCACCTGCTTCTGCTCGGCCAGGCGCTGCGCAAAGTTGGCGTCGAGCACTGCAAGTCGCTGGAGGACATCCTCTCGACGCTGCGCACCTACGCCAAGGCGAACCCCGACGTGCCGCGCATCCTGGCCAAGGGCTGGATGCACTCCATGACCCCGGACGGCGTCAACGCTTCGATGCTGGACGACATCGACTCGAGGCCGATCTTCGTCGATACCAAGGATCTGCATTCGACGTGGTGCAACTCGGCCGGCCTGGCGGAGATGGGCATCGCCGACATGGCAGACCCCCCGGGCGGAACCATCCAGCGAGACGAGCACGGCAAACCCTCGGGCGTTTTGAGCGAGGGCGCTGTGTTGGCCATCGCGTGGCCTCATCTGGCCGAGGTGGCGTCCGAGCAGGAACGCATCGACTGCATGCTGGCGGCCTTCGACTCGTACCACGCGAACGGATACACCGGGATGGTCGAGATGGCCATGGACGAGCTGTCCTGGGACGCACTGCTTGCGTTGCGCGAGCAGCGGCCCGACTTCTCCATGCGCATCGCGGCGTACTGGCTGATCCGGCCGGCCAACAGCAGAGAGGAGCGCGCGCGTCAGGTGGCGCGGGCGGTGGAGCTGAGCAAGAAGTACAACAAGGAGACGTCGCCGGACCTGCGCATCGTCGGCGTCAAGATCATCTGCGACGGCATCATCGACGCGTGCACGGCGTACCTCTCGGAGCCGTACGCCGCAGCGCCGTCGCCGCCGCCGGTGTGGACCCCGGAGGACCTGGACCCGATCGTGAAGCAGGCGGCGGACGCGGGCGTGCAGATCGCGCTCCACGCCATCGGCGACGCGGCGATCCGCATGGCGGTGGACGCGCTGGAGAAGCACGCGGCGCCGGGCGGACGGCACCGCATCGAGCACCTGGAGCTGGCGTCGCCCGAGGACGCCCGGCGGCTGGGGGCGCTGGGGCTGACGGCGTCGATCCAGCCGGTGCACGCGGACCCGGCGATCCTGCGGGCGTGGCCGCGGCTGATCGGGGAGCACCGGTGCGGGCGGGCGTTTGCGTACCGCGAGTTCGCCGACGCGGGCGCGCTGCTGGCGCTGGGCAGCGACAGCCCGACGGCGCCGTGGAACCCGCTGCGCAACGTCTACGTGGCGACGACGCGGCGGTCGGCGCGGGAGCCGGCGAGCGACGAGGTGGTCAACGAGCACTTCCGGCTGGGGCTGTGCGAGGCCGTGGTGGCGGGCACGGCGGGCGCGGCCAAGAGCGTGTTTGCCGACGACCGCGTGGGCAGTCTGGAGGTCGGGAAGCAGGCCGACCTGGTGGTGGTGAACATGGAGTGGGAGGCGCGCAGTCTGCTGAAGTCGGAGGTGAAGGAGACGTGGTTCGGCGGGAAGAAGGTCTGGAGTGGTTAGGTCGGAGATGGGATGGGTACGGTGGTGATTTCTGCGAGCGAGCACTGGGAGTAGGAGGAGTATCGGTAGAGGGACACGGACGTGATAATGCATCAATACCAGAGATACGACGACGTATGAACACGGGTCTTGCCTCCTCCGCGGTATCTTCAGTCTTGATCCATGCTTGTCCATTCAACCTATCTCATCATCACTCTCTAGCCTGATCTTGCTTGCCCTCATGCCCGCAAAGCCGAGTCTCAACACCGCAGCCAACACCACAGCCAAGACGATGGCCAAGACGATAGCCAAGACCCAGAAACCCAAGAACCAACCGACACGACAGATAGGTCCTAGAGTTGACGCCCTATCTCGACCACTGACCTCAGTCGAGCCAGGGTCCCGCCGCGAAGTGGACCGATCCCGCGCCGCGACCCCATCGCGGACGTCCAGTTTCCCGCGGCCAACTGCGGCAAACCACTGCCTGCAACTGACCAGGACCTCACTTATCTCTGCTTATCCGAGCTAGTGTCATCGGTATCAGCTGCGACTCCACCGCGTTGCCTATCAGCGCTCCACCCGCCGGGTTGGTAGTTGGTAGCGCCGCGAACGCTGGCGAAGTTACCCCAGATCAGCCTATTTCTGGGGTCGCCACGAGTCGAACCCCTCGAGCAAGGGTGGATGGGGGGAGGGGGCGTTGGAACACAAAAAGGCGGCCTCTTTGTCTTCTTGTTTCGAGATGAGAGGCGGACAGACAGACATCTGGACTCTGGCAACCCAATTGGACTCGTCTCTTTGACTTGACCGCGACTTGCACCTTTGTCTCTTTCTTGACTTAACTTGTCTTGACTTATACCTGGTCTGTTGCCTGAGGAACCTCGACACCATGGCAGACGCAAAACCCCAAGACATCGAAAAGAAGCAACCACTCCCCGTCAACGCCGCCGCCGACGACGTCGAGGCCGACCTCAAGAACGGCTCCGTCACCGACCTCGACGAGGCCGAGCTCTTCCTCCAGCAACATGGCATCAGCCACCTGCGGCTCCGGGAGCTCATGGCCGACGAGGGCGCGCTCAAGAAGCTCCGGCGCAAGGTGGACTGGTCGCTGATGCCGCTGCTCTGCGGAACCTACCTGCTGCAGTACGTCGACAAGCAGGCCCTCGGCTACTCGGCCGTCTTCGACCTCTTCGACTCCACCGGCATGACCAGCGACCAGTACTCGTGGATGGCGTCCATCTTCTACTTCGCCTACCTGGTCGCCGAGTGGCCGGCGTCGTATCTCGCCCAGACCATGCCCACGGGGCTCGTCGTCAGCGGCTTCGTCGTGTCGTGGGGCACCATCCTGCTGTGCACGGCGGCGGCCAGGGACTTCGCCGGGCTGGCCGTGTGCCGCTTCCTGCTGGGCACCTTCGAGGCCGTCATCACGCCGGCCTTCATGCTCATCGTGTCGCAGTGGTTCCGGCGCGAGAAGCAGCCGGCGCGCGCGGGGCTGTTCTACTGCTTCAACGGCTTCGGCAGCATGTTCGGCGGCATCCTGTTCTACGGCGTCGGCCAGGCCAAGGGCTGGGACGTGTGGCGCATCATCTACGTGCTGTGCGGCGGCCTGACCGTGTGCTGGGGCGTGCTGCTGTTCTTCCTCCTGCCCAACAACATCCTGACGGCCAAGCGGTACACGGTCGAGGAGCGCGCCATGCTGATCGCCCAGAGCGCCGCCAACCGCACGGGCGTCTTCAACCGCAAGATCAAGATGGACCAGATCCGGGAGGTCTTCTGCGACTCGCAGATCTGGCTGCTGTTCTTCTTCACCCTGCTCAACGAGACGGTCAACGGCGGCATCGCCAACTTCGCCAAGCTGATCGTCAAGGGCTTCACCAAGGACGCGCTGCTGACGACGGCCTACGGCATCCCCTACGGCGCCTGCACCGCCATGTTCATGTTTACGGGGCCGTTCCTGGCGAGTCGCTTCCAGAACATCCGTACCATTGTCATGGCCGTGTGGCTGCTGCCGACGCTTGTTGCCGTGTGCCTCTTCTGGAAGCTCGACCGAAGCAACAAGGGGGGTCTTCTCGCGGGATACTACATGGTGAGTTTCTCATGCTCGAACTTGCGCATCCCCTGATCCCCAAGCTGACACATCCCAGTGCGCCTCCTTCATCGGCTCCCTCATCGTCGCCCTGCAGATGCCCGCCTCCAACGTCGGCGGCTACACCAAGCGCACGACGGCCACGGCCTTCGTCTTCCTGGCCTACTGCATCGGCAACATCATCGGCCCGCACGCCTTCCTGGGCTCCGAGGCGCCCGTCTACCAGACGGGCTGCAAGCTCATCATCGGCTGCACCGCCGGCCAGGCCGCCATCGCCATGGCCCTGCGCTACGTGCTCATCCGCCGCAACAGGCTCCGCGACGCCATCGCGCCTGTTGGCGACGTGGCCGACGACGTGCTGCAGGATCTCACCGATTTCGAGAACCCCAACTTTAGATATGCGTACTAGACGGCGGGAGAAGTTGGTTATGACGATGGATGATTTTTGGTGCGAGTAATGTATGGCTTATAGTTATGGCTGAATCAATGATGTATACCCCTCCACTTCCTCTATTTGCGTAGATACTTCGTACTCTTGGATGCCCTGCATCAACTGTGCAATCAAAGTACACTCTATTTCCATTCCAGTGACATGCCTGGCGTCGTTATACACTTATCTTGACGAGTCGCGGGTGCAGTTCTACAAACACCGAAGAAGCACATGGGAGATAGACGCAGTTCGAGGCTCAGTTCGCACCACTAGGTCAGGGAACATATAGACGTTCAATGCCTTTTGTTTCAACCCTTGCAACATTCAAGTCGTTATCATCACCATCCAGACCATCTAATCCTCAAACTTGGACGACACCCTCCACCAAAACTCACACTGCTCCTCCCCCCATCGATAATCCACCAGCTGCGAAGCCACGCCCAACCCACTCCCTCCCGCCCTCTCATCGTTGCCCTCGCCCAGGACCATCGTCAGCCCCTTGCCGCCCTTCCACCCCGTCCACGCCGGCCGCCCGGCGAACCGGCCCCGGACGACCGCGCTGGGATCCCCCCGCGTGACGAAGCTGGTGCAGTACGCGTGGAAGTGGCCCGCCACCTCGTCCTGCGCCCGCGAGAGCTCCCGCACCTCCTTGTTGTACGTCTGGTACCGCATCTGGTCGCCGTGGTTGGCCCCCAGCAGCGCCGTCTTGTTCAGCGCCCAGTGGTACAGGAACACCGGCGGGTCCGACGCCGAGTGCGCCGTCGCCCACGTCGCCGTCTGCCGCACCGGGCACGTGTACGCGTACTGGCCGTACGCGGCCTCGAGGCGGCGGTACTGCGACCCGACGCCGTCGATGCCCCGGGTCTCGACGTACGGCGACGCCGGATCCGACGCCGGGTCCGGGTACAGCGCCTCCAGCTCGGCCATCTCGGCGTCGGTCAGGTGCGGCAGCAGCGTGCGGAAGAAGCGCGCAAAGTCCTCGGGCTTGTCGGCCGCCTTGGGCGCGTAGTAGGCGCCCTCGTTGTGGGCGGACCCCGTCAGGATCGGCACGCGGTTGAACCTGCCCGACTTCCAGGCGTCCAGCGGCCGGCGCGAGATGACGTCGCTGTCCATGACGGGCTGCCAGGCCCAACGGTTCGAGGGCTCGGAGCGGGCGAACACGGCCTTGCCGGCCTTGTCGACCGTCTCGGAGGGCAGGCGGCGGAGGCATGTCAGGATCTCGGGGTCCAGTAGGTTCTTGTGGTGGGCGCAGGGCGTGAGGTCGAGCAGTTCGCGGAAGTGCTGTTCGTTGAGCTCGGCCGAGGGAGGATGCACCGCGCGGGCAGTGTGGGCGCCAGAGTCCATGATGGCCTTGTGGAAGAGACGCTTCGGCTGGTTGATGTCCATGATGAGATGGCCAATCTGCCGTCGTTAGCCTGCACAAGAGTCTCCAATTCGCTTATAGGCTTACACCATGCGCCGCAGCACTCAACCCCATGATAGTCACATCGTCGGGATCACCGCCAAACGCCCCAATGTTCTCCTGGACCCATTCCAGCGCCACATACATGTCCTTGAGCCCGAGGTTCAGCACGCCCTCCTTGGCCGTCAACTCGGTGTTGAGCCCGCCAAAGACGCCGATGCGGTACTGCATGCTGACGGCGATGAAGGGCTCCTCGGAAAAGGCCAGCATCGAGTGCGTGTTGTGCATGCGCGACGCCCCGCGGTTGAAGGCGCCGCCGGGGATGAGCACGGCGACGGGGAGCCTGCCCTTTCCGGGCGAGTGGCCGGGCCGTCGCCAGATGTTGATGGTGAGGCAGTCCTCGGATTCGTAGTCGGGGCCGAGGACGGGGTCTTCGAGGAACGGGACGAGTTGTACTCCAGGGCATCTTGGACGGTTAGAGTCTATAGTTACATGGTGTAAATGTTCGAACAGGAACTCACCTTGGGCCTAGGTAGAATGCTTGACGGGTTTCATTACTTGAAGGCACAGGCTCCGCGGGTAGGAAGCGGCGCTCGCCAACGGGAGAAATGGCATACGGGATGCCCATGAAGCCCTCGAGAGGTTCCGGGAAGTCATCGTCAACCATGCGACCAACAATGGTTCCCTGACGAATCGTGACAGACGGCAAGACATTGAGCTTGGGGCTCTGCCAGATGCTGGGATAGCCCGCGAAGAGAGCGGCGAGCACAATGGGAATGGCAGCGAGCCAAGACAAGGAAACGCCCTTGGTTCGTTTCTCCTCCGCCATGATGAACTGAACTGCCACGAGATTATGGCCCCAACGCCACTCCCCCGGCCATCGCGAATCGCACTCTAGATAAGACCTTCCCAACCCGCCGTTGTCGCAAGCCTCGCGCATCGTCGGTGGACCCAGCCATGACGATGCCACGGCCGCTATCAGTCCCCGCCTTCATCCATTCCGACGGTTCGTACGATCGCGAGAGGCGCGAGTGGGCCAGGTCCGTCGGCAAACAGGGGCCGGGTCCTCGCCACGGGAGTTGATTTTGAAGCCGAAGCGGAGAAGCCCTGCTCGGCTGCGTGAACAAGAGCCGACTATCGCCTTGAGTCTTTTCCGCGGGAAACTTGCCCGGGGAAGCCCCACGGAGAAAGTGCCGATCGGAGCGTCGTTGCGATGGTCAACATGCGTGTCTGAAGGATTCCGGATCGCTGGGCTCAGCTTCCTAGTGTCCCGAGTCCTTGGTACTGGAGTTGCCAATTCGATTGCCGGCTGAGTTACGAGTTGCTCTCATTTCGACTATGTACTTCTGTCAAACTAGACTAACCATTCTTATTGGGTGCCTGACTGAGGCTGCACTCCTGTAAATGCTGAACTGAACCTATTCCCAACAATGCCAATTTGAAACTATTCCCACAATGCCCAGACTAAAATTATGCTCCCGTTAACGTTATGTACTACGCCAGACCACCCGCCCATATCTAAATTACGATTCCTCGTTGCTTCCACCCTCCCGTGCCTTTCCAAGCCCACAGCAACAGACCGCACCCGATCCACACCGTAACGCCCTCCGCCCAGAATGTCGACTCGTAGCATTGTTTGCCATGGCAGAAGAGGTCCCTGCCCTCTCCGTGGGCCGATTGGTTGGCGCCCGACTGGTACACGGCCGAGTACACGAGCCCCCAAAACGTCGAACCAACCGCAGGCAGCATGGCAATGATGCCGAAGTTGGTGGAAAAGTTCTCGACGCCCCAGATGATGGTGACGATCAAAGGCGTCAAGCTAAAAATAGCACCGTAGCCAGCTCCAATCAGCCCGGACACCATCCAGAAGCGCTCTGCATGGTTCTGGACAAACCCGGACGCCAGGATCACCAGGCCAAGAGACAGCATCAACCCAAAGGAGAGCAAGAATGCAACCCGGGACACGACAAATCGCTGGCCCGTTGCTGGCAGGTAGGATGTAACCTGGACATGCTGCGTCTGCGGGGACGGTGCTACCAGGTCGGTGATGGTGCCAATGAGGATGCGGGAGAGAGTGCTGGTGACGCCAAAAATGGACACATGTGTCGCAGCCGAGGTGCGGTGCCCAAGACCCTCAGACGTCGGCGGCGACAGCGTGCCAATGACAGTGCCGAGGTTGTTGATGAAGGCCTCGCCCGGTCCGACCATGAAGAGGAACGCCAGCGCAAACGACCACATGGTCCGATCGGTGAGGAACTGCCTCGTCTCGGCGTTGAGTACCCAGTTCTTTTTCCACCGCGCATCGTCGTCCTTGGACTGATCCAACAAGGCGGAATCCTCCCGGGTGTTTGGGTTAGCAGTGCCGTAGCTCCCAGATCGAGCAAGCAGAGAGCTTCCGTCCAAAAGTCCGCTTTGCTCTAGCTCATCAATGGCTTCGTCGATGAGATCCTGCTCGTTCACGATCCTCATTGTCAACGTGGCCAAGACGCCCAAGCTGCAGTTCATGACCCCAAGAAACACGAAGAAGTGAAATACGTCCAAGTCGCCGAGTGACCCGTCCGGGCGCCTCTCTGTGAACAGACGGCTGTTGCCGACCTGACTCAGCCACATGGGACTTAATCCAAAGGACGTGATGGGCGAGGCCAGCGCAAGGCCTCTGTATTTGCCCTTGCCAAAGTTCTTTGCGCACGATGACACAGCCGCCATGTAGATGGAGCAAGTGGCAACGCCGATGCACACAAACGCGGCCATCATCAGCGGTACCGACCAGGCCCCATCTGCATCAAAAACACCTCCGCCTTGAAGATCCAGGTTCCGATAGACGCCCGCCGCCAGGCCATAGCCTCCACCAAAGAACACAGCGGCCAGCAGGGCCAAGGGTAGTATTCCAACCCGGTCGCAGATGTAGCCAAGGATCGAGATCGGGAGGTAGAGGGAGATTGAGCCTGCGATTGCGACGGCGTTGACTTGGAGCTGGGTGTAGTGGAGATGCGACTGGAACAGCGGCGCATAGAGCGAAAAGACGACAATGGAACCTCCGCCGAGAGCGCAGAGGTTGGCCGTGATGAACGATATCAGTCGGACGGCGTGTTTCGACTTCCGCCGTCGCCCGTCGCCGGTTTCGGAGACGGACGAGGCATAGCTGGAGGCGTAGAGGGACGTTTGGTCAGTATCGCGGGGTCGCGGAACAAGCGGCTCGTGCTCGCTGGCGGGCGTCGACATGGTAATGGCGGCGACTCAGAGTGTGATGTTGCAAGAGTCTGAGTCGGTCGGCGGCGAGAAGCCAGGGACGAGGAACGAGGGGATGGTCCTGAATCGCGATCACGTCAATCCAGTCACTTGAGCACCTTGGATCCACCCCACGTCACCAAGAGAGGTACGTGCCGTTTCGGGTGTGACGGAGCCTAGACTAGCAAGGGCTCTTCGGGATATTGATCACGTGAAACCGAAGTCATGACTCCGAGTTGTAAGGTAAGAAGTAGCTTAAGTAGGTAAGTATGTATTTGGATGAGCGATGAGTTACTGCACATGAAGGCGGAAATTACGGTCCTTACGTGGCATGCTTCCTATCACTTGCTCCATTCCCCCCTCAATTTGCGGAGGCGGCGTGACAGTGGAGGAGACGGGGAATTGGGTCATTTTACACAACCACAAACCCCGAGACGTAGGCACCATGACCGTGTTGTCGTCCTGGTACGCGGGTGCTAGTAATTGGGCATTGCCGTATGAGAGGTCATCTTCCTCTGAACCTTCTGGGCCAGCGACCTGTGGCAGAGACCTGAAAAGAGGGTGGTTGCGCCTTGGTGATAGGCTTCCACCAACGGGATGGAGGATCTGCATGCCAATGTGGTTACCCGATTCTATACTCCAGGTCAAAAGCAGATCCTGATCCCAGAGTTGAGCGCTTTCCACATAAGGCCTATCAACAGTGTTTTCGGGATGGGGTTCGCCGATGACCCAATCGAGGTCTCTCGTTGGAGACTCGTAGGAGTGATGAGAAAAGGTCTGGTTTAAGACGTTGAAGGAGACGGCTCCCCAGTCACCACCTCTCCACCCGGCACTACGGCATTTGCAATCCTCGACATGCTTGCCGTAGCGCTTTGGTTCGTACCGGTAGACGCCCAAGCTGTATGATCCGTAGTTGTCCGCTTTTTCGGGAGCGACCTGCATGCTGAACAGGTTGAGACATCCGCAAACGTCCTTCGGGTTCATAATTGGGTTTGTCACGAATGTACTCGATTGCCAAACGAGGCGATCGTCCTCGAATTTGGCAACCACGAAAGTGGTAATTCGTCGGGCTGCATACGTTAGCTTTGGTTTTATTAAATCGGGAAGAGACGCACTTGGCTGATACTCATGTGAGTACGACATAACGGTGAACGCCACGTTATGTTCGGTTGGATGAAAGAGGATCGCGGGCAGCGTTTGGGGTACCATCCGGCGGCTTTTGGGTGGAGCTTCGACATCACGAAGATCTAGTTCTCTCAAAATGCCACCCCAACTCCAGATTAAGAGGCCACCCATGGGTTCTACAACACCAACGCGGTCGCCCTCGACGTAACATCGGGCGGCGGGTTGGGGTAGATGAACGGTTTTGATCTCTCCACTCTGCAAGTGCCAAATGTGGCTATACGAGTCAGCCCAGTAACATATGCCCGCACGTTGCTCTCACATTTTATTGCATGGCCGTACAGGACTGCTATTTGCCATGACCACAATCTGCGCGCTCATTGCCAGGAGCTCAATCCCTCTGTCCCAGGCTTGATTTGGCTCTACTCCCGGCAGTGCGCTCCAGGCAAGGCGTTGACGACTCATTGTGTTAGTGTCGTCGACTATAATCAGATCTGACTGAGGCTGCCATGCCACTTTTCCCTGGGCATAGCGTACGGTATACCAGCCATGCACGTACTGAGGGCCACGCCCTTGAAAGAACTGAGGCGCTGGTGACACGTTTTTGAAGACTGCAGTATCCCAGGCCGAATCCCACGGTATCATAGAGTTCCTGAAAAACCGGGCGCTCTGGCGCGCCTTCTTTTGTTGGATGGCTGCGGCAAACACCCGTCTTGGTGTTTCGGACGGATACGTCTCCAACATGCCGGGAGCAAAACGATGGCAGAGCGATGGAACGATGGCAGCATGCGACCACGTCTTGGCCCAAGCCTTGGATACCGATCGACAGGCGACGAAATCCTCCAGTTGCAGGAGATCAGCCAACTTCCAGATGATCTCTGGCGGCATGTCTTCCAGGCTGGCGAAGCTGGTATGCATGTGCTGCAACTGCTTTTGCACATAGAACAAGTCCCATGATGAAAGGCTGGAAAGAAATTGATCCAACTCGTCTTTGCGCTCCCGGGTGACCCCCGAGGGTTCCGAGGAGTGCTCCATGCTAATATCGAGCCCAGAAGATTTGCGCGGGAGGTGGAAAGGGGAGTTGGATGAAGACGAGTGGACCTTGTGCTCAATTGATTGAGACAGCTAAATGAAAGCAAGTCGCATCATGTGACCTCTGCCACCAATTTCGATGCTTCGAAAAAGAAAAGCGACTGACGGCCTTGAAAACGATATTATTACTTCGTTATAGGGATCCCTCATCTCTGCGAGGCTGTCATCTCTTTCCACCATGTCTTGATGCCATCCACATCGCACCAACCCATCTCGACAGGGTCCTGGAACCACCAACGGCTACCACGGTCGCTCGCGTACTTTTTCAAGCTCCCCCCATCAAACCGATGGTTCTTAACGCCCACCAGCAGAACAACGCTTCCCACCTGCGGGGAGAATTCTTCCGGGTCGAGAAACACGGTTAGATGCACCTGCTTGGACGTTGATGGATCGGCGAGTCGTGCCGTGCGCTGGCGGTGTGGGGGCAAGTTGGACGGCTCCACCGACGACAGCGACGCGATGATGGCGAGCACGTTGCAGGACCAGTTCTGGGCGTAGGGCAGGTGAGGGATTGATCGGAGCGTGGTGAGCTTTAGAGGTGTCTGCGGGTCGTGCCAATCGCGAGGGAGGGCGATGGGCTGGTCTGGGGCGGTTCGTGGCTTGGCTTCGCTTCGTTGCTCAGCCTTTTTAGGGTGTGCCAGAGCCTCGAAGGCTTCAAATGCTTCAAAGGCTTCGGCTTCGAATTCATCGTCGACGTCCTCGTTCTTCGGTGCATCAATAATCTTTGGGGATGCCTGCTCGACTGCCGGTGCCAGGGCTCGGTACGAGTCGTTCCAGCCGACGGTGACGAGATCCTCCACCACCAGATACACCATGGCGCCGTTGTCAGTCTGCTGCCACTTGGTATGCAAGCTCTCGCACCGTATGTAGGACCCAAGGGCGACCTCTCCTGTCTCGACAAACCGGTGCATGCTTCCTGGGAGCAGGGCTTGGATGCACAGCGCTCCATCGCCGAGCAGCAATCGGACGGCTTGCCATCTTCCCGACCGCGATACAGAAACCTGATCGAGGCCTTCGACGAGGAATACGGACCCGGGGACGCAGTAGCGTGTACGCAGGATGTCCCGAATCACAGGGACCAGCTCGAATGGGTCGCCCAGGAACGTCACCGCCGCAGGGTCGAGTACCGCATCTGCAGGCATGATGTTGACAGCGTCAAGTTGGTGCGCCCGTTATGCGTTTATCCATCATACTTCAAGCGGGTCTCAGGTTTCTTCCTCAAACACCACCCACCGTCATCAACATGGACAGCCCTTACTCGCGAGAATTGACAGTCGCTTTTGGGGCTCTGCAAAATGCCGCTCGGTTGAGCCAGTCCATTGTCTCGTCAAATGACAAGGGTGTCATTGAGAAGGAAGATCTGAGTCCGGTGACGGTGGCCGATTTCGCAGTCCAGGCACTTCTCACCGCGACCATCAAGCATGCTTTCCCAGGAGACACAGTTGTGGGCGAGGAAGATGCGTCGGACCTGAGGAAGAACGCAGTGCTCATGGAGCGAGTCTGGGAACTCTTGAATCGGAACAGTGACACGACACAGTGCAAGTTGCCCACAACCAGGGAGCAAATGTGCGATCTGATCGACGAGTGCGGCACCAGCAGCCCAGGAGGCCAAGGATCTGGAAGAACCTGGGTTTTCGACCCCATTGATGGCACCAAGACGTACGTTAGAGGGGAACTGTACGCCATCAACACGGCACTCTTGTTAGACGGGAAGCAGGTGGCTGGCATCGTGGCCTGTCCCAACATGTCCCTGGATGCAAAGGCGCCACTACGGAACGAAAACATTGATCCCACTGGCCAGGGTTGCATCGTCTTCGCCGTCAAGGGCCATGGTGCTTACATTCGACCCTTGAGTGGGAGCGCTGAAGATGTCCAGCCGAAGAAGCTCGCTCGCCACGCAGAGGGCCAGGACGTCCACTTCGTCACCTCCATCAGCATCGTCGACTCGGCTGTTGACGGCGTTCACGAGATTGTTGCGGACCGGCTCAACACCTCGTTTCCCGGCTGTGATCTGGTGCCGTGGGTTCTCCGATGGGCGGTGCTGGCCATGGGCCTCGGCAACACGACGGTCTGGGTGTACAAGCGCAAGGACCGGTATGCAAAGGCCTGGGACCATGCGGGAGCCATGCTGCTGTTTGAGGAAGCCGGCGGCAAGATCACCGACGTACGGGGTAACCCAATTGATCTGTCTGCGGGGAGGAAGATCAGCCGCAACTTTGGGTTCGTCGCTGCTCCAGCTGATATCCACGACCGGGTGCTGCAAACGGTGCACAATGTTCTTCGCGAGCAGGGGAAACAGGAGTATTTGGAGTAGTTCGCATCTGCAGGACAATTTCTAGAATGAGAGCTCAACATCGGTCTATATGTACATCCAACACTCAAGCTCAGCGGACAGTGTAAACCCCAGTGCTGACGGCGTGATATCCTCTCTTTCCAACCTTGGTCGTCAGCTCGCTCTTCCAAACTTCGCCGTTTCCAATCAATTCGACAACCTTTTCAAACGTGTACACGGGCTTCCATCCCAGGTCCTTGACAGCCTTGCGCGAGTCGTAGACGCGGTCGATGCGGGCCAGGAACCCCCAGTTCATATCCCGAAACACCTTCTCACACGCCGGCACGACGGCCTGGAAGACCTCCTGGGGGTTCTCGTCCAGCTTCCGCAGCGTCTCGGGGTCGTCGGCAAAGAGAGGCGGCGCGCTGATGATATACTTGCCCCATCCGATATCCCCGGCCTTGGCCATGGCGCAGACGCCCGCGCGGACAATATCCTCGATGTCGCATCTGCGGTAGGCCAGCTCGAGGACCTTCAGGTTGTCGTCGCCGAGGGCCGCCCGGCGGTCCTCGTCGTCGTCCTGCTCGGGGAAGAAGCGGCTGGTGCGCAGGACCAGGACCGGCATGCCCGTGTGCTTGTGGACCAGGAAGCACATGTCCTCGGCGGCGACCTTGGTGGCGCCGTAGATGTTCTTGGGGATGGGCACCACCGACTCGTCGATCCAGGCGGCGGGCGATCCGGGACGGGGGCTCAGGGCGGCGCCAAAGGTGCTGGTGGTGCTGAAGAAGACGAAGCTCTCGACGTCTTTCTTGGCGGCCTCTTCGAGCAGCACCAGCGTGCCCGAGATGTTGGTGTCGACGAAGTCTTGCTTGGGGTGCGAGTCGACGTGAGGTTTGTGCAGGGTAGCCGCGTGCAGCACATGGCGAATGGGGTTCTTCTGCATGATCGAGGCCACAAACTCGCGATCGGCAATGGAACCCACGGCGTGGTCTGGGCTGTCCGAGGCCAAGATGTCGATGCCGAGCGGAGTGAAGCCAAGCGCCGGCAGCGACAGCATAAGAGCAGTGCCGAGATGGCCGCACGAGCCGGTGACGAGCACGTCATAAAGCGCCATATTGAAGACGGAAGAATCCAGCTGTTGAAACAAAAGACGAAAAGTTGAGAGAGCAAATGGCTTTGGCGGCTGGGTTATGTAGGTGTGGGGATGAAGCGATAGCAAGCGGCGAATGACTCAACTCTGCAGCGCAACTCGGCTCGTGGAGCAGCAACGGGTCGCGATCCCACTGGCGGTGTGGAAGTAAGAAGAAAGAAATGCGAAAACAAAAGGACAGAAAAATTAAGTGTCGTGAAGAGACGGCTGCTGAAATGACGCGTCCACGGGCACGATGGTGATTCATGGGTGAACCGGATGGAGACAATGAGCCGAGTCGTAACATGAGTGATTCACGATGATTCAGAAGTCGTCTTTTCAGAGAAGCTTGGAGACATTGTGACGGAGTGACACTTTGTCTGTATAAGACTCATGAGACACTGGGTTTAGAGAGTTACTATTTGTGCTTATTTGTTATGTCTATTGTAATATTGCCTGTCGTAACTCAGCCATATATCATTAGATCTAAACTGCTCGCTCCTCGTTTCGCTGTTCCGATCCGGCAATCATGTTGACCTGGAGTTCCCTGCCGCTCTTGGCCTTGTACGCGCGGCGAGTAAGTCGTCGTGACGGGCCCCAGCGCTTCACGCGCACCCTCTTCCCTTTCGGCGTCCGTCATGGGTGGCCTGGCCTCCTTCGAGGGGATCTCGCCAGGTCGATGCCAGGCGCGATGGCGTGCAGGGTCTGGGTCACCGCGTCGGAACCACATTATATACTCGTGGCAGCTCTATCTGCTTTACATTATATACAAGCGCACCATTGTTCTTTGGAGGTCGGCCAGTACCAGCAGTTTCCTGGTCTTTCTTTTTTATTTGTCGTTTATGGCGCGCATCCACACGTTTCTGGCCGGATGATTTATTACCTTTGTCGAAGTCGGTGATGTTTCGGTAAATGTTATCGACAGGCCCGACGGGCCCCTCGTAAAACTCCGAAGGGTAGATGGGATCCGGGCAATCACGAGCAGCGTGTTGGTGATCATGATTGAGCCTTTCACACCATAGGCACTTTGGCTGGAATTGGCATGAGGAGACTTCATGACCCGGCTGGTGGCATCGAAGACACCAGTGTCCCCAGTTCTTCCGCTCGCCCTTGATTCTGATCGTGCCCATAAACGACAGCGACCAGAAGGCGCAAAGACGCGCAGAGAAGAATCCGAATCCGAAAAGCGCTACCGAGAGGCCCTAAAGGGTAATATATAGACGTCCCAACCTGTCCTGGAAGGTGTCCTCGATCACAAGAGAAAGAATTTTTTCTCGGTCCGTGATGTGTCTGCGACCTGCAGAATGGCTGTCGCATCGAAGTGCCACTTGAAAAAGGCTTCATCGACTTTTTCAAGTGTATATAAATAAGATGGTCCATTTTCTCTACCAGAGAAGACCAAGAGCCTCGCTCTGTAGTTGTCGTATTTTCCGGTTTGTCGTACGTGTCACACGGACACCCGTCGTTGGCAATTTTTGTCTGTCCATGCCACCGGAAACAGTCACAATGCAGGTGACGTTTATATATAGCGCAGGATGGTATTCTGAGGAAGCGGAACCGCGGCAACAACGGTGAGCGGAAATCGCCTTCTGCGAACGTCTCTCGTAGGATACGGGCGACCTGCGGAATCCCGAGAGAGAAGGAGTCGGCGAACCCGTCGATGTGGACGTGGTCGATGTGCGCGGGCTTGAGCGGCCTTCCTCCGAGGCTCAGTCACATTGAGCCGTTGCAGCGGAAACATGGGCTGAAAGAAGGTTCCATATTCCGAGTTGTGGGAAACCGCCGTCTGCAGCAGTCGGGGTGTAGTCGCTTTCTAAGTTGCAAAAAAGTGGCCGATCTTGCCCCTCAGCGACCGTCACACTGCCGTACCTTCCTGGGGGTCGGACCGTATAGCCTCGGACAAGTTGTGGAGGTGCCCCATCTCGACGCTATTTCGCATCCAGGTGTCTCGAGAAAACTGCCCCTGTGTGATCCTTCGTGGTCGAGGCGACTCGGGTGATATATAGTGAGGTGATGCCGTTGAAATGCTCTTCGACCGCGTGACATTGGCACTGACCCTACGGAGCTCTAATCTGAGGGAAAGGTCGTAGTACCAGGAAGCCTCCAGTGGGAGGATCGTTGCTCAGGTGAGACTCAGGCGGGAGGAGGTAAGTTACTTCCTCAGTGAAAGGATAATCCGTCCCGATTGGACGCTAACAGGACCTCGCCAAGAAGAGGAGTTTTGACCTTAACGTCTCCCTCGATCATGGCCGAATCTGTAGGGATCAGCACGGAAGAATAAATGAAGGAGGAGTGAACTTACCGAGAGCATGTGTGCTTTGCCTCTGGGACCAAGGATAGCGCCCAGAAGCTGACACTCAAGAGAAGCCGGGAAGAGAGACAAAACGGTATAGTACACCCAATACCGCTTGGGACCAATAGTCCGCGGGATGATGCTGAGATAGGAGATTGATGACATCTCCCATGGACCGCTGAAGTGCGGCGATGGATTCGGCACTCCCAGACAGAACGATCATAGACCCGCCTCTCTCTGTTTCTGGGGATCTGCCATGCTCTAGGTCGAAGTGAGCTTTACTATAGGCGTGGTGGGTATTGTGGCGATGGTGATGAGAAGAAAGAGAAAAGTCGGAGAGTGATTAAGAGAGGGTATATATAGGTCGGTAGCTGGTGTTTACCCCTGAAAAACATATGAGGAGATATGACACAAGTTGTGGAATAAGAGATGGCAAAGCTTCTTTCACTAATTGACAAGGTTTGTGTTTGGTATTTGAGAGTCATCGACGATATGTTCCTATAAGCTTGTATGCTCTCCTGTGCTTGATGTGTATTAGCTTGCATTTGTTTATACAGCTGTATTCATAGTCGGACAGAGATTCCCGTTGTTTGGGCCCTCACCTTTCTCGTGAGTCAGACATCGTAACAAACAGCCATTCATATTGCCGGGCGCAAACAAAATGATGAATGACAAACTACCGCCTAATCCTCACTCGGACCACCAGCCCCCATCCGGTCTTGCTCTCCCAGATTCCAAATGAGTTCTCTCGCCTGAACGTCACTTCTTCTGCCTTTACGGTCATCGAGACCTCGTCCTCTTCAGCCCGAGGCGCCCTTGATGGCTGCGGAGACGGGGTCGGAGGTACCAGCTCGGCCCTTTTCAGCAGCCCCCAAACTCTCGATTGCTTGGGTTCAGGTGGTGGAGCAACGGGCTTCGGCTGCTCAGCGCGGCGAGGCCGTTCTGGCTGGAGATACTTGGCCAGACGAGAGGCCATCTCGTCGTCAGACCACCAGAGAACTTCCCGCTGGGCGCTGGAACTAGATGACCCCGGGTCTTCCCATCTCCCCCAGTCGTCAAACGCCCTTTCTCGGGCCGTCTCGGTCGGCTTCCAGGCGTCTTTGTCTTTGCCGTCTCCTTTGCCCTTGGTCTTGGAATCAAGACGCACACGGACAACCTTGCGCATGGCATCCTCATCGTTGAACTTCCAGTCCTCGCCCACTGCGTCTTCCGGGACCAGCGTCATCTCCATGAGCCTCGGCGGAGGGTCCATGGCGGTGATTGTCTGCAGGAGAGACTCGACGTGGGGGACCAGGACGGCCAGCGTCTCGCTGTCCTGCTCATCGCGCTGTGAGGTGCGGGCGGCGCGGGCGGAGAGGATGCGTGAGGGGAGGGTATTGAGGTGGGATGAGAAGAGGGAGGGGATGGCCTGTGATGAGGATGAGGGGATTGACGGGGAGTAGGGAGGCGGTGCGTCCTCGTCTTGGGGAGTGTCTTGGGGAGGGTCTTGATGGGGTTGCTTCGACATGATGGATGGAATGTGCAACAGCAATGCCGCATGTACGAACACCAGGCAATTAAGTTAGGCACGGATATGACACTCAGATGCGAGGCCTACGGATCAGCCTCGTGATGAATAGCCTCGTGACTGAGTTGCGACGGCGGGGAACCGAGCCACGGGTCCAATGATGGGCTGACGAAAGCTGCGGCCTTGAGGGGGCAACGGAGAAGGAGACTCGAAAGCTTGGAAGCTTCGGCGATGGATGGAAGCAAAAGTGCAAGGGTGGGGAAGCGTGGTCGATGCGAGGCTTAAACCCGAGGCGCAGCAAGCTGAAGGACGGACGGCCGAAGTTGATTGATTATCAGGCGATTTCCACTTCAGGTTTATCATGGGCTTGGCGGGTTGGCATTGGGTGTGGTTGGGCTCGCGCGGTGAGGAATGCGGGTAAAGGCGAGGAATTGCTCGCACGTGGGTGCGATGATTTGATGATTGTACTGTAATGGATGTGATGCTTCGGTCAATGAGAGCGGATAGATAGCCTTGATTCCCTCCGTCTAGGTATCTTGTTGTACAATGGTGCTACTGTACTGTACACATGTTGACATGTAACACTGAAGCACCAGTTTCGACTAGACATTCACCACTGTAGCAGGGCGAACCTATCCCTGCTTGCCTGCATCGCTTGCTTAACCGACCCTCTTATCACGCAAAACAAGCAAGCGCCGATCACTGCGATTCCATTGTACCATTCGGATGCCGGCATGATGGATGCGCTGGGCAAAACCGCCGGGGTGAGTAAAAGAGGCGTCCACTGCGAACTGAGCAGCCCTGTGATTGGCCACTTTGCATGTGGAGGCGGGGGGCCTGTCTTGGCTTCCTCACAGGGCTGTGCGGGCGAAAGCTGAGGCGCTAATCCGCTAATCCGCTAACCAGCAGCGGCACTATGGACCGCTAATCTAAATGACGGGACTGACTGAGGTGCCCTGTAAGGCCACTAGACACAGCGGAGGGCAGCATTCACTATCCCGCTATCCATGATCAAATCTCCACCTCCACTGCATCGCCATCCATCTCCATTCCTTCACGTCACATCATCAACCTCGCCAAGGTTCTCTGGCCAAACAACCATCAATGGCAAAAGTCACGAGCCAAAAAAACATATCCTCCTCATATCACGAGATCTCGACAGCCTTCTGGGGCTAACGCTAGGCAAGAACGCCCAATTCAGGAACCGTTCTCGAAGAAATGGAACATTGTTCAACTCAGCCTCAGACCACACGGGCGCGCAGGCACTTTTAACACCGCCACCGCCAAGCGCAAGGCACACATCCACCGTTCAGCCAGCCCGAATGACCAATGCCGGCACTGATGGTTCGTTGTAATGAATGCCTGCCAAGGCACCAGTCGGGTACCGTGCTGGCTGGTCCATTGTTGGTTCAGACTGAAACCTCAGAGTCCTTGATGGGACCTGCATGGAACATAAAAGAGACGCTTCCCTCCTTCGTCTCTTCTGCTTGACACTTTTGGTTACACACCCTTTTAACTGCTTCATCGCATCTCGGTCATTGGTCCTTGAGATATCTAACTTGGACGCCTGATCCCCATTACTCTTGACCTTCGACAATTCTAACTCAACGTCCTAACTGCTACCACCACCACCGCCAACATGTCGTACAAGATCTCTGCCCCCGATGAGTACCTCGCCATCACTGGCATGGGCGTGCGTACCGTCAAAATCACAAAGGCTGCCTGGGTCTGGCCGCTCCAGAGATGCACCCGCTTCAGGTAAGTCCCCCCCCCTTCCCCCGGTGCCCAATCACCTGATATCTCCAACATAGCATCTCACTTACACGCGCCACCACAGCATCCAACCGCAGGACTACGCCATGGATCTCCAGGCCATGACCATTGAGAAGCTCCAGTTCGCCCTCCCCGTCGTCTTCACCGTCGGCCCCGACGTCAACCAGCGAGGGGCCAACACCCGAGACCCCGGCGACGAGGAGGACGTCGAGACGGCCGGCCACCGCGAAGACCGCGGCGATGCCCTCATGAAGTACGCCATGCTCCTGGCCGCCTCCGACAGCAACTCCGGCAAGTCTGAGCGCCGCTCCGAGCAGCGCATGCACGTCGCCAACATCGTCAAGGGCATCATCGAGGGCGAGACCCGTGTCATCGTCTCCAGCATGACCATGGAGGAGATCTTCACCGAGCGCGAGGTCTTCAAGAAGCGCATCTTCCGCAATATCCAGGGCGAGCTCGACCAGTTCGGCCTCAAGATCTGGAATTCCAACGTCAAGGAGCTCAAGGACGCCCCCAACTCCAACTACTTCGAGTCGCTGTCCCGCAAGGCCCACGAGGGCGCCACCAACCAGGCCCGCATCGACGTCGCCGAGGCCCAGCTCCGTGGTAACGTCGGCGAGTCCCAGCGCAAGGGTGAGCAAGAGCGAGAGATCGCCAAGATCAACGCCGAGACGGCCGTGGCCAAGACGGAGCGCGACATCGAGCGCGCCCAGGCCGAGGCTCACCTCGACACCAAGCGCACCGGCCTCACCCGCGACGTCGACATCGCCAAGATCACCGCCCAGCGCACTCTCGAGTCCAAGGACGAGGACCTCAAGCGCGAGGTCGAGCTCAAGCGCGCCGGCGCCGAGATCGAGCGCCTGCGCGCCACCGACGTCGTCAAGGCCACCATCGCCCGCGAGGCCAAGCAGCAAGCCGCCGACGCCTCCGCGTACGAGGTCGAGGCCGACGCCCGCGCCAACCAGGAGGCCAGCCAGCGCCAGGCCGACGCCGCCGCGTACCAGACCCGCGTGGCCGCCGAAGCCGAGGCCGAGGCCAACTTCGCGCAGACGACCAAGAACACCGACGCCGGCGCCTACAAGACGCGCAACGACGCCGAGGCCTGGAACTACGCCGCCCAGCAGCGCGCCGAGGCCGACCTGGTGCAGAAGATGAAGGAGGCCGAAGGCATCAGCGCCATGGCCGACGCCTACGGCAAGCTGTCGCAGGCCTTCGGCGGCCCCGCCGGCCTGCTGCAGTACATGATGATCGAGAAGGGCACCTACGTCGAGCTGGCCAAGGCCAACGCCTCCGCCGTCAAGGGCATGGCCCCCAAGGTCAGCGTGTGGAACACGGGCGCCCAGGGCCAGGGACAGGGCAGCGACCCGGCCGACACCATGCGCAACGTCTACCAGATGCTGCCGCCGCTCATGTCCACCATCAACGAGCAGACGGGCATCACCCTGCCCGAGTGGCAGTTCGGCCGCCTCAACGCCGGCGTGCAGGCCGTGAACCAGGAGGAGGGCAAGGTCAACGGCACCAAGTAAGCGGCAGGTACTGGCCGGTTTCTGGGTTGATGATTCTTTCGCTACTACGTTTTTTTTTTTCTTCCTTTGTCTGTACAACTAGATTGCTCTGAGATACCTATTTATTTGATACCTAAGAATGATATGAATAGTTTGACTTGATTGCGGCTGAAATTTTCATCGTCTTTGAGGTTTCGAGGCTCAGAAAACATAACACTATGATGATTGCCGCATATACCCGAATCAAGCAACGTCTGTAGGATCTAGCTTACTTTCTAAACAGTTATCAAGAGCATAGTTCCCCCATGAGAGGCCTTCGGTAAGAAACCCCCCTTGATATATACAGCTTCGAGACGGGTCGTGTGTTCAAGTGTCTCCTAGCCAAACTTAATTCCCGAGTTCGGGTTCCAGGTCCCGGGCGCACGGGCCTGAGCTGCGGATCCCGGGCCGGGCGGACCCCCGAACTTGATGCCCATCTCCGGGTTCCACATTTGGCCCATCGGATTCTGTGGCGGCTGAACCGGCCGGGGCTGCTGCATCGTCTCGCCGGCCCACGACTGGATGCTGGCCTCGGCGGGGCTCTGTACCCTCTGCTGCGGTTGGGGCATGGGATGGCTGGCATAAGGAATTGGGTCTCGGGGAGCTGGGCTCTGAGTAACAGTAGGTTGGTGGGAGATGTTAAGGCTCGATAGCGGCGGCATGTTGATTTCCCTGTACGGTTAGTTAAGCTGTGCTCGCCGTAGATAGTAGGAGACTTACTCTTCCAGGGCCCTTGCCTCCATCCGACGCTGTGCAACCCAACCGCGCACCACGTCGCGGAACCCCTGGCCGACGATCTTGTTCAGGTCGTTATAGAACTTGCGGCCGACCTCGAGGTTGTTGACAATCTCCTTGTACTTAAAATAGGCATTGTCTAGTCGCTGCAAAGCCTGCTCACGCTCTCGGTTGCCGCGGTCGCCCATCTGTCGCTTCTGCGATTCGAACTCCCGATTGATGCGCTGGACGTCGGCCAGGATGCGCTCCTGGTCCTGGGCCTCCTTGGCGATGATGTCGAGCTCAGGTTCGTACAGCTCATCCAGGCGCTTCTCGAAGAAGTCTTCGAAATGGGCCGGCACCAAGGCCGTCGTTGGGTACGTCCGCTCCAGCCGAGCCGCCTCCTTTAGGATATCGGGCTTGATATCGTCACGTCGCGCATTCTCCCGAAGAGTTTCCACCTTCTTCCGGCGCCGGCTTTCGAGACGCAGCACGTCGTTGTAGGCTCCTCGCAGTCTGCCGATGACGGGCTTGAGGGATTCTGGCATGTCCATCCGGCGACTGGACGGTACGTAGTCCATCAGACCTCGATCGGTGCCCGATAGAATGTGGAGAAGGTCCTGAATACTGCCAAACTTTTCTCGGACGACGGAGTCACTGCTAATGCTGCTCGCAAAGTAGCCTTCGATTTCAGACGCGTGCGTCCAGAGCTTGGAACCGTCGTGGTCGAGCCGACTCTCTGGCCGAGCCCATCGTTCTGTGCCAAAACGCCTGCGTAGTCGCTGGTCCTCCTCCTCCTCTGAAGCGAGGGCTGCTTTGCCTTCGTCGAAGACGGCGAGATCTGCCGCTCGCAGCTTGTCAATGTCTGCCATGCTCTTCTGCACTCTACCGATGGCATCAGCCTGTCGAATCTCCTCGGCATGCTGCACTAAGCTCGGGGGTAGACCGAGAGGCTTCTCTAGGGCTTGTAGCGACCCGGGTAGACCGAGTGATGTTAGTAGGTCGTGAATCTTTTCTGTGAGATTTTCTAGCTCCTGGATAATGTTTTGGTTGACCATGCGGTCTCTCCGCTCCTCGTAAATGGAGGTTGCAACATGTACTGAGAAGGGTACGAGTCGCGAGAACAGGGCCGGGCCGAACTCTGCTCGGTCGCCAAAGTATTCATAGGGGTTGGCGATCTGAGCTGGGATTCTTGCCACGGCTAGGTTGGCTCGGTCGAGGATCTTGAGATCCGATTTGGGAGGGACCGCATCTGTGTTTGCTGTTAGCGGAGCAAGGGAGAGCCAAGAAATGTCACGTACTAAGATAGATCATATCATTGTCCTTTTCGGCCCTCTTAAGATCTGCCTCAACTTTGCGCTTCAGTCCATCGAGGTCATCGGCCACTGCCTTGCTAACAGTGCCGTTCCGCGCCTCCTTGATTCCCTCGGACACGCATGATACGGCGTCTTTGAGTCGGGCAACCTCCTCGCCGTACTTTCGCTTCTCGAGACAGTCGCATGCGGCCCGGTACTGCGCGGCAGCGGCAAAGTGGTGGTGCTTGGCGCTCATGTGATGGATCCAGGCGCTGCTGATGGCCTCGCTCTTCATAGCAGCCTCGCCGGCGAGGTTATAAAGATCGGAAACACGAGCGGCCAGCTTAGCAATGGATGCGTCCTTGTAGCCATCCATAACAGCCTTTTGCCAGAAGCACTCCTGGCTCTGGGCAAGCAGCAACTGGATTAGCGATTCGAGCGTGTCGTTGTCCATGTCATCGGGTGGGTCGGACATGCGCAGTTCGGGGAGCACGACAGTCTTCATGTGCGACAGGGCACCTGCGGCCAAGGAGAAGTAGTTGGCGGCAGCCTTCAGGCCGTCGGTGTTTCCGCGCGGCGTGTTCAGGGCGAGTTGGGAGTAGAGGGCGGCGAGATTGTAGAGGATGTTCATGAGCTCGTACTTGAGGTTATTGCGCACCATCGGCCGTTCGGTGTTGTATCCTAATGCCGGATACCAGGAGAAGTCGGCTCCGATCTGGGTCTGTCAGCGGATTGCGAGGTGGGTGATGTCTGTAGGAGCCTCACATCAATGGGGAACTTGCCCCCAACCCAGACGAGCTGGGCGGCGTAGGTCTGCAGCTTCTTAATGCCGCTGGGATGCGGCTCCCGCACGTTGACGGCATCGCGGCGCAGTGAGTCGATGACATCGAGGTCCTGCTTGAACATGTCCGGATGTTGGTCATATTTGGTGTTTATGTACTGGCGAATCGTCGAGGAAAGGGAAATCTGCGTGGATTTGCGGAAGGGCAGCGCGAGGATATTGCTGGATCTAGTTTCGATATTGTTAGATGTTTCCGTGAGACTCGTTTCTCTCAAGGTACTCACGTCGCCATGGCTGCGTCGCGCCAGCTCGTAAGCTTTGAGAGCTGTGAGAGCTTCTAGTGGGCTGGAGGAGACGGCTCGACGGCGATGACTTCATGGGGAGCGCCACGTTGGCGGGGCAGATGTGGCGCGATGACTAAGCGTGCTTTTTGTGGCACTTAGGCATTCAAATCTTGGCTGCTATGACTCTCTTTGATTGGATATATTGCATCTCTTTCTCTTCTTACTGCACCATATTATTCTATGTAAATGCCAAGCAATATTCGGTTCAGTCCTCCGGGTCCAACATGGAAGAGGTTCCATTCTAAACATTTAACGCCAAATAAGTCTGATGTTCCGCAAACATCTCCACCTAACCAACGCCATAACTCCCGCCAATGATTCAAAAAGGTTTGAGAATAATTCCGTTCCCTAAGAAGGGATCCAAACCAAGTCGATTATGCCGTCGATATTACTCATGGGTAGCTCGTCCTTGCCGATCCACCTCCAGTCACTCTTGTGACGGACGTACGTCTGCACCACTGAGCCGTCGGGCTTGACGTCGGACTCCTGAAGCTCCCAGCCGATCTTGCGACCCGTCCGAAGCAGTGACGGTCTCTGCGGCCCCAGCATGTAGTCTAGGTTCCAGCCGCGGTTCGGAGCCGGAGCCCAGAGCGTGGCCTCGACTTGGCGGTGGTCGAAGTTGATGCCTTCCGGGTAGTGAGCGACCGAGTAGCCCGAGACGATGAAGTTGTCTTCGGTCTGGAAGCGGATCATGGTGCAGTCCTCGCCGCAGGTGTGGGCGATCTTGGACATCTGCACCGGCCGGGACAGGTGCCAGCCGCGGCCGCGGTAGTGGTGCAGCGACAGCGGCTTGATCCCCCACTCGTAGAAGCCGCTGGGGTGGCCGAGGAAGTCGAGCTGCCACAGGTCCCAGAGGTTGGTCAGGCGGGTATCGCTGTTCTTGTATATGCAGTTGCGCAGCAGGATGTCGCCCTGGGCGCCCCAGCCCGAGTTGGCTTCGCGGATGCTCTTCGGGCTCTTGCACTCGTCGTACGATTCGGCGATCTTCTGGGCCATGGGCATGGTGAGGAAGACGCCCGCTCCGCCAAAGGCCTGCGACCCGTGGCGGTCGACGGCGCCGGCGTCCTCAGACAGCGTGCCGATGTACATGGGCATGTCGGTGTCGTACGTCTTGAGCTTGTCGATGAGGCCGTGCATGCTGGGGAAGAAGGTGTCATCGTCGCAGGTGACGAGCCACTTCTTGTTGGCCGCTTCGCGGTGAGTGTAGAGCGTGGGGACGAGGGTCAAGTATCGGACAGCCATTTCCATGGAAGAGTCGGAGTGGTAGACATCGACATTGATGCCGACGTCCCCCAGCATGTTGGCGACCTCCTGGAGCTCGTGGTCGGTGGCATCAAGCAGCATCAGCACCAAGTGAGCGCCGTTGGTGTGGCCGTGGCTATCGGTCAGCCAGAAGATCCATTCACCTATGGGAGTAGTGTCGGGGTTCATGAATCGTTCGTACGTGGTGGACACGCCGAAGAGGAAGTCGGTGGCATTGACGGTCGCCGGGAAGCCCGACTTGGGGACGGGGAGCTCAAGAGGTTCGATGCACTTTTCCTTTTCGTAGTCCCGGCCGATTTGCACCGTCTTGAACTTGTTTTGCAGCATGAACCCGGAGACCTTTGTCAGGCCGGCTCGCTCGAGGCCTTCGGTACGCTTGAAGCGGACGTAGCGCTTAAGATACTGGACCTTGTGTGAGAGGCCGTAGCGCTTACGGACTTCGGCCAGGTGGGCGGTGTCGACGCTGCAGTCCATCTTGTGGGTGCTGACCGGCTCGAGGTCGACGCCCATAAAGGGGCTATTAGACAGAGGGTCATCGTCGACGACTTCTTTTGGTTTCTGGGTGGCGGCGTTCATGATGCGGCTGCCGACCTGGGTGGTCTCGGGGCGAAGCAACAACGCCCAGAAGAAGAGCAGAGCACATGCGGAAGCGAGGGCCCTGTTGAGAGGGTTCCGCATGTTGACCCGGATGGGAACGTGTAATAGCCTAGCTCCCATGATGGCGGTTGGTCGGGTTGGGACGGCTTCAAGTTGGCCAAGAGCAGCAGGTTCCCTGAGCCTGGTTGGTCTGCCAGCAGACAGGGAGAAATACCAAGAAAGCGAAAGGGGGAGAGGGAGTATCAAGTCAGTACGGCTCGGCAGCGAGGTTGGACAGCAGGTCTCGACAGCGAGGCTTGGTCGGGGTATGCCAAGAGACACAGATATATAGTACTGAAACGCCGCAATGGATCGAAGAAGAGTTCGGCTTCCAGGCCGTGTTCAAGGCAAGGGTTTTGAAACAAAGGAAACAAGATTCGAGTGAGATTCAAGGTGGACTGGAGAAGAAACAGCGGAAGACAGAGGAGAGGAGAGCAGAAGCGAAAGCAGAGGCAGATTGAGAAGCAGGCAAGACGAAGAGGACATTCCACGGCAGGACACGATACGATACGACATGGGGAACGTCACGTCACGGCGGCGTCAAGGCTTCGACCTTCTCTCAAGACCCCCGATGCGCATCCCGGCAAAATGGACTGGGACAGTGAGTCTTCGGACGGCCAGACAGCGGGCGAGACAGCGGGCGGGACAGACAGTGCATCGACAGACCAGGGGCAGAACAGACAGGGAAAGGAGGAAAGTCAACGACATGCTGAGGACACGGGATTGGACGGCGACAACCAATGGGACGCGTGGAAAAGGACGAGTCGTTCCTCGACATCCCATCCACTGGAGAATGGAGATGGGCCACCAAAAAAACGGTGGTCAACCGGGAGGACAAGGGAAAGGCAGGGAACGACCACTGGCTGAAACGAGGGCATGCAGAAGAGAGGAGAAAGAAGACATGGATGAGAACGGGGCAAGTTTCCCGTCTCCAACAAAGGGGGGAGGAAGAAGAAAAGGATCCAGGATCCGACAAAGACCGAGAAGGACATCCAGGGCCCGTGACAGGCTGCCTCGTACAAACCAGAGTGGTATCATCCAAGCCGATCGCATTGTAGATGACGTTGCAACTGTATCAAAAGGGTGACGGGAAACGGTAGTCGAAGGGGCCAGGGAGGGAAAAGAAGAAAAGCCCCGATTGGAGGGAGACCCATTTTCCGATTTGGCGCCGGCCGGGGGGGGGGAGACCACCACACAATCTACAATCTACATAGTAAGCGTGCGGTTTCGCCCAAGGGAAAAACCGTCGCATGTTTTGTTTCATGGGCACAAGAGGAAGCAGGAGTGAACGGAACAAGCTTTGATAGACCAGAAGGAAAAAGAAGCCTTCTTCGCATCGTGGACTTTCCGATTCACTTTCTCTCGGCTCGGTTCGAAGAAACAAGTCTTGGCGGAACAACGAACCGTGGTTTTCCTTCTCCACAGCGTTTCTGAACCGCGCGTCTACGCTCTGTTGCCGTGCATAAATCAGTATGTGTGTGTATGCTCGCCGAGGCAGCCCGTCGTCTCCCCTACGCCTCATGGCGGATCACCGGGTTGATCTCCATCTCGGGGGCCTTGGCTGTGATGTACATCCGTAGTAGTGTTCCTTGTAAGGGAGCGCCCACAAAGTTTAAAAGAGAGAACCAGCCCAGGCTGTTAGGCTATCTACTGTGCCGTGCAGACGCGGCATCTCTTCTCCTATCCCTATGCGCAGCTTCAGCTCTTGCTTATAGACCAATCCTGTTGCAGTCTTGACGCTCAGGTGTCTCGCACTTCCCCCCCCCCCCGCGCTTCCATCATCGCTCAGCAGCCTAACCAATACATCTATAAGTATATGCATTCCGTTCTGCCGTCAGCAAACGAAAGAAAAAAAGAAAGAAAGAAAAAAAGAAAGAAAGAAAAAAAGAAAGAAAGAAAAAAAGAAAGAAAGAAAAAAAACGCTTCAATAGCAGTCTACACCATCTCGCCATCGACCGATTTGCGGGTCACGACTCCGTGGCTCCACCCCCTGGATCTGTAACAAGTTTGCTGGCCCCAGACCGCGTCAGCTCACCTGTCCTGTCCTTCTAGACGGACACTGGTCTGGGAATAATAAAGAGGCGGTGTTATTCGTACTTCTTACTGTAGTCTGTAGGCGGGAGTCCTGAAACTGTTCACGTTCTTTATTTATTTATTCATAACTGTGCACGTTCTGAATTTATTCAATTTGCTCATTGCCGTACGGTGGTATCTCTCGCTATCCTTTCTCTCTGGCGATCTCTCCCTCCCCTTGTTCTCGCTCATCATTCTCATTCACCCCTGAGTTTGTCCATCATCCATCGTCCATTACCCCATCCCCTACTGGTACTTGTAGTCCCCAACTGCCGGCCTCGCAGTCCCGTCGTCCACATACGGCGGGAGCTGCTCCGTCCCGCTCGCAGCAGCCGTACTGCTCTGCCCGGCCGCGACCGGGGCTTGCACAGGCGCCCCGGACTCCTTCGCGGCGAGCACCCCGGCCTCGGCGCCCTTGAGCGTCTCTAGAAGGACCCGCCCGCCCGCAGGCCACATTCCCGAAGGACCCTGGGCCGGGACCTCGCCCTTGAGGATCTTTTCTACAGACACCCGCTCGCCGTAGAACCCTGCGTTGGCGTCCTTGCGCTCGACCACCACGGTGCCGTCGATCTGGATCCCCGCGTAGAATCCCCGCGACTTGACGTATGAGAAGACCGGCTTGAAGCTGCTGGCGCTGAGGCTGCGCCGCTTGCTGTTCTTGTCTGCTTCGGGCTTCAGCGTCTGTTTGTCGGCCGGAGTCTCTGGCACTGCGCCGTCCTTGTTGGTCTTTCTCCCCTCGCGGTTCTCCATCGCCGTGCCAAATTCGACGGCTCCTCCAGCGCCGTACGGTCCAGCGACGACAGCCAGGTCCGTACCCAGGGCGACGCGCGTGTTGGTAAAAGCCGCCAACGCCTCCCGGCTGTTGATGACGCACACGCAGTCGTAAATGTCAAGACCCAACGAGAAGCCGCCGCCAACTGAGTGCACCTGGATGCCAGAGGGTGGACCCCACGAGCCGTTGGGAAGGCGCGCAATCAGGATACCGGAACCCGTGGCGCCCGACACATTGAACCCCGCGCGAAGTGTGGTGAAGATGGCTAGGCCGACCGCCTTGGAAATGACCTTGGGCGGGATGGTGACAATGACACGGTTCTTGGGCTTGTTCTTTGTGGGGTCGATGATGGTGTCATTGGTCGCAGTGGCCTTGGGGTCGGTCGACGTGGGCGGCTGACCGGAGCCGGGATCGGCATACACTCCCTTTTCTGTGACATGTGAGTTTCCGTCGCAAACAGAGGTGAAGACGCCACAGTTGTGACGGTAAGTAGGTGATGGGTGACTTACTGCAGAATGTCCTCAAAATAGATGCCGCCTTGTCGCACTCCTTGTCCAGAGTCTCGGGAAGGAAGCTCTGGCTGCCGAGCTTATGCGCGAGACTGTTGATGGGCGCAGCGGCCTTGATGCCCAGGTTGCTGAAACGCTCACTCCAGCCATGTTTCTTGTGGTGTTCCTCGGTCGATGTGGCGGTAGCCACAGGCGCTGGAACCGCAGCTGGAACCGCAGCTGGAGCGGGAGCCGTCTCGGTCTCGTGCACTGTGGCCAGCGGAGGCGCCGAATCGGACTGGTCGTTGGTCGGGGGCGGAGCGAACACGGGGGCCGCGGGGTTGTACTGCGGGATGGTGTAGGCCTGCTCGGACGGCTTCTCGCCGTGGACGACGGGGTTGGCTTGTAGAGGGTCGGGGTGATAGCCTTGCGACGGGGGAGGTCCCGGCGGAGGAGGAGGGAAATGCGTCTCGGATGCAGATGATGTGCCAAAGGCGCCCTGTTGAGGAGGAGCTTGTTGCTTCTCGGACCCGGCCGTCGCAAAGAGGCCTCCCTGCTGGGGCTGAGTGGGAGGAGGAACCTGCGGCTTCTCGGCGGTCGAGCCAGAGAACTCTCCCTGTTGATACGCCGGCGGAGGAGCAGACTGCTGCTGTTCCTGATGATAGTGTTCCTGATGCGGGGGCGGGCCCGGAGGAGGAGGAGGGAAGTCCTGCTTCTCTGACGCCGACGTCTGCGGCTGGGTCGGCGGAGGAGGGAATTCGCCCTGCATGGGAGCCTGAGGAAGCAGTCCGCCCTGCTGCTGGGAGTGCTGCTGCTGCTGCTGCTGCTGCTGCTG